>JBBMJY010000003.1:13296046-13318466 GCA_037833715.1 Toxotes lorentzi
ATATCCCATTTGCATCTAATAAGAAATCAAATGTGCTATTCTAGAGGCCTTATTCAGTCAAATCTAATGAAGTTGGTAACCAGAACAGCAACCTCAAATACTATTAGGATACAGAGCTCTGCTCCAGCAACTGTAACATATGGTCTTGTTTGAAACATTTTAAATCCAGATAAAACAAAGTATGGCTCATCTGCTTAGTAGTTACAGGATGAGGCTAGTTTTCTTATTGTGAGTCAAAATCTAACTGATCTTACAAAGTCTCGCCTGTGTATCCAAAGCCTTATACAGCCACAGACCTCCACTATTAAAAATACATCAATGAGCCACATCACAACAATGAGCAGTGGGTGACATGGTGCTTCATTAGAATAAACATGGCCTCTGTAGTTTATTTTGAGATCCCACGTACCACTATCCTGCTTCCCGTGAATGCTCACTAGAGCACCAAATGAGGGTTAATCCGCTGCTGAAAATAGTCCCCAGCACTATTTACTCCTGTTTGGTAAGGTTTGCTAATTACTACAGTGCCCAGATGTTTTTAGGAAATTTCTTTTTGAAAAATGTAACTATGCATTTGTGACATGTTTTGAAGACTTACATCTTCAGTAGGAACCAGTGGGCTTGGGGCTGAGTACCACAGGTAGGGCCGGAAAGTTTATGGAACTAGTTGACAAAATCGATGAATAATGCCAGCCATGCCCTCATAGAAAGAAATCACCATGGTTACTTTCAGTTACCATTATTTCTAGTCAGTACTCTCTCTCTCTAGACAATGCAGAATGTTAATGAGGACAAATGACCTGTTCTCCTTCTGTTATATTTTACTGTCCTTTATTTGGAGTCAGAGGTCTAAATAAGAAATCTGGTCATTTGTAATAGACAAATTCAATGCAGGGTCATTTCCTTTTTCCTGCTTGGTTTTCATGTTGAGTTGTCCCCAAGCCATTTTAATAATTGTGTAATTACTATCTAGTTACTGCTATGTATGCCAAGGCTACACAGTGACTCATTTTTAAACAAGAAAATCTCTATATGTATAAAAATAACTGATTTGGACAAGAAAAAAAAAAACCCCGCAGAGTTGTTTTGAATGCACTTGTCCTCCAAAATTCAAAGACACAAATGCAATAAACTCTGTAATGAGCAAGTTTTCTCAGGAAATATTCTTCAGGGACTGCAATCACACAAAGGATGATAGCTATGTTTGTTTCTCATGGTGAATTATAATAATTGTATCTTGGACCTTGAGTTATTTTATAGGTACTTTGAAACAAGTAGAGCTGGAACTCTGATTAAGATGAAATTGGTTTCACTTTCTTTGTGAAGAACACTCTCAGGCAGCGAAATGGAGCATAGGGAGAATTTATAGTAAAGTGGAGTTTCGTGTCCCCGCGAAGTTGGACCATCACAGAACAAACAGGACACTGTCTCTAGTGCAGCCAATTAGCAAGAAGTAATTCTGTCTATATGAGTTCAGCTCTGCGTGTGTTTGTGTCTATGAGCTAAAGTCAGCCCTCTACTCTGTAACAACTGCGGATCTATTTATGTGATCTGTGTGTGGGCGTTGCCAAGACCCCTTTAGCAACTTTTTCTTTTTTTTTTTTTTAAAGGCAGCTGTTTTCAGCAAAAAAAAAAAGCTCTAAAAACAATAAGGTATAGAATCTCCATCTACCAGTACCTATAAGTCTCTCTAATTAACATGTCATAGCTTGCCTGTTTAATCTGTATAAAAGCAAAGAGTAAAATTAACATAGTGTGGTTTTACTGGGGGTTATATGTCAGACTGGTAATAATTAACATTTCAACATTACACAAAACGTACCGGTCAACAGACAAATATTAAAGAAAATGTTGCTGTTGCTATTATTGTTCTCACTTATTAAAAATGTGAATATAATACACATCAGGCATGTTTCACACATCAGGCAATTTCTTGTCTAATTACTTATAAACATCATTAAAATACAATTTAGTACATGTAAAGTTTGATGCTTACACAAACCCACACACAAAAAAAGAATTTTTCTGTGTGCAGTATACATGGTCTCAAGTCACAGTCCCCATGCCCTAACCATGGACAGGAAACTGCCACCTGCACCCACAAAAGGTTCACAGCACACCCAAACAAAGCCACAAATGGACACCATCAGCATCAGCACTACAGCAGGACATTCATAGTCAGAACAGGGGATCCAGGTGCAAATGTCTTCACATCACACCCCCCACCCCCCTCAACAGCTGGCCACAAGTACATCTGTGCATCTGTATGTGGATTACACGGTAGGGATAGTGCAGTTGAATATATTTATCTAATTGTCTAATCAGAAGATGATAACATGTTGCATTTCATAACTAACTGACTGATTGTATAAATACAGGTGTTCACATTTTTCCTCTGATGAAAGTTTCTTATTCCTTGTGTTCTTGTTTGTTACAAAGCAACTGCAGAGTGTTTACAGCATGAAATATCTGTGTGCCTCTTGGAAACAATTTCCGCTTCAACATTTCTATCTGCTGTATTTACAGCCAGTCTAATGACATGGTCTGTGCAGCCCGCGGCTAAAGGTTTATAAATGACACAGATATCAGGCATCACAGAGCTGGCACTGAAGAATAAAAAGGCCATGGTCCTCTGGTGCTGATTACCTGGCTTTTCACATTGATGTCACTTAAATACCTAATATGTATGTATCACCCCTCAACCTGCAACCCATTATCCTCTCAAGTTTAATATTGATATTTCTACATGCTTAAGTGAACAGAAAACCGCACTGAAATCACCCCAACTGAACCCACAATCAGAATCCTTATTCATGCTATTATATTGTGGCAGTGCAATCCAGGGTGTGTAACAGAATGAACAGAGCTCTGTGAACTCGTGATGACCCCTGCATGCTGTGCAGTTCAAGAGGATACGGCATTTACGGCGCATTCATGACACAGATAATTGCAAGGCCCACTCTTTCACACATGACAAGCCAACGTGACCACACTGCCACCAGCTCTTAATTGGTATTCTTAAAGCCATCCATATTCCAATATTCATGGTGCCCTTTTCCATTTCCTGTTTAATAAATGCAACTGTTAATTGATAGTGTCGTAACACAATGAAGAAGTCATCTAGGGCAGCTATTTTCTGGATTACCTAAGGTGAGAGAGTATCTTATGCAGTTAATGCATACTTAAAAGAAAGCCAGAATTGCTGCTAAGTGGGGTGTGATGGCAGGCTGATGAGCTGTACTAGATAAAGATGAAGGAAGAACAGATCTTCACATATTTGGCCCAGCACAAAGCACTTTGGCCAAGGGATTACCTTTACTGGGCAATCAAAATATTGTGGATTTATAGAAAGAACCAAGGAAGGAACAGGACATGATTACTTTAGTCCTTTAGCATTCAGATACTCAAGGAATTTGTCAACAATCTGCCTTACTCTTTTTTCAGTAGCAGGTTAAGTAACTAATCATTCATTGTTACATATTTCTGTGTAAAATCAAGGTAACGAAAGACTACAAATCTTAATTAAAAGGTACACAGTCCTCTGACACTTAATTTAACTTGTATGTTATATGAACAACAATATAACATTTAAATTATATCATCATAAAGTCTGTAACAACAGATTTATTGGACCACTGAAATAAGCCGAACACAACACACACAACACTGACATATTATCAAATTTTCACTTGACATGGAGCAACATTAACATTTATTTGGAGTCATGTTTTGATGACCTCCTTTGAGCTCTGTTTTTGTCTCCACCATCTCCTGAGGTAAACATCTGTCTCTTTGGTTGTTAAATGCCGCACTATGTTCACCAGCGAGTAGCTAACTTTGTCTGTGTGGTGCTGGGCAGGCTAGGGTCAGGGTGTTCAGAGCAGTTACCTGCTCCAGCTGTAAGTGACACTGATAAGGTGAGAGTGAACCAACAGGGTAAAGCTGTGGGTCCTAAAATCAAAACAGTGAGCTGACAGTTGCAAAAATGCTCTGTAGAGCACGTAGTCATGTCATTCATCATTAATCTAAAACTATTCATTATAGCAGCTTTAGATTTACCTCAAGTGGCAATTCAGTTATTTTAGTGTTTTATACCAAGTTTTTCTTCTGCCAGATAAATAACTGCTATAAGACATTTTGGCAAGATGGTATTTTATTTGTATTAAATGTCATATAATGTCAAAGCCAATAACAGACATCACCAGCAAGATGTGGAGTGTGGACTCAGAACAGACTGATGGAGAACAGGCGGCATCACACCGAAGCTGACAGTTTCCTTTTCGCCTGAACTTTTGTTATTGCACATTTCTTTTGTGTTGTACATTTAATTGGTGCAGTGTTACAAACTCTTGAAATTTCAGCAACACTGAAAAATGTATCAACTTGCAAAGCTGCAGCCTGTTTATTGTCAAACTAGAATTACTGTCTTGCTGTTGTTTGCCTCCACCAACCAGTCAAGATGCAGTTTACATCCATGTCTGTCCTGACTCATACAATATAGTGAAGTTTTTTAAGAAATTTAATAAAGGTATTAAGTGTTTTTTTTGTCATAAATATAATTGTTTTATATATTATATTTTTTTCGGTCATGTGTTCTTGGGTAAAAATGTGTTTTGTGAGATCACAGTGACTTGACCTTTGACCTTTGCCCATCAAATTCTAATCAGTTCATCCCTGAGTGCAAGTGGACATTTGTGCCAAATCTGAAGAAATTTCCTCAAGGCGCTCCATCCCATTCTCACGTTAATGAGAATGGGATGGGTGGAGTGACAGACAACCCAAAAACATAATGCCTCCAGCCACAGTTGTTGCTGGCGCAGAGGAAAAAAAAAGATTTGGCATGCAACTGTTACTAACTTGCATGTTCCAAACTTCACCACAAACACTTGAATTATGCATAACGCATATCATCATGCCTAGAGGAAAAAAACCCCAGAATTTTAAGACTGTAGAAATAATTTTTTTTCACCCTTTATGTGATTAATAATACATTTATATTGATATTCTGCTGATAGCGAATCCCAGTCCAGTTTTCCACAGTGCAGTTAGTGTACTGGGCTAATGTGTGTGTGTTCAAAGCTCCCAACGAACAGCCACAGCTCAGTTCATGTTTTTAGAGATTGGGAAAACAATTTAAACTGGAATATATATTTCTACAATAGATGCTGTCTGACCGTGACAGTCCTGCTTCATACTGAGTCATGTGGGCATGAGGAAACAGCAGTTCTAACATGGAGATGCAATGACTGTCATCTATAAGACACTTTTTTTTTCATAACCTTTGTTGTTTACGGCACAAGTATATAAGGTAAACCCTCCTTTCTTTTGTTTGACACATGCACATCCATAACACCAGTTCTACTCAGCTGCTGTTCACCTCATTTCCAGGATCTTTTTTTTTTTAATTTTGTGTGTTATGTATTACTATCACAGAACAAAAAATATATTTGAGACACTATTTATATTCTTAGCAGCTTTCAAGTTCAAAGCGAGGTAAGTAATGTTTAATTAGAGTAAAAGGTGACCTAGTACCTGACACAAGTTCCTCCATTACGACAGGGAAGGTGTTGGCAGACAGGCGGGTCACAGTTCTTGATGTTTCTCCCTCTCACTGCTTCACCCACCAGGTAAATCTCCTTTGAGTTGACCTGAAGTTCCCTGATACACCCAATGAATCTCCTTGCTCCCTTTGCACTCCCGTCATGCATCTCCCAGTGGGACGAAACATCCCCAAGAAATATGGGTCCAAAGGTTCCCTGCAAAAAAACGGTAGAAAGCCGGTGATCAGGGTTATCGTTTAGTAAATCACACAATATATGTCCCCCTTCAAGTGTGAACTTCGCAGCTAAAAACAGGTTCTCAACATCAGTGTGTGTGAATATATTAACATTATTATTACATACAGGACCTTAATGTATATTGAGATGAACAAGAAAGATTAACGCTATCTGCTACTGTTACTCTTCAGCTTAATGTGGTTTTAGCATAACCTAGCCAAGATCTGGAGTTAAAATCTTTTCTATTTTCAGACCCTCTGAATTCATATGATAATACACATCCTGATACGATGTGAAAGAGGAAAAATATCCCAAAAAAAAAAAAAAAATGCTGCAAGCTGTCTTTGATGTGCAAGGTAATTGGGTAGAATTAATGTAGATAAATTCTGTGAACTTGCAGCTTATCCTACCATAACGGTCAATTTAACAAGTAAGGCATAATTGTGTCTGCTACCAAAGTAGAGCTGCTTTTAAAAAAAATGGAGCACAAGACCGTCTCATTCACAGCAGTAACCGCAGGTTGTTCAAATGAATATTGAATACTACTTTCTATTTAGAAGGTTTACATAATACTTTCATACTCATGCCACGCATGATGATTAATTTACGAAAGACAAATCAACACTTATCCCAGCTCCATTACATGTTCTTTAAAAATTACGTAACATGGTGACTGTGGATTTCAAAATAAACCTCCCTTGAGTGAAAGGGATTTTCTGTTTAATTCATAAACCATCCTGTAGTTTATAGTCTTCCCTTTAGATGTTGCAGTTTATCATTATATTAAATTATATAACAAAGATCAGGACTTTTGTTCTGCAGAAACACTGACCTTTCCTGTTCCCTTGGCTCACTTCATTCCAGGTTAAAATTTAAAGCTACTTCGACCATTAGTTGAGTCATAACCATCATAATGTGAATACATTGGAAAATTTTTCCATCCTTATAGCATTGTATGATTTTTTTTCCCCCCCAAAAAAACAAAACACTTTTACACTATTTTATTTTGACAGTTAGTAAAGTGGGTACTGTCTTCACTCACTGTCTCTGTTTAAGCTTGTTGACATGGATACTTTCAATTTATCACATCCAGTCGTGACAGATATGAGTGCTGGTTGTCATACAGACAGTTATTACACTTAATACCTTTCACAATGCAGGCCTCTCATGTCATGTATTAAATGGTTGAGTCAGACGGACCCTGTTGTTATGGAAGGCTGTCTGTCAGAAACTTTAAATCTTACTTATGTGGATCAAAGATCAGTTTTTGATTGACTTTCTCTACGTGCTTCCTAAATTTTGTGTAGTTTCAAAGCAATGCTGATGAAAACCACCTTTGTATAGGACATAATATAGAATGAAAATCCTTCATAAGGAAAACAGTAAAAATTCTATGACTCTTTAATGACACTGTGAACAAATCAAATTACACAGAATCTTGACATTTTCAATTTCACATCAGTCGTTATGCAATTTAAGCAGTCACATCAGAATTTCCATGACTTTGACGTCCCTCCAATGTAGCATTCGTCATGACTCCATGCTGATGCAGGAGGAAAGGTGTTGGACAGCTGCAGTGGAGGTGTGCACCGGAGGGAGACTGAGGTGTTACGCCACATAATCATTTGACATGTTGGCTTAATGCAAGCGTTAAATGACACAACTGCTGTGTATCTGAAAGCCTACAAAAAGACACGGACGACAGGGTTCACAGGAACGCATATGTAATGTCACAGCAAAGTTAAGGGCCTTAAAAGTATCTTTAACAAAGCAAAGGATTCAAATAAAATAAAATAGCTGCCGTGGCTGGATACTTTTACAATGAGCTAAACTATATTTTATGTGATACAACCGGCTATGAGCCACTGGAGCTGCATGATGACCAAGGATTGATATGGAATGACTTTATGATGCCTTCAAGTGTGTTTACCATGTTTATGAGAAGAGTCCATTTGAAAGACCCACTGATGTAATATTCATGACTTTGTATATGGAGTCACAGCGTTCAGTTCACAAGTATCAAATGCTGATTTTTCAGTTCTGTTTGAAGGCAGCACCAGTCAGTGTGGCCTCCGTTCCATTGTTATATGTCTACATATTCTTCTTATGCATTCTTAGATTACATCAGATTAGATTTAAGACACAATTTTAAAATATTAATACTCTCCTCTCTGTTAAGTCTAAATTGCCAAGAGTGATAGGGCTTCACAACACCCTCTATCCTTTGACCTTCAATAGCACTAGACAAGAAGTCTAGTAAGTAGTAGCTAGGTTAGTAGCTTCTTTTATTGCTCCTTTCCAACATGTGAGTTTTCTGCTTTTTCAACTGCATATCATTTTAATGAAATGAGCTCAAAGCCCAACAGTTGCATGCCAGCTCTCATTTAGTTAAATCTGACTGGCACTGAGCAAATCAAAACGCATTCATTCACAATATTACCTTAAATAAACATTACCCTTAAATAAAAGCTGTTACAGGTTGTGTGGGATATAAATGTAGCAGAGATGCTTGTGTCATGAATGTGTTATTAAGAAAAAAGAGAAGAAAAAAAAAAGAAAGAAACATCTTGGCATCTCAAATTAGAAGACCATACATCACACTGAGGGTGGGGGAGTGGGGGAGGCATGTTGAGCCTGTGGGAAGGTTAAGCCCCTCTCTGTGTCTTTGAAAGTGAAAACACAATTATTAATTTAATAACAAATATAGGTGTTGTTAATCAAATTAATGAGCCAGAGTGAAAATACCAGCCTGTGATTAACAAGTGAGAACCAGCTTAGTGCTACTTACATGCTTGCAAAGTGTCATCTTGGCAAATAATGTAACAGGTGCACATGTTTTTAGTGGAAGCTCCTGTTCTCCATTCATAAAGCAACTGCTGTTAATAAAAACAATGTGCTAGACTGGCTTTGATGACATACAGTTTATCTACTCATGATATTGCTGTCATGAGTTCTATATTTTATTACAGGCAATAATAACCACTCTGAATGGCAAACTAATACAATCCATAATTTAGCTGTGTATTCGCAGACAACCGCTTGGAGCTTTTTGTTGGTACCAAACTATACACACTAGCTGTTGTGAGTTTGCTGGATTCTAAATGCTGTTATATTATTGCGCCTTAGGCTGTATTCAGATGGAAAAAATACAGGCCTGTCATTCATTTGACTCTGAGGCCACTCTGTTGACAAAGTGGAGAGGGCCACCACAAAGGGTACTGGCAAAATAGAGCAGGGTTGTCTGGCAAAAAGGCTCAACCCTCCTCAGCTTTTGCCAGAAAGTAACATGTCATCTGGCAAGGTGCTGTGGTGGGCACATTCCTGGTAGTTTACTTTGAAAGGTGAAATGCTGTATTTCTACTGTTCACCTCATGATTGTCATAACAGAAGACAAATTGTGTTATAGTTATAAAATGTTATAACTTTCCAGAGCAGAAAAACTAACTGCTCTGCAGTGAATTGGAACTGTATAAGACTTCAAACTTATAGAGCTATTACTCAAACTGAAATTCCAGGATTATTTTCATGATTCAGGTCTCACTGGAATCGAACCCCACCAACAAAGCCCCTTGCATTTTTTTAAAAAACATTACATCCATGAAAAGAACAGCGTATAACTGGTTGTAAAGGTGAAAGGTGAAAACGTACTGTATGTGAATAAATGATATCTGATGCATTTCCTTTGTTTACTCACGGATGCTGGAAGTCATGCCTATTTATATTACTGTTTTAATTAACATTCTAATGTGCCTAAGGTAAATTGAACTGTAAAAGTAAGGAGATACCAAAGACATAATTATGGATTAGAAATGCTAATTTGAGATAATGGTTATACAAAGGGCATGTGTGGTTGATTTGACTGCAGGCAGGTCAGGTTACCTCTGACACGGGATGTGGCACGTACTCCTCGAGACGCTGAGCTGTGCCATTATCTGCTGCTATTTCAATCATACATGACCCTCCTTGTTTGCCAACAGGCAGATTGTATCTGTTGAGGGAGACCAGAGAGAGACCAGGGTTAGTTAGAAAGGGTGCTCTCCACAATATCTGATAAACACAATAAATCCAGCAAAGCATGAAAAATATTCTGATGGAGAGACAGACAGAGCAGTCAATGGAGATGCTAATGTGACCACTGAGACTATATTATAAACTGACTATGTATGACAACGTACACATTACGCACTGTTTTATGAGAAACTTTATGCACTGGTACATTCGGCTGGAAGCAATGGTGCGTTTGTATCCAAAGCCACAGCTCAAGCCCAAGAGAGACAACAGAAATAGAGAATGGTTTCCACAGCTGGATTTAAATAATAAGCCCAGAAATAGGTTTCTGCTCAGTGCTGCGGTGACATTCTTTAAGTTGTTGTGTTCCTCTGCAGATTTGTAATTCACATCCTAATGCTTACAAATTCACTACAATAAAGATGAACCACAGGCAGAGATAACCAGTCAGAACCAGTTTCATTTACATGATCAAGCTCAAGTATATTATGTGCATTTCTATTTCATATAATGCTAATAATAATAATGATGATAAGGAAACAAATCAGCCACAAAAAAATGATGATGGGTATAAGTGCTAATTATGTCATTCAGGATTAATTAATGATAAAAATGAGGGCACAAACTAGATATACATTATAAACCTAATGAGAAGGGAGACAATTTTATCATTTGACCCTCTGTGTCTCTCTGGGGAAATATACAATGGTAGGAGTCATTAATGTTGCAGCCACAATGTTAAGTAGCTGGTCTACTTGTGTCATATTCCAGCTTTGGCAAAGTCAAGTGATTCCCTCTCTCCGATTCATCATTGGCTTTATGCTGGCAGCATACAATAGCAGCCCCTTTACAGGGCTGCGCATTATGCAAAAGGTTGTACACACTGCACCACACACAACAACACGATTCTGTTAGGCAGTAATCTACACGATGCACTTGTTCTATAGGTTTATTCATTGCTTTTCTTGTAAACATGTAACCCAAGTGATATGCTGCTTATCTGCAAATCAGACTCTACAAAATTCATTCGTCCATTCTTTGTGATCGCACCTCTGTTGGTGAGGAAAAAAATGTCTGTTTTAATGGCCAGATGGAAACAATCAGGGCAACTGCCCTCCTGCTAATTTGAAACAGCCTCCCAGAACGTCTCCCTGAGGCAATCACACACATACAACTTCAGGTAAGACTAATTACAGGTATGGAAATCACACATTGCACATACACATACACACACACACACACACACACACACACACACACACACACACACACACACACACACACAAATATAAAGTATATTTAAGAATGCACACGTGAAATGCAACCTAATGTCCAGAGAAGACATCCATCACCATCCTTGGGGTGCCCGGTGTGTTTCTGAGGTCATTCTCCTGACTTTAGCATAACAGTACGTGATCAGTGATTGATTTCAGAAAATTACACTGCCCTGCTGTTTATTTTACATGCTCACTAAGCAGTTGCTCCAGGATGTCATTATGTCATAAATGCAACAATTAACAGATTCAACCAATCCCCATGAATTCTGCATGAGCTTGCAATCACCTTAATTTTTCTGCACATTTAACCAATCATCGTAGTTTCCTGTGAGTTTCATCATTCATAGCAGTCCTCTGTGCAAAATGCTGCGACGTGTACATGTACGTCACCAAACTCTTCTTTGTTACTGGTTGTGAAGATGCAGACACGTGTGTGTCACAAACATCTCACATTTGCCCAAGAAAAATTACTCCTAAAGACCATGCAAGGCAATTCACTCATGTTCTGCATGATAGCTGGGGTAAATTGTTTTTTACCACATGCAACTTCATGGTGTAAAACAAACAAAAGTCATTGACTTAGATTTTTTTCTACGGCACAAACACCGGGACAGTAGTTAAAACGTGGACAACAGACAAGAGAAATCACCATGACAGAGGTTGTTGCATCCAGATCTAATGCAACTGCTGAAAGAATCAAGGCAAGTTAGATTAAATGTGCATGCTTAGTGGTAATGTTAGAGTAGTATAAATCACAAAGGAACTGAGGCATGCTCGGCTGTTTGCATGACAAACTGTGTGTCTCAAATAAAAGGCTTAAACATGGCGTGAAAGATTTATTCAAAATAGCAAGTTGGATGTATAATTAAATCACATGTGGAGAGGGTTACACAAAACGAAAAATCACAACTGTATTTGCAACTTTCAGTTGCTCCCACAATTTCATTGCACAAAAAAATGCCTAAAAACACCCCACTGCAGTTTTTTTTTTTTTTTTTTTAGAAAAGCTACCGTGAAATCAGGCATTTTCGGCAACAACAATCCCCAAAAAAGCCTGCGAAATCCTGGAGGGACTGACTAAGCAAACAGGACGATGTTACTTGATGAACCCTCGTGGGCACATGAATGCTCCACCAGGCTAATTTACATTGGTCTTGTTCTGAGGCAAAGATGACTATTTATAAAGATGACTACCGTAGATAGGTAGGAATATGCCCCACAACTCCACATCATCATCATCACCACCACACTCATATAAATACACATATACACATATAAACACAAAATCACAATGGATTCTATTAAACAAACAAACAAATGAGTGAATCAGAAGAAAAAGAGGCTGTGGTTTGTCTAATGCAGAGATGAAGTGCTATGCAGTTTCTTACTGGGCTCCCTGTGCACCGTTCACTGCTCAGTCTCATAGGACCAGCAATAGCAAATTCCCAACTTGAGGTAAACAAACAAAAATGTATGAATATTTCATTTTCTCCAAACACACAAAACCACAATATGGTTGTGATCATTTTTACTTACTCAATCATCATTTATGCATTTCTTCATCTGGCTAATGTTCTAATCATAAGTGATTTGTCATCTCTAACATCCTCATTCAGACTGTGTCTGGTGTGTGACTAATTCAGTGCAACTGCATTACTGCAACTTTCCTGAGGATCACAACTGAAATATTACCTGCAATGATAAGGGACCTTGCAAATATTTTCAGCACGGCACCTTTACACAAAGGTATTTGTTAAACCTGATGGTAGGTGTTTGTCTTTACAATCTTATTTGAACGTGCCTCTCTCACAGTCCCCTGCAGAAAATTAATAATGAGGGAGGATCATGATTAAAATATTACTATTGCATAAAACATCTGAAAGTATTGGCAACAGATGGCAGTAAAACATCACGCACTGTGCCGGTGCCCTTGCAACAGTTTTCAGTGGCTGATAGGCAAGATGTCCCTTTTTTTTATGGCTTATTATTCTAATCATATTTCAGATTCGCACAAAAAGCAAATGATAATGTGGAACGCGGTAGTGGTGAGTTTATAATTTGCAAGTCATTTAGTGATTTAGAGTCAAGAATCTATTAGTTCTACAACTAGAGAATATGCTCAGTAGAGCTTCATTCCTGTGAGCAGATAGAATGTAAATGGGTCACACATATTACATGTAAAGGTAGATGAGTAGCACCTGTTTCTTTTAATGATATATATATGGGGGTGGGGGGAGATAGAGATAGATATATTTTAGCACAGCAGGCCGTAGAGTTAAACATCAGTCACGACTGAAGAGAGAGAAAATAAAACCCCCATATGCTTGATAATCATATACTATTCTCAAATGTAACATCACACTGCAGCATCTACTGCACAAGATGTCAGGACGGATCTGTTTGTTGGTTTTTCCTTAAGTGCAACAAGCCCTGTATCACACCATAATCTACACCTACACTGACAGTAATGCCTGCTCTGGCTCTGGTGCAGTGACTTTCTCACATGGAGCACTGCAGCATTTGCTGCATAATTTGTGCTGTGACTGGCAAGCCTCAATTAATTTGGTGAGCCTGTGTTCTATCATTATATCTCCAGCAATACAATTAGACAGCACACAGCAAACCTCTTGGCATTGTCGGGGTCCACAAAAGAAATTCAAAGTGAGCAGGCAGGGCTGCTGGCTGCTTCTTCAATGAATCTTTTATGGCAGTACTTGTCAATACAACGCTGAATACAGTGTGATTGATAAATACACGCGGCCTCAGATTTGGCATTGTGTCAAGAGGATGTGCAATTTAAAAACCAAATGCTCAATATGAAGACCTCACTTTTCAACCTGCTACACATGTGGCATGGCACTTCCCCAAAATAAAAGTTGTTTCCCCTTTAATCTCCCAGCAATTAAAACCCAGTAGGAAAGTGCTAAGGATGGGTTGTGTCCACTGTTAGTGTAGTTCGGAAAAAAAGTAATCAATGACTCTTTACTAATTACTTTTCCAAATTGCACAGGGATTACTTTACCCATTTCAGATAAACACTAATTACAGCTGTGATTATCTTACTTTTAAGTTACCTATAACCCTACAAATATACTCTATACTATATGTGTACCAAAATGCAGAGCAGATAGATGGACACTAAATAACCGTCTTAGTTCTTTATAAGCAAGCCTGTTGGTGAGCAAATGGACAGAGGTTAACAGTCGTTTCTGACCTGGACAGAAGTTGAACTCAGAACACTGAGGTTCTTTTGTTTTTGTGACGTTGATTCAAAGAACTCCTCAGATATTCTGAAATTTTATATTATTTTGAAATTCTTACCACAGCATTTGTCTGTTTTCTTCCTCTTACAGCACCTGTTGCTAGGCAACATTTCACAACCACATATTTTTTTTGCTTTAAAACCATATTCAGTGGTCAGTGAATAGAATATTAAACAACGTTTTCATGAAATAACTGTTAGGATTCCATATGCTAGAACCTGCAGCTAACTCCCTACTTATAGGGAGTTATATTCCTTATATGAACTTACATTCCTGTGCTGTGCTCACATTGCTTGGGTGACTTGAAGTAGGGGAGACTGGGTGACTCAAAGATTTGTAAAATGTGTAAAATGTGAAAACCTTAAGCTTACAAAGATACACAAGGATTTTTATTGTCAGTTTTACACATGAAGATCTGTCTGAGAAAATAACAGTGGCAATGGCAGCAGGGTTATCTCAGACTATCTCAACAAAGCCAGTGTTACAAACACGAGGGTAAAGTTTAAAGACACAGGCATTAATCAGGCAGGAAGGCTTTAACAAAAGTCGTTACTGAGTTGCATTACAGCGTTTTGGAAGTTGCTCTATATGGAATGAAAGTCAGAACATCTGGGCCTCTACTTCATAAATCATCCATTAGTCATAGATTTGGTTAATTGTTCCCTCGTTCACCCTGTCCACATGTCAACGTGTCCTCGAGCAAGACAATGAAGCTCAAATTGCTCCTGATGAATGTGCACAGGGAAAAAAATTAAGTTGCTCTACACAAAAAAGTCTGAGAAATGAATGTAATATGAATCCAGTGTTAAAAGTACTTTTACATGCTGTTATCGGAGAAACAGTGGCGGTGAAAATGATTTTAAGTAGACTGAGACCATTTTGAATCAGTTTATCAGACACAAGTCAAGCAAGAAGCAGATCGATCATATCAACTATACTCTTTCCCATCACTAAAAAAGCATACAGGCAAGCTATTTTGGGTGTTTTACTTTTCTTTGAGCATTACATTAACATTTTCACAGCCTGCAACAAAGAAGTTCAGAAAACTATGAGAAAATTGCAGATATGATGGCCAAATATTCATGCAGGGCTCCTAGTGAAATGGAATATTTAGTGCATTTTACACAGATAATACAGTCAGTCTATAAAAACATCAACATGAACATCAAAACCCGTGAGTTGCCAGACACAAAATCCTGTCATAAAAAAAGAATATTCCCAGTAAGTCAGAACCATATTTGAGACTTGAGACACTACTCTTTCCTTTGACTGGAGGAAAAAAAAAAAAAAAAAAGCCTCCATAAAAGTGGCATAAATTTGAATAATCGTATCTGCCAGGGACTCTGAGTTCACTTGTGACAAGGGAAGAAATGTGACGCAGCAGAATGCTACGTGTCATCCTTGTTGATCTTTGACTGCGCGTGAATGAAAATTACTCCAACGGTGAATGCTAAGCACAACGGGGTTCAGCCAATAATGTACACAGCCTCACAAATGACCTGGGGAGCATTTGGAGTCTGCCACTCTCAAACTTTAATCGCAGCGAACATCCCCAGATGAAAACCCAACGTCAAAAACCAAGCCAACAACAAATATGATCTACCCAAATGAAAGATGACACAGCCTCCCCCCTGCACACTCCCCTTTGACAAATTATATGGCGGCACAAGGCATTTCAGTACTGGCCTTTTGTCTTTCCAACTTTACAGTCCCCTGAATGTTGGAGTGCTACAAAAGCTTTGTAGATTTAATTGTTAAAAACAAAGAAATTCAATTAAATATTTCCAAAAGCAGAAAAAACACTTTAAAGTTGCTGTGTTGTGGTAATGATATGTGTGCTTCACATCTTCTGTCAAATCTCCTTGTCTATCCTTGTGCATTCTTTTACTGGAAAACACAATGCACTCTAACACCATTACATTCAAAAGAATCTGCATAACTATTGATAGTGTGCCTGAATATATGTGAGCTTTAATATCCCACTTTCCTCAAATCAGTACTGCTACTTCTACACAGACTGTGGTTTTAGACAGATTATAAAAGTGAAAGTAAATTAAATGCAAATTCCTCTGTGCTCATTTTAAAGAAAGGTCTACGCAGTATGTTTCATGTATATGGCAGCCCTGTTTGGATCCTGATTGTTTTAGTGCCATCGTGCTCTACAAAAGCCGCTCTACAAAAATGTAAATTCATTCAATTATGTGTACTGTGAGAACACGCTGCTAAATTCTTGATTGAATGTTTACAGTGTTTTTCATCCCTTTGCTGGGGATGATTAGGAAGATGGAGAGGTGTAAGACAACGGTCCTCGGTGGCTTGAAGAAAACTGCAAATATGAGTGGGTCAAGAAAACTAAGAACTCCTTCACTTGGTTTAAATGTTGAAGTTTGATCTACATGTAATCTCTAATTTATTGAAAAATTTTGTTCATACTGTAGGGAAAACAATGTAGAGCTGAAACATTTGAGAAGCAGCAACAGCTGTGTGACCACCCACTGAAGGGCTTTTAATGTCACTGAAATAAACCCTCCACAATGTTTAATGTGTTGTTCGGTACTCATCCTCATAACTGCTCGTTGCAGCAATTATGTCATTATCAAAACCACAGTGCTTAAAACCCCAGCACGGATAAGTATTAAGACAGTGAAGTGCCATATTTTCTCATGGTATGGGACTGAAAGTTGAACAGAGGTGTCATACCATCTCTTTGTGTCAGCAATGCTGCATCAGTGGAAAAAAATGGCAGCCGGCTACATGTATTACATGTATGTATTGTATGAGAGCAAAAGGCTCAAAATGTTTTCTTTACCTGATGTTCTGTGTGTCAGCAGAGCAGTGCTTGACTGGTCTTGACAATGTCAATAAGATTGGTGGGTTGAAAATAAGAGAGTGTGTGAGTACAGGAAGAGGGGGGAAAAAATTAGAAAAAAAAGAGGGAGAAGAGTCTGTGCTACAATGACATCAGGGCAATTTGGATTTTGCCTGTTTGGTCACTGGAGCTTGGATTATTTACTGTTAAATACAACCACTGCCCTGCACTGCATAGATGCTGACAACAGCAAGTTGCAGCAGCTGCATTCAGTCCTGCCAAATATCATCCAAAGGAAGTAGGTATTCGCTGCTCAAACATGACTAGATGATGTCATGCGCTAATCTGCATATGAATAAAATTGCTGAAGCGATCAAGAATAAATAGAGGCAGAGCTCAGCAGCAGGGCCTCTCTCATTTCTCCCACTGGCTCACTCTTCCCCACAGTGCCGGAGTTCTAAGCCTGTGTGTGCACTTCGGTGACAGAAGATCAGCTGTGTACTGGGAAGCATTGTGATCAAACCTATTTGGATGAGACGAGCAAGTAGTGCAAATGCAAATGCATGTGGATCAAGTTCAACATTTGGCACCAAATCTTTTGCCAAATACTTAGGAGTCAACTGTTTTTCCCTGATAATCCAAAAGAGGAGCTGCGTTTGTTGCTTGTGGCTTTTAAGGAACAATTTGATCCACGGAGGTGCTTTAAAAAAATTAAATTGCTAAATCTAGGGCCAAGCATGGGAAGTTGGCAGAGGCAATTGCTTTTGATTATTACATTGTTATCTAACTAAGCTACCGCCATCTGACTCCAGCTTTTTTTTTTTTTTTTTTTTACAGCTGTGCAGTTCATGCACTGTACACCGTGTTCCGGGGGCTCAACATAAATGCTTTTATTTACTATTATGTTGGATTTTTGTATCATCTATTTTGTACATTCAATCTAAAGGTCTGTTATGGGAAAGCAAATGGTTCATTGTGTTTCTTAGCATCAGCATTGAGATGAACTTAATTTTTAATTTAGTTTGCAAGCTTTGAAACCATCCTACAAAAAATAAACTTAATTCTCCTCTCAAGTTTACAGACCTAAAATTATAAACCCCTTACACACTGACTCAAGTGACTTACTTATACTGCTGCTGCACTACAGCCCTACTAAATAATATACACTGCAATACTCTCAATTTTTTAAAAAATGACATGCTTTACCTATGGTCTGTAACAGTTTTGCGAATTTGTCAACATGAACAAGCCTCTCCTACACCTGAAAACAGTTTGTTGAATGCTGAAAATATTATGTAAATAAGGGTGCTGGGGGTGCTGCATACTAAGTCATTATTTTGAGAAAGTTTCTCATTATAATGACTTACAGGATGTTTTTTCCTTTTCATCACATTGGTGGAAATGGGCTTCCATAGATATAACTGTTGCTAAATGTAATTTAAAGTTTTCTAAATGTTGCAGTGAATTGTGCAGGTCTGCATTAGACTTTAGACATTCAACTTTAATCATATGGACAGGTATGTAGTGTCATAGTGATACTGATGCAGACCTCATCATGTATTTTGAAGAAAAGAAGTACCGCACTATGTGCAGTGCAACCTACACAAGACCATAACAATTTCTAAATGAGTATAAGAAAACTACCGGGCCATTCTGGAGGTGTAAGTCAAGATTAGAGGGTTTCAGCCACTTACAGGAAAATGCTCAACAGTCATTTGCCAAAATGGTCAATTTTCTCAGAAGACTGAATATCAAAGGTTAACAGTGTTAAATCTCTGTGAACTTTCTGTATGTGATCTACAACATGCCAGAGATGGTTATAAATATTTTGGAATAAGATTTTGAATGGAATGGGATACAATTAATAATTTGTATCTCACAAACTGAATACGTGATTGCAGTGTCTGTGAAGGAGACAGCTGGCTGCTGGTACTCACCATGCCAAAACCAAGACTGCCAGTTGACTGGACAGTTTGCTTTGTTTATGTGACTTTGACATTTTGACACATGTCAGACACTGCACAGTGGCTGAAGTGCACACAGAGATTCATACAGGGCATTAAAGTTGAGATTTGTCTGATGGAGTGAGCTTTCGTTGCAGTTCTTTATCACCGTAGAATCAGTTCTCTGATCAGCATTGATGTGGACAGCTAATGGACAGCAAGCTTTCATAGGATTTTATCAAAGAGGCCGTGAAATGGGTCCTCGCAAAAAAATTCCATTGAACATAGCCAAAGAAGGAGCACTGCTCACTGCGTGGTTTGAAGCATTTAAATAAGTAAACGTTTATTATTTTATTAATGATTCCGTTTTTTTCTTATCTCCATTTTTGTTTTGTCTTGTTTAAAAACAAAGTGAAAAAAAAAAAGAAATTTTGTCATTTTACAATGACAACTGTGCTGGAATGGTTGAAATATGCTAGATATATTAAAATATCACCTGGTGACATGGATTCATTTGTGTTCTTTCTCTGAAAAACATGGCTTTTGAAAATAGACTTTCATGTTTTACATTAGGTAGTTTTGAGGCTTTTGTGAAACTGGATTGTCATGGTGGAGAGATCACCTGTAAAGGTGCAACACCCAGCAATCTTAGTGTTTGTAGCATCTACCTTTAGTGGTTTAATAACAGTGCAAAATACTGTACTGGCACTTGGTACGTCTGTACTTCCTACATTCATGAGAGCTCCTACTCATGAATTTACTCCTAATTTACTTCCATTACCTCATGTTCAATATTCACTTCAATCTGTGATATTTCTAAGACAGAGATCATAAATTTGGCAACAGAATATTAGGGAATAGAGAGGAAAGAAGGAGATGCATATCATACCGGACTGTGATTGGCATCCATCTGTTATTGTTGATGTTCTGGACTGCAGCTGCACTCAAAACATGACTGCCACCACAGCCAAGTTTAGCAACCGGGGTTCCATCTTGGAGAAACACATGAAGGAACTGATCCCCAAAGTTCTGCTCCTGAGCTGTAATTGTAAGAAAGTGTAGTTAGTAAAGAGTCTCTTTTTCTGTATTAGCAAATTTAATACACTGTATAAGCTGCAGTATTTATGAAATTACTTCAGGCTTAAGTCGCAAGATACTGGCTGGAGGAAATGTGGTGTGTGTGAGGTTTGCTGTATATTGTACCAACTTAAGCAAGAAAGAATTTGGACATACTCAGCGAGCAGAACCTAATAAATGTCAGTGAGTAGACCACAAGGCCATGCTTGCTGTGATCAATAACTGGCACATGAAAATCCGACAGAGGATTCCTTCCTGCCAATAAATACCATTGCACAGCCAATAGGTTTGCCTCTGTTTAGGCAAGAGTTTTGCAAGAACCTAGTTCCCACTGCTGTGTGTGCCAATAAACACACAGGGCACAAACAGTGAGATGTTTCCTCCTTCTTATTCATAACACTGAACTGCCCCAGACGTGATTCACTCTAAGTGGTCTATGGCTTAAGGGACAGGTTCTGTCTCCATGCAATACTGCTCTACACGTTTCTTAAGGCATTCTGCTTGGATGGACCAAATGGTATACAAGTCAATCAATGTTAGCCAAGTGAAAAGTAACAAGATAATAGAGGAAGATAATAACCAGAGAGAAAACTTCCCAAAGGGCTTGAAGAACAGCTTTGAAAGAGTTACTTTCCACTGGATACTTCCACCTGCAACTGTGTAGAAAGATTCTCCAGTATAAGGACAAGTTTTCACCAGACTTCCTTTCTTCCACCATGGATCACTCTCGGCCGCCAGGTGTTTTTTGTGATGTAGCAAGTCCAATCATGGCTTGGGTTCCCATGAGACCATTACGCTAAGCCACTGCAATGCATGCAATAAGGTACATGATTTTTCTTTTGATTTTTTTTTTTGCTTTAAAACATTAGCAGGACAGTCACAAGACAAGAAGAATGGTGGCAAAGCTTTGCATCTTCTTCCCACCTTGACTATTCTAAGGGTGTCTGGGAAAACTGCTTCACCACATGGAAGTCAGTGCGGTGGGTCTCGCTTTTCTTCAGGGACCATATTACAGAAACTTCCTGACTTGCACATCCTATTTTCACTGGGACCTGATTTAGAAAAAAAGCCATTACAGATGAATAGTTCCTAAGTCAAAGTTCCTATCCTAGCTTAAGTTAGGATTTGTTTCTATAATATCAAACAGGGAAAAATCATCTCTTATACTCTTCCTATTTTAACTTCATACTTAAGATAGGAAGTTTCTGTAATATGTCCCCCAGGACACCATTATTACATACGCCATTTCCCAGACTCCAGCACATTACAGCACAATGGGAGTTTCTTCCAGGCTAGCACAGAGTCTCTTGCAAGCAAGACAGTGCAGTGGGGGAGCGAGACACAGCGGCAGCATTAATCCTCCCACACAAGCTACTAGGGCCTTCAGGATGGAGGTGGAGAGAAAGTGCATGCCAGTCCCATACCCCTGTCTATGAAGACACAAGAAGAGGGCAGACAACATAGAGAATGCAGCTCTTTGAGGGAGACAGAGAGAAAGAGAGCCTGCCACTCTTGTGCTACCGTCAAGAAAAACATGGTTGCAGGGCAGAGGACAGCACAGGAATGGTGCCCTGTTAGAGAGACCTAAAATGTTTCAGTGTTTTCAACAAGGCACATTTCGGTCGAATAAAAGAGAGTGACAGGGGGCCATGAATCCTCAGGGAGCCACTGAGAAGGAGCAACACACAAACAGGGTTGACCCCTTGGATTTCACAGTGACAATGATAATTGAGCCAGGACTGTCAGAAACTGGGCTGGTGTAGATCACTGAGCTAGGACTTGGACAGAGGTGTGTGGGCTGCAGAGACAATCTTGTGTCTTCAAAAGACTGGGCATGTGTGCCATCTCTCGTGAAGTACAGGCATGGGTGGAGGATTTGGACACCAGAGGAAAATGGCACAAAAGCTGAGCTTGTTGTTTCAAGGCTGCATGGCAACTGATATGAAAGCTCCGAACAGCTCCTCTGGGGTAAGAAGGGCATCCAGAAAATCCCCATCTCTTTGTCGAAGGGAGGCTATGCTTAGCTTAATATGCTGCACTGTGATAATGTATTTTCTAAGCTGACTTGGAGGTCTTCCCTGTCATAAGACTCGACAGGGATGCACTTAACAGTGCCATATTACTAACCACTGTTGCCGAATTGACCACAAGAGGAATACCTTGCTCAGATAATCCACCGTTTTTTTTTGTTTTTTTTTCATTACTTTATTGATCCCTCCTGGGGAAATTACTCTCTGCATTTTACCCACACCAAGCGAATGAAACA
>JBBMJY010000003.1:13318566-13357680 GCA_037833715.1 Toxotes lorentzi
TCGAACCCACGACCCACCGATCTCAGGCCAGCCCAAGTCCAAAGCCGCACTCTTAACTTGTTGCGCCACGGCTGCCCTCCCCCTTTCTGTGCAAAAGGGTTTGACTCTTACACCCTAACAAAATAGCTGCAGTGGGAACAAAGCAAGAAGCCAAGTCTTATTCATTGGAGGTGTGTATGTGTGTGTATATATATATATATATATATATATGTGTGTGTGTGTGTGTTTCACCCATTATATATATATATATATATAATGGGTCTAGTTTCCAGCAGAATTGAGTTTGCATCCAACTTAAAGAGACACAATTTCCCTCTGTCACTAAATAATTACATGTCTATAAAGGTTGACTTTGTACATGAAGTTCTCCAGGGATCAATTCTAGGTCCCCTGCCAGGAGGCCACCTCATCCAGAGACACAATGGTTGTTATCATAATTATCCTGTCAGTACTTGTACACATTCCTGTCCCCGTAGAGACATAAAAATGGATGTCAACTCCACAACTGGCAACTGAACAACTTAACAAAGATTCTTGTTAATGGTGCAAAGCCTCAGGGGCAAAAGACAAGTCCTCATCTTACTTACATTTCTCTTAAAGTACCTCACAGATCAGGAACCTGAATGGAACTGCTAATGCTGAGCAACATTAGCAAAACTGCTTTGTTATGAGAATATGTCTGCCTGTGACAAGAAGAGGCTTCTTGTCACAGGCAGATGCAAAAAAACACACTTTCCAGTACTTATCTCATCTCAGAAAACAATTTCTGTTGCTCTACCTAAAACGACTATGGGCTGTCTCCAGCTAATTCAAAATGCTGGGCTGTTTTAACAAGGAAGAGAAAATCTTATTACGTCTCCACAGTCGTAAGATCTCTGCATTGGCTTCCTGTTAATTTTAGAACTGATTAGAAAATGATCTTTCCCTGCAACACCCTGCTTGGCCTTGCTCCACAGTACATCGCTGACACGCACGTCATTACAAGGCCACCATGACTTTAAGGTTACCGGCTGACAAAGCAGCTTTTAGTTTTCATGCTTTCAGCAACTGTAATTCTCGGTGCATTCAAATATGCTCAAATCACAAAAAGGTTCATTTCCCATGCATCAGTCTTTGTAGTTTTCATGATTGTTGTTTCTAATTGTATTTAACTGCTTTTATTTTTGATTTGTTAGTATACTACATTTGCATATGTGTACACTTTTAAAGTTCTAAAATTTGACTTCCTTCGGAATAAATCTGCTATACACTTATGCCATTATACAGCCATACAGTCTACTGCAGTCTGATACAACAGCTCTGCAACAAATTCTGCCCTTACCAAGCTTACATTGACACTGACACTGGAAATATGTTAATTCAATTACATGTTCATTACTGAGGTCATAGTTAAAGGAGCACATTAATTTGAAAAGAGTTTTTTTGTCCTCCCTTTTTTGGGGGCAGAATTTTAGAAACTTCTCTGAGTATAATGCTGCGTAATCCAAAACCACGAACTATGAACTCAATGCTAAAACATTTCATTTAATAAACAACTCTATGACAGGGCACAAAAAAACAAAACCAAACATTATGGGCATCCTAAAAGTAAACTCAGAGTGTAAAATAAAGTTTGCTTGCTCACGGGCTTGAATGTCCTGTAACTGCAAACTGCATCGGCAGAGGGTCGGTGCTCAGGAGAGCAGCTGGAGAACACACATTTTATTTTTGTATACCATGTCCTCCTACGTGTGTGAGGACCACAATGAAGTTGGGGATGAGTAATACCAGATTTTTTTTTTTTTTTTTTTTTATGTGGTTGTGCTTTGATATTTCAATATTCATCTCGTTAGTTACACATGCAATTTCTTCTTTGGATGTTTCTACAGGGTAAATGGGAAGTAATTTGTCTTCTTTTTAATCATATATTTGGCTGATAAATATTGTGCTGGTAAGAGATGACGTTATTAAAAATCTCTCATGCTCTTCTCTTACAAGCCAAGTCTTTGTGGCTTGAAATAAGGGCATCCAGTGTTTCCTGCTAATTCAAAGGAACAAGGTTTTATATCCAAACCTTGACTTTTATGTCTCTAACAATTTCTTTTGATCCTCTTCTGTTTGTGGTGTGACTATTAAAACACTTTTCAGATGTGATGAGAACTTTTTCTTGAGAATGTAATGGAAACATGCATCAAACATGTTGATGCATGTTTCCATTACAAAAAAAGCTTGAAATGTTACTTGAGGTAACAAACAAGCAAAGATGCAATGTTTAATACTTTCATTTGATGCTTATTTCCAGAAAAGAAGGATTATGACTCTCAAGCAGTGAGTCTCTCTCTTCACAAGTTGTTTGTGATGCTAGTAGGAATAGAGCAGCAGCAGCAAATGAAGTCACCATGAACAGTGGGAAAGATTGAAATGTATAAACCTGAGGATGTGAAGCTGCCATGGTCAAAAATACCACTAACATACTGTACATATACTTCATGTGTGCACACGATTTCACATTTACAGAAATGTTAAACCAATCTTATGGCTATTCTTTGGCAAGAAAAAAAGTCTATTATTTTATTGTTGTAACTTTGTCAAGTGTGTTTTCTGTACATCTGGTATTACAAAAACTACTTTGAAATAACAGAGAGCGCCCCCTTCCCCCCAAAAAAAGAAAAAAAAAACCCACAAACAAACAAAAGAAAAAAAAAACTCATTAAATCATGTTTGAGTGGACAAATGACAAGTAAAAACATAATTATGCTTGGCACATAATCATCTGCATTATTGCCAAACCACAGATTCAGTAGAGACCGTCTGCAGTTAATGAATGCAGCAGCAAAGACAACAAAAACCACGCAGGCAAAACTACCTCCTGCAACAATCAGCCTTTGTCTCCTTTTCAAACCAGTTGTTTCCACTTAGTGCCATAACTCATTTGTTGACAAATATTACTTACTATAGATGTCAATGTTGCCCCATCTTTTATTTTTCTATTTTTCTTCTGTAAGGATATTGTTCCCCATTGTCCCCATGGCCCTGTTACTCTGCACCAAGCCTAACAGAGCGTTCGTCCTTTTGTCAGTGCCTGTCACCTGTTCTTTCTCTTGCTCTCTCTCTCCCTCTCTCTCTACCCCCACCTCCTTGTATTTCTCTTCTCCAGCTGACAATTGAAGTCCAAGGGGAGACTCACATGTTTGCTTCAGGGAGAGGTGTAAAAAGGGAAGCTGAGAATAAGGAGCAGGTCTGGTGAAGAGATTCTCCGCATCTCAATGCATGTCTTTTGGTTCTCATCTGATTAACTTTGTCTGTTTGATCTCTGGAGTTTTCTTTTCAGTTCCTATCCTCTGATGTGAAAAAGATGGTGCACTATAAGCCAGGAAGCATTACTAGATAAAAGGCGCTGTGCCCTCTATATATGCTTTCTGAACATTCATCTTGCTTCATGACAAGGCTCACAGTCTGCTTTGTGGCTTACACGTTGCAGCAGTAAAATATTATAAATTTGACTTAGAATAAAGACTAGGATAGATACCAAATTAATTGAATTAACTCACTTAAAAAATGAATATGTTTCCTCATTTACAGCAGTGTTCACATCCATTCTTGAGTGCGGTGGAAGCTGGTTACGAGAAAAGACAGTGCTTATTAAGCAGTGAATATTTTTCAAACTAATCTGTTTGAGTAAATCTGTGAAAGCTTAGACAAACAGTGGCTAAAGATCAGCACAGCTAGATAAATGATGGCAGTGAATATATACGAGGCAACCTATGACAGTGGTAGAGGTGAAATGATTTTGCTAATGTGACGTCAGTCTGGTTCAAATTCACTTGCTACATCACGTCTGATGACTAACTTAAGGCATTTTTCCAAAGTGAGGGGCTAGCTCCGCTCAGATGTTCTTTGTCTGTCCCTGAGGAGTTTCTTTTTCGAACTGATTAATTCTTTTTTTTTTTTTTTTAACTCCAAATGTATTTATATCCAAAGAAAATAACACAAATAATAATACAAAACACATTTTAACACAGAAGTAAACAGAAAAACACACTCAGTTCCCTACAGCTGTATTCTTTTTGTTCATGTAATGTGCTGTTTTCCCAAACACATCCCAAAACAAGCATTAATTCAAGTACAGGGTAGCACAGTAAAAGCTTTGCTTTGTAATTATTCTGCCGCTCTGTTCACAAACCTGTCATTTTACAGTTTCACATATTTCTTGAATAATGTCTCTCCAAAACTCAAATCACTGAATTCAACAACAGATGATTAATAGTTCAGACCGAACAGACACGCAAACACATACATATATATTTATAAAGAGTGCATAGTTCTATTTGAGGGAGAAATGATTGGATCTTTTAATATATTGAAAAACCTCAACATCTAATTGGAAAAACTTTAATTGGGCGCCTGTGTTAGACAGGATACTGTATATTTGTCTTAAATTTAATACTACCATTGTCTATGCACATTTAAGACTTCGCTGGTTAACCTTTCAAGTGCATCAACCTTATAAAAGGCACTAATTTAGAGTCCTATTAGGTTCTGAGAACTGGCTAATTAATGGCTCCTTAAAAACAAAAAGATTTAAGTCTTTGGTGGAACACTTGCCATCATGGGAGGCCAGTGTCAGCTCAGAGACAGAAAAATCAAGCTACTATTACTCTAGGGAATACTAGACTGCTTCATGGTAAAACTACCAAAAACTTTTTAAAGTACCTTTTCACACTAAAGCATCTAGAAACAGAAAAACATTGTTCTTTGTCCCAGATGTAGTGTATGTTCAAAAATGCAGATGGTACCAGCATAAACTATTAGAAAAAAATATTGTATTTAATGAATTAAAATTGTCACTAAGCTTCACATCAACATCACCATCAACATCAACCTTTTAACATCTGCATTTGAGCTTCCTGTTCACCACAAAACTTTGTCAGTTATTGGAGCCCAGAAAATCCCCATTTTGATCAAAGGAGAAGAAGCGTGGGTGTACCCTGTCTAATGAAATATTTAATGTCATCAGATATAAATGAAAGGCCATGAACCTGTAGACAATATCACAGTTAAGGGATTGATCTAGGTTACACCAGCAAGATGAATGTTGTGATGTCTGTGGCCCGGTTGGTGCAGAGTAAATTACTCGTGATCACCGCACACTGCATGGTGGTTACAGTTTTGTTGTTGCCCCTGACTTCCTGTGATGTCACACGGGGACAGCGATAGCTTCACGAGATCAAGGTGGCTGCAGATTTTTAGAGCGAGGAGCTGAAACGGCGGTCCACCGAGACACGCAGTCGGATGCTTTTTTGGAGCCGTTAGAGGACCCACAGCTCAAGGCAACTGTGCAGTGGCTTCACCCATGAGCTGGCTGGTACTTAATAAATGCATACATTCTTTAAACAGATGTATAATACACAGAAAGCTGGATGAAGGGAACAAAGTTGTCATGGCTCAGCCTTTTCAGCCTCTAAAAAAATACCACAGATCTACCGACTACTCTCCTCACAAAACAATGCTCCATTGTTATGAGGGTCTACTCAGTAGCTGTCTGGCCTACCTATCCAAATCTCATTCTGCAACAAAAGGGACTGTGTATCTGTGCGTGTGTGCATGTGTGTGCAGGTGTGGGAACAAAAGAGCTGGCAGGAGGCAGACGCACAATGTAGAGCTCACGGTTGACATAAGGGGTCAGCCCAATCCACGCTCCCCACGTGAGAGACCAGGTCTTGCCTTCTTATGAGGATTTCTTTGTTTGCTTTTAGGTTACATCTTGTGTCGCTGTCCCCAAGTGACGTCTCTATCAGCTAACATCTTCGTATTATTACAGTGATTTATAATATTTAGAATATTTTAATATTGATAAGAACTCTGTTTTATGAAAATGACATTGCAAAGCCAGAGGCGGTTACTTTAATCCAACTCTTGTGTAACTGCCATCCACACAAGTGAACATTTTCTTGAACTTCGATCAGTTCAGTTCACATTTCATTCTGTGTTTTTTTTTTCTCGCCTTTTCACCTGAAATAACCACTGCCGAGCATCTCAGCACTCAGACGCGGTATTATATTTCAATGTCTCAGCGTAATCATCCGCCGATTAACAAAACACAGTCTGACGTATAATTTCTGCCTTATTAGAGAGCCAAAGACAGAAGAGGTTGAGACCAATAATAGTGATAACAAGCTTAACAGTAAAAAGAGGGGGAGTCAAGAAAATGTTCCTTATTCATAACATGTCTAGACAGCATTATACAGTATAGACTAGTCCTTCTCCTCTGAGGGGCTTATATCACAGCAGAGTTTTAGAGCACATATTTGTTTTTTGACAAGTAAATTCAACTGTAGCTGCACCGGAGATATCTTGATCATAGGATCTGTTTTGCCAATCACTCAGAGTTTGCTGAGAGGACATTTTAAAAACATCAATCCACAGATAATATCAAATGCGATATATAATAATTTGACATTATGGGAAATACGTTTGCTTATTTTCTTGTCAAGAGTTGAGAGATGAGAACTTTGATACCACTTTCAGGTCTGTACAGTGAATATGAAGCTTGTTTGTTATCTTAGATAAGCAAAAATAGTGAGCTTTAGAGGTGGATCCGTTTCCTTTGGACAGAACCAGTCTAGTTGAACCAATATTTAATCCAGTTCTGGATTAAAGACTGGCATACTAACTGGTTCCTGGCAGTGACACTGATGTGTCCATCTTCTCATCTAACTCCTGCCAAGAAAGCAAATACAGACATTTCCCAAAATGATGAACTATTCCTATAAAGTATTCGATAAAAGAAAATGTGATGCATCCTGACACTGCAAACATTCACAAATGTCAAGAGCATCTTCCATGGTGACCTTTAGTGGCTGGTGCTGGAGCACAGAGCATTCCTAGTTTGTCAATTCACACTAATGCCTGGATTACTTTCTTATTAAAGGTACAACGCAGATTTTTTTTTTCATTTCACTGTATGAAATGAAAAAAACTTAGCTGGCAGTGTTATTACCAGCTAATTTTTTTTTGCCTTTTAAATATTTACATTTATGTACTCCAGAGAGGATTTAGATTAGTCTGGTATAGTTAGACCTTTTAGAATAGCTTTTACAGTATAATCTACTGTATGTCTGTTGTATGGCAGACACTGACTAGAATCCTCTTTGAAATGCACATTTATCCCTCTTACACGGCACAGCCACATATTAGCCACTAAAAACACCATTATTTAAAGCAGAGGGAGATGACAGCTTGCACTGTACACTATAAAAACACAAGACAACCCTTGTGCACTCACAAGGGCAAATAAGACTGGATATGCATATTTTTCCAGCCTTTACCTATACTTGCTTTCACAGTGTTAGAGTGCTTTTAAACATTTGCAATAAAAAGTGATCATACTCACAGTAGAGGATGGTGCCCTGTGCAGATCTTGCTTTTACTGTCAGGTAGAGAATACCAGTGTTGTCCTTGACAGTTGCAGGAGGAGAAGGCTGGAGAAGGAATGCAAGCGGCCGCAGCTCCAAATAAGATGTGCCATCAAATGAGGGAATATATACTGTGGTATCTAAAAAAAAAAAAAATATATATATATATATATTTTTATATAGATTAAAGAAATGCATTTAATTTTAGTGTGAAAAGTGAATAGAATCATAATAACCCTTAGAAAATTGTACTTGAATATATAATACAATTATATATTATTTCTAAATGAATGCTATACAGTGCTCCTGTTAGTTAATAGAAAGATAAGAATTGGCTGGTGTGTGCTTTCGCAGCACTGATAACTTGCCTGTGAGCAGAGTCAGCAGGGCCCTGTCAGGGCTATGTGCTAGTGTGTTATTTCCCACTGGATGACAAAGGGGTATGACTTTAAGGAGAGGTGGAGGAGGTACCCACTCAGGTCATCAACTCCACAAGCCAGTGATGATCTGTTGGCTTTTACACAAAGGACACTTTACACCTGGTGGATAGCTTGCTGTTCAGGTGCATGACAGTCAATTCAAAATAGGCCACACCAGCCTCAGCTCAAGGGATTCTGCTTTCAGAGTTCAGCTCTCGAAGAAAAGTGCAGTTTATTCTCAGTGGGGAATTCATAATATACAGTATGTGTAGGGTTTCAAAAACTACTTTTTTTTTTATAAGAGACACGAATATCCTCTCATTGCTCCTCGCACTTTTTTGGTGCTTTGATGTTGTGGATCAAATGGATTTTCAAAGCAGACTTGTGAATGATTGACAACATTTAGAGACAAACAAGAAAGTAAAAGAAAAGGAAAATAAGGAATACTGCAAAATTTGATAAAGAACAGTAGTAGCGGCCTTAAAGCTTCCATGATAGGCTTCACAGTGGCACTGGACAAACTGATGTTCAGTCAGTGGCAACATTTACATGCAGGAAGAACCTAATACAGCAGTCTGGTTTTGGATGTTATAACAAGTAAATGTCAAAGCTCGGTGTATAGGTTCATATTTTCTGATTATGTGATATCAGGTTAAGGCTTGTTCCACGGTGAAAGCGACAAATTTGGAATCAATTTTTTGGAATCTGTGCAAACTCAAATGAACACTCCACTATACAGAATTGTTTTAAAATTAAGAAGAAGAACACACAATGCACATCGTTTGTGATCATATCTATCCCCTGCATTACCGCCTTCTACTGGTTAGTCAGAGCAAAGAGGAGAAGGTGGCTGCTGCGCGGTTTCATAATTTACTGTTGCCTGTTTGATCAGTGAGTCAGACACCACTCTTGGACAGTTTGTGCAGTGTTAGTGGGTTTATTTGTGGCAACGCAATTCCTGGGTATCAGTCATTCTTATCAACAGGCTATCACAAAAATGGCCTTAACGAGGCGATGAAAAGGAGCAGAGTTAGATACTAAGTGAAAATATCAGCAAGGCGAATTGCAGGGTTTGACAGTGAGGACTGCTCAGTGGCCTGGGTGCCAGTAACATGCCGACTTGGTCGGGTTTAACGATCAGTCACCAGACCAGCAAACGAGAAGAGTTTCTAGTCATGCCATTTCTCAAATGGTCATAATCCTGTTATCTTCGCCTGTGTGCTCTGCCACGTTCCCACTCTTGCTCTTTTCCCAGCCAATCAGAGTGGCTGACTCCTCCGAGTTGTGCGGAGAATTATGTGGAGCAGACATGACAGCCGATACTTCAAATTACAAAGAGAAAATAAAAACTGTGTTTCTTTTGTCGTGGAAGAAGCAGTTTCCTTGGGCTGAAAATGATGAATCAATCCTGTAATGTTTGCTGGCAATTTGTGAGTAAGGCAGATTGAGCTGGCTCATTTTTAAAGGCACCAGCAATTCCAGCAAGCACACTCTAGATGCCCACAAAAAGAGCTGGCAGCACCTAGCCAGTGTTCTGGTAAAGCAGGAAGCCAGCAACCCTTCATCCCATTAATGTCAAACACACCAGCAGAAAAGGCTCTCCGCCCTAAAATGTCTTCTTTTGTTTGCTTTTCTCCTCACGACAGAAAAGATTCTCTCTGGTCCTCATCTATGAAAATATGACCTGCAATTTACATTTCAGAATATGACATTTTTAAAAATGATGCATCAAATTTAATCAGATTTAATCACATACTTCCTGTTACTATTGAATATTGTTATAAATACACAAATTAAAAATGTACATTTATTGTGTAAAAAGAAGATGAGTTGTTAATGGGGTCAGATTAGACTGTAGAAGGTAAAGCCAAAATATCAAAAGGAGAATTTAGAGGCAACAATTTGGCAAAGCTATGTATTGAAACAGGTTTCACCAAAACACAGTGGCCCTTTAAAAGAGAGAGAGTGCACAATGTCATGGTAAGGTAAAAGTTGTTGAAAAGACATAAAGGGGGACAAAACTGTGCTCTCACCTTTCATTTTATTATTCCTTTCTGGCCAACATCCTACATCCCAGCTTCAAATATACGAGAAGTAAGGTAATGAGCCATAGAAGGAGGTCATGATCAATACAGACCAAGTCTGAATAATTTCCTGCCTCACTGGTTTCGTCTTTTATACTTTACTTCCTTACCTTGCAGCCATTTACTCCATAACTAATTTTTGTGATCACTTAGCTTTCAACTGAATGCTTACATACTTGACAGAATGTCTTTGGCAAGGTCTACGACCAGCTGTGTCTTCTTTGAAGAGACAATTTATCATAGCTTAAAACTCTGACATGCCCAGATGAACTGGCTTTATCTTGACAAAACCTGTCTTATGGTTGGCTACTTGATATCAAACACTCACTCCACCACCAGGTACTGGCTCAGATTACGGTAAACCCTACCAGAGGTGCATCCCCAGGGTCAAAACATAAAAGAGAAAGACTTACAGTTCATGTCACATGTCAAGCTTCTTATGTACAGACTGCATATAAGATACCTACTCTATCTGACTAAGAAGTAAGTCTGAAAGTTTTGGATTGACAGCTTTCATGAGCTAAAATGAGGGAAAAAAAAAAAAAACTATATCACTGTAGTGATTCAGGTGATACTGTGATATATCAGATGTGTGCAGACACATTGAGTGTGATAGTACCTGAGAAAGGTGTGTAGATCTTTCCCAGTAATATATTTGACAGTGTGACACCTGAGATTTTAGCTACACAGGGAAGGTTGAAGCTTTCCTGGGCATGAAAATGCTACCAATCCCCGTTGCAGTTTTAAATCCTGCACTGACTAGTGAATATGGGATCCATTGGCCACATGCAGTACATGCACTAAGTGGTGGAAAGAGTACTCAGATCCTTTATTTAGGCAAAGTGGTTTAAACTATAGAAAATAAATATATAAAAAAGATAAAAATATATGTAAATCAAGATTTTGGTGGGGGCCACAAAGTTAGCTTCAGCTATACATATGTTATACATTACATCTGCTGCATTTCCTCTTCCTGTACAACAATGTGAATCTGCAATGACTGTGTTAAATAAAAAACTGAATAAATAAATACAACATGCACTTTTATAATACTGCAAATTCAGAGTTTATATCAGTGAACTCCTGTAAACTGCATTTATGATCCAAGGATGTAAGGATCAAAGTAATATCTTGTACAGATTGTAAAGCCTCTAATTGTTCCTTTGTATGTTCTTCATTATATATCCATTGAAATGATCAATTTATAGACTAAAATTGGAACATGTAATTTTAAAAACTGATCAAATCAGTAACAGATTGGACCTTCCTCAACAAAAACATGAGAGGCTGCAGAGACAAACGTACAACTGAAGTTGTATCTTAGATACATGCTGTATGACATGTCAGCATTTCATCTAGGACACAAACAAGTCCACATCATTAGTCACTGGACAGGATGACACATCTATAATTAGCAGGGGTGACTTGCCTTATTCCTCTCTAGTGGCTATTACTTAATTCAACAAGATGTGAGGACAAGGTTGTCACCCAGCAGAGTTGCCGTAGCAATACACATTCACAGACTTTGTCAGCATGTAAACAGCCTCTGGACTCTTGTCTGCGGGCTATCAGATCCAGCGTTGCAAAGCACATAACTGGGTGAGTGCTCATATGAGATTGCACTCTGTTAAACCTGAGAGACTGAACTTTTGAGGAAGAGCAATTCCTCAAACTCAGCAGAAACGACTCTAAAAGGCCACTGCTGGTATTTAAGGGAAAAGTTTATGAGTGTGGCAAGTTGAGGGATAAGCAGGAACTTACTTTATGGTCAGGGAAGGAAAAGGCTGAAGGTAAATCCCAACTTTTTATGATTGATTCGAGGAAAAAAGTAAAAATTAAATTGCACTTTTGTGGGCATTAAAATCGAGCACAACCGCTGATTCATTTTACAGGTATGAATGGAGGTGGCAATTTACTGTATGCATTATCACATCATATAGGTTAATATGCATCTTTGGGTTATCAGGGTTCATTTTCAATTAGTAAGGTTAGCACTAAGTACACACATTGTCAGATAAGCAATACATGCAACTGGCTAATGCGCTGCAGTCACATGTGATGATATTTTGTGGCACACTATTTACCCTTTTTTTCTTAACCTGAACACTACAATGGTGAGAAATAAATAAATGAATAATGAGTGAATGAGTCATGAATCATATTCCTTGTTCTCTACCGGCTGTTTAGAAGTTGGCCAGAGCAGCTTTACTAATTGGTTTAGCAAAGCAGCACCTCTGTCATATAAGCAGAGGGGGTGGGGGGGTCGACGTAGCTGTCTCCCACGGGAAAAACAAATGGGAGTGAAGTCTTAAAAATAGCATCATTTTTGTTACAGCGCCTGGAGAGACAAATAACATTTCAGTAGATTACTTAAACACCTGTAAATTAGCATTTTTAGAACACATGGCAGAGGTGTCAAATAAAGGTGTCAGGTGCACGTGGGCTGCTCAAGCCACGTTAATGACTGTTAACATTAGCTCTGAGCAGCATTCTGTCAGATTTCCATGTATTCTGTAAATACAAGATTATGCAATCAGCCCGATCACGTACAAGGGTTGTGAAGGTGAAAATCAATGCGGCTTCTATTATTGAAAACCGTTGTAATGCTAATAAGAATTTCCATCACTTGAAATATTCCCCAGGCCCAAAAGGTACAGCACATATCATGTGGTGGCCACAGTTAAAACTCAGTCACACACAGACTTTTTTTTTTTTTTTTTCATATTGGCAATTAACTGTTCACTATAGCCCACCCACCTTAGTTACTGTTGCTACATCTTTTCATTCATGCCCATGGCATATACTGTACAGTGTACAGTGATACAGTACATGTACCCCTCAAAATGTATGGCTATTTTTGAAGCAATTAATTACATTACATACTTAACTTTAGAGACAGAGATAACATAAAAGCAGGCTTCTTTTTTCAAACCCACAACCAGGGATTTTGCAGAACGAAATGACAATTGTTGCTGGCAAGTTTTATCAGTTGTTGTTAACTAGATAATCAAGCTAATGTTAGCTCCACAAGTTGGCTGAAAAAGCTGCATCCAGTGATCCACTTCGATAAAGGCTTTTCCAATGAAGACTAAGTGGTGTGCTTGGCAAATATAAAGCTTTTCTGGGCAAGTGTGGCTGGGGTCCAGTATCTAGTATCTACCAAAGCTATGACAGGACAATAAGTGCTTGGGGGAGGAGTTTAGCAAACAGTTAGATTGAGATAATTTGCATACCAGCCATTATGCACCAAAATCCTCCTACCTGGCAAACTAGTAGTTACATAGATTTAACACAATTAACTATTAACATATTTAATAGTAGTACCTATTTAATCCATGTTGGACGATTAAGCTTGCACCATAGCTAGAGTGAAGGGGAGTGAATGTGATGATCACAACACAGCATCTGAAATGTCTGTCAGATGTGAGCAGCTTGGCTCGCCTTATCAAGCACACAAGCAATTAATTCACAACTCTAGCGTTACTACTCTTGCCATTGACAGAATGACTACAATAGCAAAATACAGGATGCTGTTTTCTTCACTGTCAGAGCATATCACACACGGCAAGAGAGGTGGAAAGACATGTCAGCAGCTACATCATAAGTACACTGAGAAGGAAAAAAAAAACTCCTTAGTATGTGTGTCTGGTACTGCCGTCTAGTATTGGAGTGGTTGGTTCAAAATAAATATTTTTGGTGGGGGACAGGGACGAGAGCTGTAGCTGAATGTTGAGCAAGTGCTGCAAGGTCATATTCTCATTCTCAACGAACGTTGGAGGTGAACATGGACACACGGCGATGGTTCAAGCTGCTTATATGGAACTTTCATTTCATTAATCATATCCTGAATAATTCACATCACTCAAAATTCCTAATGCAGCTGACTCCATTCTCCCTCACGATGAAACCTATTAGCCAAAGAGGTTCAGCATATATTAACCAATGCAATTTGTTGGCTGGCTCCTGATGATACTGTTGTGGAGGTCACAGTACAGTAGGTTTTTAAGATTTTTACTGCTTCAGTGAGAGTATATATATGTGTGTGTGTGTGTGTGTGTGTGTGTGTGTGTGTGTGTGTGTGTGTGTGTATGTGTATTTTATATATTATGCATAAGAACTGTGAAGCACTGTCAGGTAAAAACAAAAAAAAATTCCCAGCCTACCTTTCTCACAAAAAGTTCCAGTAAAGTGAAGAGGGCAGTGACAGGAAGGCAGAGCTCCACCAAGCAGCTTCAGCTGATGACATGTTCCTCCGTTGCGGCAGAAACCGTCACGGCACACTTGAGGTTCACGCAGAGGATGTTTTGGTGTTTGTGTGGGTGCCGCCATTGTTGTTGTGTTCACTGTGTCGGGGATGGCCGATTGAGTTGTCAAACTTGAGGAACTTGTGGCGTACAAAGTAAATCTGTAAAATCAAGTTTGAGTCATTTAAATGGCCAAAAAAATCCAATTTAACATGAGAATTATTTGCTTTTAAGGATAAAAATATTAACTAGATTTCTGTGCAGTCAGTCCTAGCCATTAAATGTGAGGTAGATATAAGTGCAGTAATTTAACAAATAAGTAGATTCTTACTACAATCCAAAGAAGAGAGGAGAATGAGAGTGTTATTATATTTATTATGTGGCTGGATTTCTCCCTACGCATCAGACGAAGCAAAATGTGACTACTGGTGCTTGTGTTATACAAAATGATCTAAGTATCACCATATTAAGACACGTGTGTTAGCAAGTGTGTTACTGTGTTGAGGAGATTTTTTTTTTGTGTGTGTGTGTGTGTGTGTGTGTGTGTGTGTGTGTGTGTGTGTGTGTATGCCCAGAAAAACTAGAAAAACATGTTTTATTCATAAAAAACAACAAATGCCAAGTGGAAATTAAATTCAAAAGAACAGGTTGTCATGAAGCCATTAATTTTTTTTTTCTTTACCTGCATTGATCTATGTTGGTGCCAGCAATGGCATCAGATGTGTAAAAGCTCTTCAGGTTATTCATTTCAATTATTTCAATGCAGCCAGTATAGTTGTGGAGAGGTTTTGCTTTCTAAAGAGGAAAAAAAACAATTTAGACCATTGATTAGTTTTTTTTATTATAATGCATCATTCATAATATTCATGAAAGCTTTCTGTATGTCCTTCAGAACCTTGTGATTTCAGTAGGTAGTAGAGAAACAGGCACTTGTCTTACCTGATTGGGTGGATACCTTTGCGGGAGACCACCTGTGAAGACGTGGTTTGTGCTTTGTATCATGTGTCCCAACCAGTAATTACTTGCTGAACTTTTGATTTTCTCATAACCAGAAAGAGTCAGTTCTGCTTCACAAGGTGTCAGGTGTTGTCTGTGAAAGAGTGTGAAAACTTGTTGTTTAAATTCAATTTCTTCCCCACATCATTTGGTGTTCAGAGAAATGGTGTGTTGTACCAAGAGGTCTGCCAAGTAAGCACACACATCTCAGTCCTCTCTTCTCAGAAACTTGTGGCACACAAGAAAAGATAAAAAAAAAATGTCCATATATTCCTATAAGTTAAAAAGGAAGGAACTTTTTCAAGAAATTAGGTTATATTTTTTTTGCTGATGTCATGACACCGTAAGTTTGAACATAAGAACATAAATGTTTTTTATGGTTGAAAAAAATAACTTCAAACTCTAAAACTAAACCAAACTATTATTGCGGTTATAATACAGCTCGAAATGATGTGCTGCAATAGAGACTGGCAACTTCCTCTTGCGGTTAATATTAAATTATTCATTTTAATATGTGTTCTGACATGAAAAAATGTAGTTATAAATAAACACTTGGCCATGTAGCTAATAGCTGCCTGAGAAGCAGAGTGAATTATCGGATGTCAAGATTTAAAAACTGTGGTAAATGTGTATAATTGTTTTGTTTACTCCACTGATAGATTCATTAATCACAATCCTTTTCTGTGGTGCTACTGCTGAACTCCCTTTTTGTTTTTTTTTCTAAGTGTCTTATGAGCCTTAACACAACTATTCTGGACCCACCCCACAGCCATTCATAGATTTCAAAAACCAATTCTCCATTTTGAAACAACAGGGGAGTGCAGATAATTACCTAAGTGCAGATTCTGGACTAACCATCTGCAGCTTGAGGGTACTCAGGCCACAGATGCACAGTCTCCTCTCCAGTGTCTCCTGACACCCCTTGTTCCCCGAGCGGAAGTTAGGAGGTCCATGAAGCAATCAAGTCTGATTTGTTAAGCCTGTACTTTGCAGGCTGTTGCATATGCCGGCTAAACACTCGGGGCACTAACTCCGAGCTGCGTAAGTCCTTCCTCTAGAGCCAGCGTGGAGAAGCGGTTAATTTAGAAGCAGTCTGCCAGAGCGGCCTGGCCAGCAGCCAGAGGGCACTGTGCTCACTGTCCTTGAGAAGTCAGCCCCACTGGGTTTCTATTTAACATACTGAAAAGCGTCTTTGACGGGAAGATATATTAAAAGTCTATAATGAGTTAGGTGGTGACGTTGAGGATGGCCATGGTGTTGTAGCTCTGGGTCAAATCAGACAAAGATGGACGGACTCGGCCATCAGACAATTACAAAGAATTTGCTTTGTGACACCAGAAACCATTTTTCCATACTCCCAACCCTCTAGTTATGACAGCTCTCTTTCTTGCAATGTCTCCAAGGGGTTGGTACAGAACATTATGATTGATTCATACTGCTGTTGTATTTTTCTTGCAGGAAAAAAAAAACAGGGGTGGTGCCTTGTGGCCCCTTAAACCTGATTGGCCTTTCTGGATGCACTTGCATATTTAGGGCAGTGCAGCTTTCTGCAAAGAAACATGCAACCTTCCCACTCAGCTTGGTTTCAACAAGAAATAATTTGCTCGCCTTTGGAACAGCATTATCACCTTCAGTATTTTACCATTTATCTGTGCTCATCTCTTCACAGAACCTTAATTCATTTCTGTCTCAGCCTTTCAATCTTATCCTATCAGATTAGTCTAAGAAAAAAGAACAGTGTTTTGCAAATTATTATCTCCAAACAGAACGTCTGCTAAAAAAAGGTAAAATGGCCTCTTTGTGCAATTTTAAAAACTTCCTATACTCTTTCCTTAAATGCAAAGTAAACTGATTTGATACAAGTTCAACATTAGCCGCTTTGTTTCAGCTTCCAGTTCATACATAATAAACTCTGTGTCGTGAAACCAAACCACAATCTTTCTTATGTCAGAATATAATGGAAAGGGCTGGCAGCCAGATTGCACATGGGCTTAGGGAAATATAACTAAAGGGGCCACAGCTTCACTTTAAATCATTTAAACATTGATTTTGTGCTCAGCTCTTGCTTGTTAATCTTTTTGTAATGAAAAACTGCAAATGAAGACCTTAGAACAGCCAATAAAACATGGTCAGTGATCACTAATGCATTTTAATAGGCACATTCTGACGTTTGTTTTAGTTCTTTAAAATGTAAGCCCATTTGCCCATTTGTAATAAAATCTAAATTCTCAATCTGGTGATTCCTGCCAATTACGTGTGTTCTCCTGGTATTAGTTACACAGCTATAAAAACAATTCTGCCACACTTGAAATACGTGGACAACTAAGGATCAAGTTAATACCACCTGAGGTTCTAACAGTATTTGAACAACATTTGTATATTACGTATATTATTATTAATACCTAGTGTAAGTGGCTTATCATTGTGAATGTGCATCTTTTTTTTTTTCGTCAATTCTTGCCTGAAGCAGATACATAACACACTTCATGTGGGGTTATGTCAATGTGAATACACTCTGTAAATTAAAACACAGATCTGAGCGTTCACACCCAGAAAGATGACAAAAACAACATACCTGATATTGACAATGTGAACCATGCCGTCATCAACACGAATGAATGTACTGATCTGTGTAACGTCGTCTTCTTCATTACAGCAAAACGCATACTGAAACATTTGAGACAGAGTTTAAAATTTAGACAACGTATTTCAAAGGGAAACTAATTATTTTAACCAAACAAACAATCACGCAATAATATTTATTTCACTGGAGCTTTACCTGTAAGATTCCATCCAAAATGAAGAGTTTCATGAAAAAGAAATCACCATTAGCAGGGCCTTGGTCCACATAAAATATAGTTCCCTGGGCCACTTGGGTTTGGAATCTCAAGGTAATGTTGTTGAGTGCGCTGAGGTAAATACCCTTGAACTCAAGGTATGAATTCCCAAAGTACTGAACATAGCTTGAATCTAGGAAAAGAGAAAGAGAGAAAGAAAAAAGCAGAAAGCTGAATGGGGGGAAAGGGTAAACAAAAGCAAGGCAGGCTGCAGTTTATGCATCTTTACTGTAAATTCTCTATTGATTTCTGAAAGAAGTATTCAACTTTTCTCTCACTTTCTCCACAGGGAGGCCAGTGCACAGAGTGGGATACAGAACAGCACCCTCAGTATTATTGAGGATAAGATTCAGTCCGGCTCAGGACACCTCAGCAGGACAGATGCTTGTTACCACGGAGGCTTTAATATAGACTTTCTGGTTTCGTCACTTCGCGCTTGCACATACTTGCTGGATAAAATGTAAATGTGACCCGTATCCACCAAATAACATAGCAACAATGCAGGGTGATTTATTTTGGGAAGTAGAAGCAAATAGTAGATAGTTATTATTTGGAAAGCAGAACAAAGCGCTTTAAGGGCTCTTGGTAGCATCACAGCTTTTTCTTTTGCCCACTGTACAGTACAGTACATACTGTAAACAGTCTTAGTTGCCAAAAATCTGTGAAGCATGCAAATGGCACTATATTAGGCAAAAGAGGAGTCTTGGCTGAAATGAACGTATTCATACAAGTTTATTACATGCTTCATTTTATAGAGGAATAACTTGGTTTATATCATCCATGAGAATGGGCAATTATGGGGTATTTCAGTAAAAGTTCCACTGCCCGCCAGCTTATTGGGGGTAGTGACGCAGACAAACTTAAAAGACTGATTCAGACTGCAGTTGAAGGCAAGCATTAGGGGTGCTCATGCTCAATATATTTCTCATTTGAAGGAAGTAGTGCAATTTGTTGCAGAGAAGTCAAACAGGAGAGCCTGTTAAAATGAAAATCACTCTTGGATGCACCTGTCTCATGCGCTGTCTGTTCTTATCTGGAAAAAAAAAACATTATTGCACTAGAGAAATCAGCAAAGCTCCTTTAAAGTTGTTGCCATGATTAATCGGGCAGCTGCAAGTGAGACCTTTATCAATATTTGTTACATGTCAAGTCCTAATAGGCCAGACCTCCTTTGATTTGACAGTGGGCCCCTCAGGGCGTTTGGCAAACAAGCTAACCTAAATACCCCCCATTTTCTCTGGAGAGCAATATGACCAATACCCTGAGGAAAATCCCCTGACAAAAAAAAAAGAAGTAAGAATTATCAGGAGCAGACCCACTGTGATCTGTGAATTAATGAGGATAAATGCACACAGCAACAATGCTGTGCTGTCTTCGGCTTCACTCCTGACAATGGGGTTTGCCAATGCTGATGATGGAAAATTACCCCTCAGAGACAAAGCTATTCATTAATTTTAAAGCCTTGTTTAGTCTGATGTAGTCTTTGATGCAGTCTGAGGCTGCTGCCAGGAGGCAGTATCATGCCTCATTAGCAGTTAGCTATAGTCTCGCCTTCAAAGGTTTCCTGTTTTTACCACTACCTTATATTCTCACACCACATTTTTCAACCAGAAGTCTCAAGTAACCAGTTTGACTAAATCAAAATTGTGAATGTGTACAATATAAAGTGTATCTTATTATTATTATTATTATTATTATTATTATTATTATTTTACTTTTCTTTATGCTCTTATGAACAGTATCAATATTTTTAACCGTTAACATAAAGGTGACCAAGGAGTTTGTCACCACTGTTCTCTGTTGAAAAGATTTTCTAGTTTCAAGTTGTCTCGGTGGGAATATTCCTTGATATAAATCTCTCAGATCAGATATAATTAGGTCTGGTCATAATACATGTCCATAAAAGAGGAGAGAAAATTGATATGAGTCATATTTAATGTAACGTCAAGAGGTGGATCGCAATGTTACACCACAGAGAGTATGGGGATGTCAGACAGGTTAAAGCACAAGATATTCCACTAGAAAAATATATTTGGAGAAATGTGAACTTAAGATCAATTAATATGAGGACGGACTTTGGACGGCGAGATTTAATTGATATAGACTTAATGTCCCATTTATTTTAAAAAAGCCGGGATGTAAGTCCTGTTTTGTCCCTGATTTATTGGGAAAGGTAATAGACTGACTGATTGAACTTGTCAGAGGACAGAGATAAAATACTGCTGAGAACCATTCTTGGACCCCTTGCAATTTCAGAGCCCTGGGGGAAGGCAAAAGGTCATTCTGTACCCACCAAAAATGGCAGAAAAATGTCTTACATTCAAGCTATGCAATGTAAGAAGATTTAGTTGAATATTATTATACTGCTGATGTACACAGAGGACTCAGATCCTAAATATAATATGACGTTTTTTTGTTTTTTTTTTTCAAAATCTACTGTCTAATTATATCTTTGTTGTCTGGTTTTAAAAATAACTGATGAAATTACTCCAACACACTGCACTGACAGTCACTGTACAGGAGCACGCGGGCCATAAACTGCAACTGAAAATGACAAATCTAGACACAGCTTTTTTTTTTCATCTCACCCAGCTTTTTACTCATGAATATGCAATACTGTGCACATCATGCAAATGCCATTATGACTCACTGGCAAATTTGTGTCACTGAATATATCAAAATTGTTACAGGCACACTAATCAGGTATTGCCAACTCAATCATAAACAAACTATTAAACAAAACAAAACAAACCTTGCTAACATAAACTAGTGCCACACAGAACAAATGCATGCATGTTAAACTGGAGGTCAACAAGGTGAGTGACCCAAAACATGTGCTGCATGTTCGAAACGAGCCTCGGGCTAACGTGTTACTCATCAAGAAGATTTTTGAGGAGCTTAAGTCATTTCATTTCTGCTACACGTGGCAGCAAAAGATAACAGCTTCACCTGTGCTGCAGTGATCAGTCCAAGGAGAGTCAACCAAATCGTGGCTTAGCTGCAGTAAGCCTCCCTCCACCAGAAGTGTGCTTTCCAGATTCCCATCAGCTCTCATATTGTAGAGCTAAAACACTGTGGAGCTCAGCACGGCATGTACAGTGATGAAAAAAACCCCAGAAGACAATCATCTCCATGCGTGGAATACACATTTGCTACTGAACAGAACTGATTTTTTTTTTTTACATCAAAATTAAATTATAAAAAAATTGAAAAAAAAAGTCAAGATTCTGACCAAATTCCCAGGTTTTGTTCTTTTAAGAAACTGTATCCTCCATTGTCAGTGTACCCTATTAACTGCCTCCCCAATGTTTAAATTCCCATTGACTTGGTATGTTTCAAAGGTTGCAGAGCAGTCTTAGGTTTAAAGGAGCACTGTCTAAGTCTATTTCAAGCAGCACCAAGGGCACTGCATGTGTTTAGATGGTGACCTAGTTAGATAAACTCATGAGTTTCTGGGTCTTCTTACTTTAAAACCTATTTACTTTGATTATGCACTTATGTGTAAAAGAGTAAAGAGATGTTTCGGTGGGTAGATGCTGGGGTTTGTTTTTCCTTACCAGTGTCTTGTGTGTAAATTTAAGCCTCTGTACAGCAATGCAACATCCACTGGATGAGGGCTGGATCAGGTGCAGCAGGGAGGACTCCATTATGTTTGGCCCACAGTGATTTTCAGAGTGTCGCGCTGAATTGGTTCAAGCTCGTCTGTGTTCAATAGGTCTGTTTTACAGCTCTGTGAACTGTTTCAAAGGTAGACAGACCTCATCTGTCAAGGAGTAACAATCTGCCCAGTGCTCTGAATTCGTTCTCTGACAAAGATGACTAAATCCAATACCAATAATGTATAACATATTCTGTTCTGTGTCGGTCATTTGAGTGTTAAAGGATATAGCCCCAAATGACGACTGCAACACAAAAATCCAGTTTTTTTTTTTGTTTTGTTTTTTTTCCACCAGAGCTGCACAAACTATGACAATCTCTTAATCAAACCTAATATATTACTGTCTGCTATGTACCAAAGGCTCTAAGATCAAATTTGGAGTACCAACTCAGTGGAAGTCTCCTTTCATTCGAAACTGGCAAACCTTGTGCAGCAAATATGTTTGGTAGCAAGGACAAAGGAAGGATAGGGTTGTAATTTATCGGGAAAAAAAAGAACTGGACCACCTTCAGAACAAATTGATTGGTGTAACGGTGTGGTAATCAGTTTAGATAATTTAGTATCAATTTCTTGCACACATAATGTAAATGGAAGTGATAGCATAGTAATTGGGAGCTATGACTTAACTGAGAAATGTTCATTTAAGATGAAACACTGGCGTATTTGAGCCGATCAATCATTTAGGTTATAGGTGCTATTCTTGGTCGCAAAATAAGTGTCCATCAAAATGATTCCCTTTCTAGAAGCCATGAGTCTGGGTCTCACATTTATATAAATAAAATAAAAAATAAAATGAAATAAAAAGAAAGTCAACATTAAAAATATGTACAACCATCCTGAACACACAGGTAAGTAAAAACAAAAGTGAACCATAATTTAAAATGAAGCGAGTGTGAAACTTCTCACACACATGCAGTCTTTGAAGATGTACATATGCTTTTCACAATTAGGCGCCTCTCCGAAGGGTCACAATGTAAGAGCTGAGGGGTTGTGAGATGATTAATGAGGTAGAAAAGAAGAAGAAGAAGAAGAAGAAGAAGAAGAAGAAGAAGAAGAAGAAGAAGAAGAAGAAGAAGAAAAAAAAGTTCTGCTACAGAAATATGTATTTTATTTTTCTCTACTTTTTTTTGTTCCTTTTTTGTAAAATACTGGACAATTTTACTGCTTTGACCCTCAAACATAAGAAAACATAAGAGGAGAAAAGCATCTTTGGTGGAAGTGCAAACAACTCATAGACATTTGAAACGAGACAAGGGGCCACTCCTTTATAAGAAGTCACGAGCCATAATGGTTGCAAACCACAAGTTTAATCTAAATAGTGCATTGTGTTTTACCCTTAATAATAAAATAGTACAGTATTTCCCTCTGACATGTAGTTGAGCAGAACTACAAAGTAGCATAAAATGGGCATACTCAGATACCTAAAAACTGTTTTTAAGTACAGTATTGCGTATATGTACTTAGTTACTTCTCACCACTGCATGTACATACACGCATATACATACCTGTGGTTTTCTCAGATGCTGGTGCCGGGCTGAGTGTTGCCATTGGCACTCTAGGTGTGGAGCTGGGAGTGATGTTCTTGACTACAGTCGCCAAGGGAACAGCATCCGTAACAGGAGGAAGGCAACTGACCTTGTTGATGCCATCTACACAGGAAAATGCTTCTGGACATGGATTCGACAGGCAATCATCGTAGTTGTGCTCACAGTTCTTCCCCTGTGTATGTAAAATAAACAGCCTTCAAATGTGTCGTCTCTCTGCAATGAGATGCTAAATGAGATATAATGTTTACAGATTGCATAATAAAGTTCGTATTAAGTAGGGAGCATGACATTATGTAACAAAAACAAGGCTTTTTTAAAAAAAAAAAAAAAAACTTAACAGCCATGATGTAAGATAGCATCTGAAAACTGACAGATTGTTTTCATTTTTATGTGCAACATTTTATTTTTCTTGAGTAACTTTTTGGGGAGTAAATTTTTTATGCAAAGCAGTAGTAGTAGTAGTACCAACAAATATGGAAAATGTCACAAGTTGTGCTGTTATTTATATGAGAAAGGCATCTGACTTTCCTGCTTCAAAAAGGGAATAACAAACAACAAAGTGAAAGGAAATCACACATTTTTTTTTTACAGTGCAGTAAATTAGTGCCATGAGAGGACTTGAGAGTTGAAGGTGTAAAAGGGTAAAGGTTAATAAATAGAAAAAAAAAAAAAGATGGAAGATAGGGAAAAAGGTGGGGAGCCTCACCACAAATCCAGGACGACAGAAACAGGTGTAGCCATAGCCTGGATCATTCTGAATGCATATCCCCTGGTTGCAGGGCTGTGGAAGGCACTCATTAATGTCATCCTCACAGTGAAGGCCTGTCCAACCTGCCAGGAACAAAAGCCCACAGAGTGCCGTGGTGAGCCCAGGCTCTCCCACTTCCACCCTCTGAAGTGAATATCAATCAGATTCTCCTACATTGATTTGCTTCTTTTTGGGTTCACACACATACACAGACAAGAAAAGGCTTTCACTAAAGAGTAAGATGCCACATACATTTTAATGAGCGGAGGCAGTATCGTCTTTTTATCACTGTCTTTTCTAGTACTGTATGACTACAAATTTCTCCCTGGAGAAAAGTGGATGACTTTTGAATAGCTTTGAGGCACAGAAGCCATGTAGGCATTATGCTAACCTTTAGTGACATATTATATGGCCCCTTTCAATCCAATATGGGTGTTCTTTAAGTAGTGAGATTTACATATGGTAAACTGTACTCCACCACATCTGGGCAAGAACCTGAAATGCTCTTGTTCACTTCATAAAATGTCTTGCCATCTAGGCTATGTTTTAGTCATCTTGTTCATGAGTAACAAAGGTTTCCCGTAACAAGTCTTACAAAGACAGTAAAAAAGACAAAACTGCTTTGCTTGCCTCATTTCAAAGTAAATTGAGAAACTCACAGGATGTCTGAGTGACTCACCTGACCTGCAGTGGCAGACGTAGCTATTAATAAGATCTTGGCAAATGGCACCGTTGTGGCAGGGAGCCGAGCAACATTCGTTAACATCCACTTCACAGAAATCCCCCATGAAACCCGGTGGACAGCTAAGAAAACATATCATACATTAAAAGTGTGAGGCTGACTCACAGCGCTGTCACTTCCTTCTTGTGGGTCTGACATGCTGCATCTGGGAACCGCTTGCTTTCATTATTTATCAAAAAGTAATACAACTTTTTTTTTGGGAAACTTGAGAGAGAAAGCCGTGGAATCAGTGAAGCAGGAGATAAACTAACAGGGGTTAAATTAAAACTGATGAGCTGCACTGGGTTGTCTATGCACCAGGTCACATTTACCTAAGGGCCCTGTGGTCCCATAATGTGGGATGTGAAAAAAAAAAAAAAAAAATGCCGTTAACAAAAAGAAAATAAATGCAAACTTTTACAACCTGCTAGTTCGTGTGTGAGGAGTAAGCATTATGCTGGGGTGCACAAATATTGTCATATGTAAAAGAGGTATTGCTTTTCATTAATATATCATTTCAAGCCCAGCGTAATGTTCTTGAAATGGTTCTTAATAAGTACTGTTTATTGACAAAATTAAGTGAAATTTATAGCACATAACTTTATTGAGCTTTATTGACTTTATTATCCAGTGACTTTGGTATGGAGGCCCATTTCTGTAGTATTCAAGCGTATTTTCCACCTACTGTATCAATACGAGTGTAAGAACGGTTTGATTTGTATACACGTGTAATGGCTTTAATTATACTTGTCTCCATCCAAGCAATGAGTCTATTCATCAGGTAAACATTCATAATAAATTCACAAATCAACAGTGACACGTCCATGGTAAAGTACTTTAGAGGTCTGGCATCAACAGCACATTTTTGTACCAACTGAATTAGGTTTCGAGAAAACACTGTTCTCATCAGATGATGTTGCCAGTGCACTGCTCTCTGAGTGAGGGCCCTAACTGTTTAGTCCATATTTGAACTCAATCAGTGTGGCCCTCTGTGTGTTAATGTCGTTAGTGCTAATTCATTTCTTTGACAAAAAATCCGATCCAGCACTGTTACGCATGCTAAACAATATGAAAAAAGTCACTACTGAAAACTCAAGTTAAGTTCACAAACTAAGCAATCACAAACTTTAAATCACAGGACCTTATTTGAAGAAAGATAAAGCAGAATAGATTAATTCAGCAATGCATACAACCCACAGGTAAACAAAGTGGAAATACTCAGGTGTGGTAATGGTTCTCGGTTGTGGAGTTGGTGATTTGAACAGGATAAACTACACTCTGAGCTAAGAAAGCTACCACTCGATTCTGCAGATGTCGTGCCCACTGGCTTTAAGTTTTTGCAGAGGAGTGATGATTTTCCAGATGGACTATAAGCCTGACCACGCATCAAAGCTACCCGAGGCCAAGGAAGCCCAAGGTCTGCTAACTTGCATGGACTTCCAATTCACAGGCACCAGACCTCAAACTCATTGAACAGCTTTGGGAAAATTTGACGACAGAAAAGGTGACACAAGCAGAAAATAAAAAATCAAAATGAAAAGGTGGAAATCCCCCCCCCCCCAAAAAAAGATTTTCTGTTTGTTTCTGTAGTAAAAACTAACAAACCCTTGATAAAATCATGAGTCTAAAATTCCTCTGACTTCTCTTATAAACTCAGATCTGTGAGTTGTGGTTGATTTAATCATGTAACACTGCAACATCCAGGGTTTCATGCATAACCTCTTGGCTGACCACCACCATCGTAAAGAGAGAATGGCATGCTTTTGAGGTTTGCTGAACAGGTGCAGAATTGAATTTGTCACTTACCAATTCACAGGCAACATGCAGATAAAACAAAACTCTGTATTTCACATACTCTAGATGTTGTGTGGCCAAGAAATGATTGCATGACTGATTTTATATTTTTAGCCCATTAGTCTGTGTACTAGCCTGAACAGGCCTTCCCCATCCAAGTGGAAAAAAGATATGTGGAACATGCCTGCCTCTAAAAAAAACAAACTAATCTGTTAATGTGTTTTTAAAGTCATAGTCCATGGTACAAATAAAACTGGAAGCCTCTTCACTCAGAAATTCACAGACAAATATTTTAACTAACACTTGATGAACTATAAATACATAACTAAATCTGTATTAATGTTTTCTGGTAGTGTAAAAAATTATCCACACAGTAACAACTGGCAAAATGTTCGCTTTCCACCTATAACTCAAACTATCTGATAATCTAAATGTGGCCAATAACCAGTTAATATTGCACTAATATACCTAATAGCATCAAATCTAATTATATGTCCAAATCTAATTGAAATTCAGCAAAATAATCCTCTGTTGTGGTGGGAAGTGCACACAATGCAAAATCACCCTATTGCGGATCAGCAGCACATTAAAGGACATTAATAACTAGATGTGTAGCTCTGTCTTTAGTATTCACATTTATATGTAAATGCACTACACACAGCATACTGCCCTCTTGTAATATCTACACAAATAAGCCTACAATGAAGGGGACATCATAAAAAAAAATGCTAAGTGGGCAGTAGGCAGTCCTTTGCATCAATATACAAAATTATAAAGAGCAGCAACCTATTTGGAGTTGTGGTAGTCTGGGATACATTAAATCATGACACTGAGCATACAGCAGCACATCAGCAGAAGGTTGGACAATGTAATTAACTGTACAGCATCCAGGGAGCTGCTGTGTCAAATCTGCCCACTCTTACTACATGCACCGTGCATTCAGATACACTTCATCACTCAAGGGAGAAGATGTCAGCAGTTAAAAAGTAATGGCTCACCTGAAACCAACCTGGAGGACTGCTACTGTATAGAAGGGCACAAATATACTGTAGCATCGTTCTTGTGAGACAAGATGTATTTTTGATCAGAGACACGCAAAATTCCTGGAAGAGTGAATTCAACTCTTAAAGATGAAAATTTAGATTTTGAAATATTCTTTTTTTATTTATTTTTGCCCGTTGTGATACTACAACTCCCCAATATTAGTGAACTGCCTGTTCTTTTACTCCGTCAACAGTTGGTTATTCTCATAGAGGACATAGAAATAAAGGAGCCCATATTGCTCATGTATAGCAATGTAGTGCTAGTCCTTGTATTGTAAATATGATAAGGTAAAATGTAAGGTTAGACTGTTATTTCAGTGTAATAAAACCCAGTGTGGTTACTTAGCTAACTTTAGGTTTTACTACACATACGATGGGCCAGGTGCAAACATGGCTTTTCTTTTGAAATGTAACCCCTCAAACTAATGGAGTTAGTTAATGTTGTGCCTCTTGGGTACTACTGTAGGCAGTAAGATAGGTAGTGGGGACATCACATTAGAGCAGATAAGACAGATGAGAACATTGTTTAATCCCTTCCTTACACTTTTGCTGTTGTGTTTTCAGTATTGGAAAGGCTAAAAAAGAAAAACACCATCTAAATTCCTCATTTATGGAGTGTATTTTTAGTTAGTGTAGTTAAATGCTAAGTATAGCTTAGTACACAGCCCCATGTGCACTGCCCTAGCATGTGGAGAAATCCAAAGCTTGCCAGGCCTGTCATGATAGTTTAACGTCCTACGCATGACGATGTGTAGGACATTTAAACACACAGTTTTAAACTAGTATCCGTCCAGGCTGCATTCAGCCGAGCATGTTGTACCTATCAACTCCTATTATAATGACTCCATCCAGGGACAATCTTTCAGTATCATTACATCAAAACAATGAAGGACTTGTGGCCCAACTCACCTGCACGTAAAGTTTGATCCTTCACCGTCAAGGCAGGTGGCTCCATTGAAACACAGTGAGACATTATACGTGGCCTCTTTGCAGATGTCTACATCATTCTCACACGTTTTCCCAGTGTAACCATCCTGACAGAAGCATGCATATTTATCAGTGAGATCCACACATGATCCTCCATTCAAACAGGGACTGGAAGCACAGTCCTGCAAATGAAAATACATCAATCATTTAGAGAGAGAGAGACACTGTACCAACAATACTAAATATTTTTACACATACAACTGTTAAAACGTATGATTTAGCATCTGAAATGTGTGACTCACAAAAGGAAGCAGTTAAAAAGCAGACGATCAGATTAGATCACTCAACTAAAGGCTCACCTTGTAAGCACTTCAGTGTTTTATCTCTAGAGTCCAGCACAAGCTGTGGTTTAAATCAATTAGGCAATGGACCAAGCAATTTCTTTTAATCAGGTATTTGTACAATGCTTACATGATCCTGGTGGTTCAAATGACTTGTAGAAAAATCAACAGAGTTAGTGATACCAAAGGCCACACAAAGATTACAAAATTCTCTTGACATTCCTCTTGATCAACCAGCAGGTTTGTTAATTAAGCTCAACTCACGTCGATGTTTGTTTCACATCTGCTGCCAGTCCATCCGGATTCACACAGACAGGAGTATGAATATATTCCATCCGTACAGCTGGGAAGGCCACAACAGATGGGGTCAGTACTGATTTATCAAAATTACAGAAATGTTTGAAATAAACTATAAAGCATTCATACGTCTTGTCTTTTGCTCTCTTGTTTATGCAGAATCCTTGGAGAGCGATATAATATTTTGAATGAACGTGTACTTCCCCTTCAGTGGAATTAATGACTGTAATTTAGAGACCACCGAGACAATTTGTGAGTGCATCACATGAGCACATGTGACGTACTGTATGTCTCCACTCACCGCGCAGACGAGGAGCGTAATTAAAAATAATTCCATGCTGTTTCTGCGCAATTTGCACTGTGTCTGTTTTAAATGACGGAGAAAAATCTGTACCTCCCGTGAAGACAAGGCGCTGACATGCATTCGTCAATGTTGGTCTCACAGTGGAGCCCAATGAAGCCGTCAGGACACAAGCAGTGGTATCGATTAGGCGCATCAATACATCTCCCACCATTCTGGCATGGGTTTGAAACGCACTCATTGATGTTAACTTCACACCGTGCCCCTAGGAAATTAAGCATAGTTTAGGAAGACATTGCATATCAAACTGAATAGGAGAACGTTTTTTTAAGTACTTCAGTAATCTTCAATTTTTAGTACTGTTTACAGAAACACACAATACAAAAATTACAGTTGGATGTAAGGAGTTGTTGGAGTTAATAATGTATTATTAACTCCAATGAGTTAATGTAATGTAAGAGATTGTAATAAAAAAAAACATGGGTTATAATATATACAATTATCAAGTTATGTAATGATTTTCTGCAAAACTGTACACCCCATTGATTAAATGAACAAATTTAGAAGATGCACAGGGACAGACACACTTCTTCTTCTTCAGAGAGCGATGAATCAAAACCTGAGGACCTACTGTACAGGAAACAAGTTTTAGCCCAGTAACAATAAATAGAGTATTCTTTACCTTATTGTCTATTTTCCAAACCATGTACTGAAATCAGTTACTATCTCAGGCTAGTCTCAGACAAACTTATCTTACACTTACAAAAACGTTAAGTGTACAATTGGTATTAAATAGGCTATATCATGCAAAACCACCAGCATTGTCCTCTAAGAGCAAAATACTGACACCAGCATGACATGTTTTTCCTCTCAGGTCTATTTAGTAACCATTGATATAAGTGATCACAGCCTGGCAGGGATGGTAAACAGGGACAGTGCTGTGTGCAGTAAACTCATTAAAGGATTTCTTGGTTGTGTTGCTCAAATTATTATTTTTCTACCTCAAGTAACCTCTTTCTCACGCTCTGTATTATTCTTCTGTTACTGACAACATACCTTGAATGCTGTTAATGAAAAGGGCTTGCTTTGAGACACACATTTTAAAGTGCCTTTAACTTGTGTTTCATGATTGTGTTTGACACTTCATCAGTTAGTGTGCAGGGAAACATTCTTTGGTTCTGTTCTGGCATTAACTTTAATTTTTATTATCCATAAATAGCAGGAATGTTATCTCCTGCTGAAAGTTTTAGCCAAGTTTTAAACCTTAGTTTTAAACCAGACAGTTATTTGACTTTTAGAAGACGGATATGGCTAATGGGACTGAAGACTAATTACTGGGAAAAGAGGCAGTTTGTTAAATACAGCATATTAATATACACAGATCTTGAAAGAGAGGAAAATGAAAAGAATATCACAGATGAGCCATTAATACCCCATACTAAAGACAAGGTCTTTTTGCCAAAAGGTTATTCTACCTCATGAAAGTAAAAGGGTATTAATACTATAAAGACTATAAAACTGCAGCTGTAACGATTAGTTCATAATATCACCAACGACACTGATAACTGATTCATCAATTAAGTCATATGTTCTTTTGTTTTTGGCCTCACTAATAGTAGAATGCAAATAAGAAGCGTGGTTCATTTAACAGACAATAAAACAGATAATGAAATTAAATTGTTCCCCTAAAAAAGTGACTGTTAAAGATGAAGATATATAAAGATGCACTGCGTCTTTAAAGGGCCAATTTGTCCAGATTTTAATAAATTTTTTTTTGTCTCCATCCAAACTCAGTGATAGTGAAGGAATTTCATGTGCGGTGTTCGCAGTATTGAAAAGGGTTACCAGTTTTCATATGGACTACAGTATTTCTTCATTACATAGTCAAAGTGTTCACAGTGAGGTCTGAGGATTTTTCAGAAAACTGAGACATTGTCTTGATGCTTAGTTTGAGTGCTGTGAGCAGCACAAACAAAATACCATTCACCTCATCCCATTATGCTGGGATATCAAAGGTAGGCATCTCAATAAAACGACTGTACCATTAAAACTGATAAAATGACTTCTTGATCATAAATAATTAGCTGGAAAGAAAGGCTTTGAAAAAAAATTAATAATTACATATAAACCTGGTCCACTAAAAGAAGTGAGCATGCTACAACAATAGCTGGCCCCTGTGATGTCCCCTGAGAGGACTCGGTGAAGTGCGGCACTGAACTAATGGAAAAGTGTGTCACATACTGTAAGAGCCGTGTATCATACTACACATTGGCATGTCTGTGAAGGCACAATCCCCCATACAAACTGCACTGCACCAAATGTTCTGACTCAAAGGGAATACATGAATTACCCTCAATACAACTTACACCTTCACTGTCCATCAAACACACTTGAGATAAGTCTGAAGATTCGCTAAGTAAGTCAGCTTTATTCGGAGAGTTGATGATTTTCATTATTCATGCAGATCTCACTAAAATAGCAGCGAGATCACATAAGAAATGAAGGGGATGAGAGAGTTCAAGCTGCGAGGGAAACACCACATAACATAAACTGTCAAAATTTCAAATCAGAACACAAGTTGGGAAAACACACTGATGGTGTTTATAACAGTTTAAATTATAGCAGGTAGTGCTTTAGAGAGATCCACAGAAGTGACTAGGCATGCTAAGAAATTAAAAATAAATGAAAAGGTGGTGGCTAATTACACCACCAAGCTTTTTGGAGATGTTATTTTTTTCTAAAGTGGTAAAAAAAGAATTATTTACTAACCCCAAAATTTATCTGAGACTTTCAGGAATGGAGAGATGAAAAATTATGGCTGACCCATCGTTAATCATTTGGTTAGCTTTTTATCTTTGGGCTGAGACAGATGTAAACAACCACCGAGACAACAGGACCAAGAATTTATTTATTGCCTCCCGTGTTTTAGCATGAAAGCGAATAAATAAACTGATTTTAGTGTACACAAAATCTATCATGTTCTCTCATTAAAGACTGTAAAACGATTCCTTTCTTGTCCCGGACTTCACTTGATGACTTGTTCCATTTAGTTTATAAGGAAAGCCATACGACAACTTGAGAACACACGTGACGAAGCAATGCCTGAACCCAAAAATAACAATAGAGTTGCAATAGAAAATGAACTATAGATAATAGCAATAAGCAGCTGCTATTATTATGAAGCAGTAAGTGAAATTTTTATGACATGTATTACTTATTATCCATAGACTGGTGCTTACATTAAAAACACTCACGTATCTTGATGTTTTTTTTTTTTTTTTTAAATCAGAAGTCAGATATTACTTTTGGCTCTGGGCTGGTATTTTACACTGAATCCAAATATTAAGAGGATGCAACTAAAAAAAAAAAGCACAGGCAGTACATGTTATTCAGTTCACATTAAAAGCACATCTCTAAAGCAACAGATCTCTGCAGAGGCTTAGTGGCAAAGATAGAAATAATGGCAACGTATTATTTATCAAGTTCACCCTGCAAAAGACTGAATTTACTGAAGCCTGAACATCAAAACAGCACTGTGGGGGCCAGAACATCATCATCCAACAATGTGCTGACGGAGGAAGCTTGCAACAATGTGCTGATTGCACTGTACTATCACTCAAGGGAACGTGCTCCTTAATGATGGGTGAAGAGGAGAAAACAGAAGGTGACGAATTGTGTGCTTAAACCGTGATTTATATAAACAAGATTACCCATTAATCATGTCACTGTAATGACTTCTGACCTCAGTATAGAACACAGTGCCTATGTGCAGTTACATAACACCTTATTGGGATTACAGAGCCTTTTAAGCCAAATGTCCTAAATAATTATAAGACAGCAGAGATCTCGACAGCTGCCAAGTGGTTCGCAATATGACACATGGAGAACAAAATGCACTGTATATAAAGATAAAGCATAATTACATCGGATTAGGTTAGAGCCATAACTAAAGACTGTCATTGAACAAGGGATGAATATTGACATCTGACTCACCAAGAAGTGAGGAAAACTGCAGTATAAAAAAAAAACAAGCACAGCACTTGTTCAATGTAAGACTTTTAAAAAAAAAAAAAAGTGGGGCACACAGAGTTTTAGAGAGGTAAAAAAAATAATGATAAAAGCTGCTTGAAGTGTCAGAAATGTGAATAAAAATTTTCTGTCTGCTTGCTTCAATTATTTCTCAAAGCTAAAACATGTTACATGTAAAAAAAAAAAAAAAAAAAAGCATAAAAGGTCTTCCATCAGTTCTGAAAAAAGCATAATATTGAGGACCTTTAGACAACTCCTTGGCAAAAACTGCTATGTGAAGACTTTCAGAAGATTTACTGAAAGGGCAGAAAATCCAAATGTACCGACAGTTTTGTCGGTACATTTGGATTTTCTGCTCTTTCAGAGCAGAAAACAAAAAATAAAACAGTAATTGAATATGGATAGTGGTGCAGGTAGGAATGAAGTGTCATCATGGCTTAATCACATCCATGAAAGTGTGTAGAAATAGCACTCGACTGATTTATTAGCAGGCAGCTTCAACGGTTAGTCAAAATGAATTTTGGCATTCGATATGCAAAAAAACACCCCCTGACTTTCCTGATGGCAGGAGAAAATAATATGATTATACCATCAAGTGACACAACAAGTTACAGTATTGCAGTAGTAGAAGAGATGACACATCATAGCATCAAAGCAGAATAACCTTTCAATCAATTTCAATCTGCCTGCAAAAACATGACGTGATGAATCACCCTCAGATGGCAAATGAACTCTATGACTGGAATAAGAAAAGAAGTTGCACTGAGCACTACGAACCTGTTTGTGTTCTTGTGAAAAGTTGCAATGCTGTTACATGTGTTACCAGAGCAAATATTTTGTAGGAGTTCTAGTTGGTTTGAGCCGATCCAAACTGTATCCTCTGGCCACTTGCTCTCTTGGGGAACCCTGTTTCCTCAGATGAGCTTAGAGCAACAGAAAAAGTAATGACTTGTACTATGCTGTGCGTAGGCCTAATAATAAAAGCTGCTTCTGTGGGAATTGGGCCATGCGTGTCAGGTTCTGCTCTCCAGAGTAGCAATACCTCAGAGATTTACCCCCTCTCTCAACTGGGGAAGGATAAATTGATGATACAGTGTGGAAGACAAATGAAATTAATCTTCCCAGTACCTGACAGGAATCGGCTTTAGATAGTGTGCACACACACACTCGCGCTAAAATAGCTCGATATCCGTCTGGGCAGAAAATAAGACAAATGGATTGAAGCAAAACAACTATAGCGTTGTAAAACTAAAGAGACTGATGAAATGAAATAAAGGCAACTAAGAGACACTGAGAAGTTTTCATCAGATAAAACAGGTGACATTAATTTATCTCTTGTTAGCTTTACTGAAAAGCAAGACACTGTATCTTGCAGAGGCAGACAGGCTAATTAAAAGCCAGCATTGTGAAGCAGTTTTTTTTTTTTTTGCACTAAGCCAGATCTGTGTCACTGTTGCCTCAATAGTGTGCGGCCGCAGCAGTCATGATAAGCTTTTTAGACTCTCATATTGATCTTCATGTCACGTAAGGGCAAAAGAGCTACCTGAGTATCCAGGGCGACAGACACACTTGAAGCCCCCGGGCGTGTTGATACAGATGCCCTCGTGTAGGCAAGGTGAAACTTCACACTCATTCACATCCAGGTCACACAGCGTTCCAAAATAACCAGGAGGGCAAATGCAGCGGAACCTAAGGAAGATGTGATAATACTCCATCATTAAGAAATAAAGTGAAATCCAGTGAGGACCAAAGTGTCAGATGGTAATTATAATCATACTTATATGTTTAGTTCTTACTGTAGCTTCAAAATAAGCAGAATCGTTTTCTCTGGAAAAACTGCGCACACTCTTGCAGAAATAATTACTTCAGGAAAGGCAGCGCACGCGTGTGTGTTCCAAACCCGCTAAGACAAACTAAAGTGCAGATTAAGACTCATTTTTCATTCTCAAACTCTTCATAAAAAAAAAAAATTAACAATATGACAGCAATTACCTCTCCCACTGTGTAACTTAATTTGAATTATGTTTGATGACTCATTACTAAAGGGAAGAGCTTAATCTGCACAGTTCACTCAATTCAAATCTCTCTCTGCAGCTGTCGGTGGGTCTCATATCCCCTGACCACACACCTCAGAGGAGATGGTTATCCTGTTTGTAAGCAAGATAATTAGAAAACATGTAAATAGACACCTCTGTGTTCAAAAATAAACCACGTCTTTTGATTATTTCATCAGTAAACCAGTTACATCATATCAAGTATCTATGATATGCTAAATGATATTTTTATTGCCATATGGGACTTATATATAGACTGGTGTCTAATTATGCAAACTTTAAAGCCTGGATAGGTCGGATACAACACTGTTAGAACAATTAACACTTTCTTTGTTGAAATCTGTTCCATCAGTGACTGCTTACAGTCAAGCTGGTCAATAAGAGTTTAGTTTAGTTTCATATGCAAAAGCCTGTGTTGTGCTATAGGCAGGAAGAGACTATGTGACCATTGTAGAATCAAACTCACAGTATCCTAATGAAAAAGGACAGGTAAATATAACCCAGGAAGGGCTCAGTGAGTATACTGCAGAGTCTGATTCATCACCACAGTACAGATGGACTTGTTCGGCTTGTTGGGTCAGGGAGACGGAGATAGCGGCGTGTGAAGTGCTCGTGGTGGGCAGCGAGGTTAAAACACACCTGATGTGAACTCCCTGGACTGTGCAATCAGAGGAGCGCTCTGAGCAGGGCCAGGTCACATGGGAGTGAAATCATGACGGGAGACAAACTGGAGACAAACCATTTAGGACTCAAATTGGCCCTGGGACTTCTCTACCCATCTGTCCGACTAAGCCTGGAAGCCCCGGGGCTCCCATTAAGCACAGCAGAGAGAAGCACCAGTGGAGTAAAGCCCAATCTAGATACATGATGTGCTCTTGCTGAATTCACTCTCTGTCTTTAGAATAGCAGCTTATCTGTGTCAAGATGAAGACAGGCTTGTTATATAAACCAGAACACTTTGAAGAGGAATGCCACAACCTTTGGAGGATGGTTTTGTTCTTTCCCCTTTCAAAACAAACTCAGGAAATTAATTCTGCCTGGCCTTTACTGATATGTGCAATATCTAAAAGCATATGGTGAATAAGGTGCAAAGTCATAGCTGAAAACGAGTTATATTCATACTTACTGGTTCACAAGGTCTTGACAAATGCCAGCGTTATGGCAAGGGCTAGAGGTGCACTCATTGACGTCTTCCTCACAGTGAAGGCCAGAAAATCCCATCTCACAATCACAGCTGGAACAGAAAAATCTTTGATATTGATATTTTGTCTCAGATGGAAAATAGAAGATCTATCTGTTTTCCTTATGGCGCATGCACTCAGTGAAAAAAATCAATGGGAATTTAATGATATTAATTACAGATCATATTCGGTCTGATTGCACATATAGTAGAATAGCAGATGTGGATCCCGACAGTTTAACTAGACCTAAAGCCTGCATGACAAGAGCAATTATGGTAGATTTTTGTGAACAATTTGACCTAATTTCAACCTGAAATGTTACATTACTATATTTATGAATTAATGTGAAGAATGAGCAGGAGCTCAGAACAAATCTGTTGGCTCAGGATAATCTACTATCAAAATGACAGTATGATGACCTGAAACCTGCACAGGAAGAAGGGGATACTGTGGATTAACAAATGTTTAATGTCCATCACTACGAAGCCTGACATTTTCTTGCCTCCTACGAAAAAGCTGGGTTATGGATAACTCTTTACCTGTAACTGTTGACCCCGTCCACACAGTCGCCCTGGTTTTGGCATGGATTTGAGCTACACTCATTGGTGTCAATTTCACACCAACTTCCTTCAAATCCTGAAAGATAGATGAGATGGTCATGGATCAGCAAGCCCCACTACATCCTGAAAACGTCAGGGCCGATGATAACAAAGGCCCCAGTGAATGCCATTTTAATGGAACTAGTAGCCCCTGTAGCATATCTCATCTTCCAGCTCTCAGCACTCACTGTTTCCCCTTTGAGAGTGTGTAAGTCTAATAATACTTTAGTGCCACAGACAGATTGGTCTGAGGGTTAGTGGTTTGGGGTTTGGGGGTGTGTGCGACCGTGTATATGCGTGCCTGTGTGTGAGAGAGAGAGAGAGAAAGCGAGCGAGTAGGGGGACATCTTGTTAAGTTAGGGTAAGAGGGTGAGGCTAAGCCCAAGAGCTCTTGTTCATTAGGGGGTTGAGGGGCAGAATGGCTAAGCAGATCAGCATGGATGTTTTCTTGTACTTCTGAAGGCAGCCTGGGAGCCTGTAATGTTCTGGCCGCCGGAGGTATTCCACTGGTGCTTGGTCTGGTCCGGAAGATGGTTTTTGCCTTCAAACTACATGACTACAAGTAAAATGAATTGAAAATGAAAGAAAAACCAATATCCGCTAATGAGCAACTGCATAAATGCAAATAATGGTCACAACAATCTGAATCTTATAAGCAACTGAAAACCTAATAGTGAAATGTTATCACTTCTGAATAAGTTGTCATTTAAATTCTACTTAATTTACTGAAAATCACTGAATTTATATCACTGAAATTTTCTACATGTAGATTACCAAGGATAAACAAATAAGTCTAGCTTACTGATTCTTTATGATAATTTCCATCCATACTGTTGATTTTCAAGATTCTGACTCTGTCACTGTATCTGTCGTGGTATGAGCAGTCATACAGAGATACGGTTTCCTTAGCAATTCTGCGATCAGACTCCTTCAAAACTCAGAGTTCTGACATCCAAAGACAACTACTGTGCTGTGCCCGCGGAGCGCCATCTGCCATGCATAATTAAAAGCGGTACAAGCATTTAAGAAAGGGTTAATAGAACTAGCTTATAATGAGTGTTAGTGCAGTTATTGCTTCGAGTTTGAATTGTATACATTTGAACTATAATGGGTTTTGGTCTTTATAAGTAGTAGGGAAGAACTTGTATTAACAATAATGAGGTTGTTTAAAATAATTTTTGAGAAAGGCACGTGTAGTTTAAACTTTCAATTTAGAAAATGTGAAACCTGGGGGGGTGATTACATTTGAAGAAATGTTTTTTATCATATTATTTATTTTAATTGAATATGGATGCACCAGTATTAATGTATAAAAACCTTTTAACTGCTGTTTCCTATGTGAATAATACCACGTGCTGCATGTCACTTTTCCTGTTTCTTAAGGTCATCATAGAGGTCTGAGGGTTTCACATGCTGTACGTAATGACACCATATATCAGGAGGTAACACTATATAATGCTCTGTAATGGCAACAATTTATTGTCATTGCTGTGCTTTCAAACTCTAGTGTAAACAACAGTCGGCAGAAGGTTATATAGATCATTTCTGTCTTGATGATGGATATACCGAATGGAAGCCCTTATTTGTGGTTTTCCCTTCAGACATGAAGATCAGTACTGTTGATTGTTAAGCACTGTTGAATGAGAAATTGCTTAACAACTGGATGAAGCTCTCCAAGCAGCTCTCACTCTCTCACATTGTCAATCAACTGAATAACGTATACTGCATATGATTATGCTCAAAAGGAGGAAAGACACATTTCCAAAACAACTAGAGAGATGCTAATGAAAAAAAAAAAAAAAAAAAAAAAAAAAAAAGGAAAAAAGTAACCCTGCCCCAGCTTTTTGCCCCTTGGACTTCAAGAATGAGAGGGACTCCAAAAAACCACAGGGAACAAAGA
>JBBMJY010000003.1:13362062-13374427 GCA_037833715.1 Toxotes lorentzi
CTCACCCCATCCCCCCCCCCCCCGCTCCCTACTTGATTCCCGCCGTTTTCCCTTCCCCTTTCTGTTTTTGGTTTGCTGGTCTTCCTACAGTCCATAATCATCACCTTTGTTTTCTTTGAATTGATGGAGAGGTTGGCCTCCAGTTTTTCTACTTCCTGCCTGTACTCGGACTCATTACTGCCACGTCGTCTGAGAACTTTCTGATCTGACACAATCGGAATTCCTGGATGCTCGGCTGAGCAGTCGTAGGTCAGCAACGTATGTAGTAGGGGGCTCAGCATGCATCTCCTGGGGGAGCCAGTCTTGAGGATGACGGGGGAGGACGGGGGAGGATGAGATCCAGAATTCATACGATAATTATGGTAAAAGTTCACAAGTGTCCAACAGGATAAAATTATGACGTGATGACATTTTATAGTCAAAAGGTCATCAGATTAAGTCTTCACTACATATTATATGAATCTGGATAAACAAGGATGTGAACTCTAGGATTTAATGTATATGACTCAGCTATCTTTCTAAATAACTTCAAATCACATTTAGTCATCTGGGCTCATGATCGAAAGTAATGATTAAACAATATGAACCTGAAACTGACAAACACATCTAATTAAACTTGATAATAAAACAAAAGTTTAATTAATGTAACCTATCACAGGATCTTTCTGTAAAAATGATAAACACTGAGAAAAAAAAAACAGAACCCTCTCACTTTGTAATGAATGACAGATAAAGATTCAAAGTTGTCGGCGCTTGCTCACTTTAATTAAAGTAAGAGACAAAATTGAATTGTTGGCAAAATTTCAAACTTTATTTAAATGGTGATAATTTATGTTTCAAGGGCCTACCAACTTCATAATTATTATTTATGCCAAAGAATATAAGCTTCTGTTTTTACACTGTGGTCACTGACCGCTTCTCTTTCATGGACCATCATCCTGTGAGAGAGATTTCTTTGATCTCAGTAACTGTACTATGGAGAGAAATGGTTATTAAAGAGGCTTTCTGTTACAGTATATTGGCTGAATTACATTAAGCCAAAGTAATGAATCAAAATACAACACATTTTATACATTATTATAAGTCTATTAAATGTAACCTCTATAATCTATAAGCCACTGTTACAGTATCTTGAGAAGGACACCTGTTTAACTTGAAATTTTTAAGTTCAGTGTGGCACTTTCTTCCTTAATTAAACATCTTATGATGATAATAATAATAATAATATGCAGGAAGCAAGACAGCAAAAGTGGTTTGCATGAAATAAATTTATATGATTAGAATAATGAAGACGATAAGCTAACTCTTGATTATCTAGAAGCGCACACTATTAAACATAAAAGGCACAGTAGGTTCAGTTGACTGGGGGTATGTATTTAGTACTGCAGGCCCAAAAGTTACAGTGCATTTTGTTCTGTATCACTATATGGAGACATGGAAAAAAGGTCAGTGATATTCATATACATCAGGACATCTGGTTTATAAATTGAGACACATCAACATATATAACATATTCCCTACCTCCTCTATATATAACATATTCCCTACCTCCTCTATAAAACAGAATAATCACTTCAAATGAATGAACGAGGACAGGCTTTTCCAACACATCACTGGCAACACATATTCTCAACACATCTTTTTCAATATCATATTAGGTATGTGTCAGTTCTCTTGTTGGCACAGCTTCACAGTAGCTCATTAACCAACTGTTTGGTAGGACACAATCTCAATCTTCTGGAAGGTGAAGGCTAGTGTAGCATGCCATGCAAATAAAGGGGTTTGTTCTCCATCTGGCCAGGAACACCTCTGGGGATATTCTGAGCCATGGAGACCAAATGGTTTTTGCATGTAAAGGGACCACACAATGCTTCTGAATTAACTCACTATACTGCAAGAATCATATTTATCCACACTTGCATTAGACTACACTCATGCTGACTGTCCCCCTGTCAAATAGCTCGCTCTTAGCACTGAAATATGCCAACCATGCCATTTCGAAGAATCTCTGAATAAAAAGGATTTAGGAATGTGACATTCACACTTTGTTATTGCATTTCTGCAAATGAACATTGTCACTAATCCTAATAATTATTATAATTAATTACCAATTCTAAATGTTACACAGCTAAAATCTGACTCATTCAATTCAATAGAAAGGTGGTAATGTTTTCAGATTTCTTTTGTGCATATCTCAGTTGAATGTGGTGATAAGCTTTACAATCCAGCTAATGGTCTGGTACATTAGTTCAACTACCGTGCACTTGAACCTGTGGCGGCGCTATCTGTTTTTCTGAAAATGATGTGAATTGACCATGTGGAAATTATTTGCTATTTGTGAGATAAAGGCCCATAGTGGTCCACAACACAATAGGGCATTTTATTGGCATCCTTTCCAAAAATATGTGGATAAATAAATGAATAAATCTGCAGTTTTGCAGCACTGCATTATGCCTGTCTTGGACAGACATTTGTAGTACTAGCTCTCGTTGAAATACTGCAAATGTGTTATAGAGTTAATATTTTTCTGTGCTGTAAACACATTTTCAGGCAGAAATGTTGACCAAGAATTTTAAACCCAGGACGTTTTATGAAACTGTTCAAGGACACCCAAGCCTATAGGTTGTGTACAGAGCTCAGAATTAGTTGCTTTGTACCATAATCTGTGTTGAGTGATGCTATGCGTGTTTGTTTCATTTGTTGTGGTTGTCGGCCAGTAACCCTCGCCCCAACCTCTACCCTAACTCTCCCATTTTCAGGTTGCTCTTCTATCAGGTTTGGCACTCCCTGCTGAGGCGCCTCATTAAGAGGAAAGTGGAACATCTGTGCTGGTCAGGCAAGATGACTTAGGCCTCCTGGTCAGAGCCGCAGCGGAGAATCACTGCTAGGGAGAACAAAAACCTCCTACAGGAGCCCTCTACAATCAAGAAAAGAAGACTGCTTCCCTTATATTTTCTTTTAAGAAGATTCTTTCAGCTGGATCTGGTTTTATTCTGGCCTCCAGGTTCTTACAGTATACCTTTGTAGACAAAACTCATTTCCATTGTGGCTGTGTTTTACAAACCCCTTTAATGTTACTCCCAGTAGCCACCTCCTAATGGCTGCATTTTAGTTCCCGCTGAAGTGATGAACGCTTAAGCGGGAATCACCCTTTTTGTGAGACTAGATATAGTCTCATGAAATGTCTTGGGAAACCTAGGGCCGCACACTTAGCTGTATAACACATTCTTTACAGCGAGTTTTGAGAAAACTGATCATTAAAGCCACTGTTAAAGTGCTTACCTTTTTTAAAAGAACCCTGTTAACTGCCACTGGATATTGTCAGAAGGACTGACCATGACAAATATGACAGTGACCATCCACTATCCACGAGTATTAGCATTGTCCCCTGGGTTTCTTCACATTAGCCAGACACAAGACCAGCAACACGGATAAAAACAGATATGCACTTGGGTCATGCTGGCCAATACATCTTGGTCCAGCTGATTTACTGGTTTGTTCGAATACAAACATTACGCTATTATTATGTATAAGCCACTGCAGAGACTGTCATTGGTTTGGCTATACTGCTGAGTCATCCTCTTCCTCCACATGCAACATCTAAACTGCTCAAATGATTCAATGTCATCATGTCAAAATTGACTAACCAGCAAGGACTATCTGCTTCATGCTTCAACTGCATCTCAATAACATCTGTATCTGGAAAATACACCCAAGTCTAGACAGCTGATGTATTCCATAAGACAGCCTCATTAAGAGTACACACCTTCATGTCCACCCTGAGACATGTTTTACCACAGTGCAGCTGCCATGATTTCCAACTGTGTGCATGTACAAGAACACACACAGTCTGTATTTGAGTGTGGACCATGTGGGCTCAAGCGAGCAGCCTTTGGAATGTGCACCATGTGACATTTGGGCTTTACAGCAATTGTGAATCGGAGCAGTAACGTTTTAATTTTATGACTCAAGATTCAGTAGCTAAGAATAAATGGGAAGTTTTGGATGTAAATGAAGTTTTGTTGAGCACATAAGCTTGTTTTGACTGCAAATTACTGCCCGACTATAATTTGTGCCAATTACACAACCAAGGACTTTGATTGAAAAGTGTACAGTTTCATGTCATATAAATGAATCAAACTCCCTCTCCCTAATTCAACACCCTGCACTTCTACCACACACCATGAAAAATAGCAAACAAGCACAACTAAAAGCCACGGCAAAAAAAAAGCCTATTCGGTGTTGATTTGATTACAAGTTGGTGTCCATCTTGAGTGTGTGGGATGAGATTTGCTTATGGCAGTAAATCTGGCAGACACAGGCAGACAGATTCAAATTTAATTAGGCCTGGGAATAATGTAAAGCCTACACAATTTCCTTGACAAATAACCTACACTGAATGCTAAGATAACAAGTCTGTAAAATTGTTGTACTAGGATTAAGCCATCAGTTCTATAACAGCTCTGTGTTTGTTGAGTAGTAGCTATGTAGGATGGATTTATGGTGAATAATAATGGAGAGTAGTGAGTCACAATGCTTGTGTGAAGTGAAAACGACCAAGCCCACGCAAAGCTCTTGGTGTAATGTATGCAGCCAGCACCTAATTTCCTATTCCTCTCCAAGGAAGCCTTCTGAAACTAACCTAGCCGCTCTATTTATATCTGGCAACATCTTTTCATCTCTGCACTGATAGAGCCATTAGGTACAGCACAACCCTATAGCATCTTGACCTGCACACTGATTAGTTTTAATGTTAAAACACTCAATCATTTATAGTTCCTCAGCTATCAGGGAGCTTACTGATAAACTTCCTAACAGGTCAATTCAACTGAGTAAGTGGTTATTTCCATTACTCTGTGACTAATATGTTACTTAAAAATAAAAAAAACATGAAACAGATTCATGTACTGAATTTCAGGTGTGTGTGAGCATGTACTCAAGTCTCAGCAGATGTGTACATCTAATTTATATATGATTACGTGTGTTGAATATCTAAATTAGGGAAACAATTTCATTTGAGGGCTTTTGCAATTGCAGTAATTTGATTTTGTCTCTACTATAAATACTCATTCACTGTAGTTTTAGCCTTCTCTGTCTGTATCTGTTACTACAGCTTCCAACATGTTTTGCTCACACAAGACAAATGTAATCAGACAGTCGGGAGAGACATACAACCTGCAACACAAGCGACAGAATATATTTGCCATATTCTTGCAAATTTGGCAAAATATGGCCATTTATGCACATACTGAGCACATGAATAGATAGTGCAGAAGTGGATGTTACGTCAAGAGTCTTTTGAGTTGAGTTCCGTTGATTGTTTTATGATGTCTTTCACTGTGAAAACTTGTCATTTGAATCCACTGTCGCACATTTTGTCACAGCCGCAGCCCTCTGTGAAAGATCAAACTACCATCTTTCAATGGCCAAGTTTGCATATGGTTCACTCCATGACATGTGGCATGTACTCACAAACAATACACCAAGCGACCAGCGAAGCTTTTGTATGTAAGGATATCCTTTAGCAGGAATGGCTTCAATTTATAAAATTCAAAATATACAAAATATGCAGTAAAAAAAAGTAATTTGGTACTGTATTGCACTTATCTGTTGGGCTTTGGTTTCCAGGTAGCATCATGGAAATTAGGAAATGAAGGTCCTAAAATGTTTTAGTCAGTTCTAAATGTAGTTTGCACGACTAAATTTACTGCCAATAATGTGGATCAGTAAATCAGTCATGTGGACATTTTGTGAGCAACATAGTAGTTGTCAATTTGGGTTTATTAGATTATTGTTGGTGGAACCTGCTTATTATACTTGATGTTTAAAGAAAAAGTGGATTTGGATTTACGGTGGTGTGCAATTTTAACAGGCAATATGTATATAATTAATATGCGTTGTATGTCCAGTCATCTTTTAATTATAGTGTACTTAATGTTTTGTTAACACTGGTAGAAACCTGGTCAAAGCAGCACAAGCCTCTCACACAGTGCATGTCTCTGAGCAGCTTTCATCCATCTCCTATCCTGATAATTGCTATTTACAATCGCAACACACTGTTGAATGGTAACACTGACTGGTCTTTATGTCGGTGCATTTGCAATGACCACAGCATGGTAAATGGTAAGAGCCATGGTTGAAAGGGCTTTTATCTTTTGCCATGGTGTGGGGAGTTAATAGGTTTACCCAGATGACTTGTTTGGACGGTTAATGAGTGAAAGAAAGGAAAATGAGCAACGGCATTATGCAAAAGAGAAATAACTATTAAACAGGGAATTGATTGCAATGACATGCCAAGTGCATGCTGATAAGTACATATTAAGCTAATGGGATGTAGCCTGGGCCCTGCCATGTACTACAAAAGATCATTATGAGGAGGTGCTATGCAGCACCTGCACATCAAGGCTAGTACACCAGCAGCTTATTCACCATGGAACAACTGAGAAACCGCTGGGTTTAACTGGTCCGGAGTACATACAGTTAAGTCATCAGGAGAAAAATCAAACCAACATAAAGCTTTAGGTAAGCTCTTCTCATTATGAGTAAAAAGCCCAAAAGGCAACTTGGTCTGGGCTTGCAGAGCATTCTTTGCAAAAATTAGAATGTAAAATGTAAAAAAAAAAAAATCCATAAAATTAGAATTCAATCCTCCCTCGATGGCAGCACAAAATAAACATCTCACTTTTTTTGAATGAATTGATCTCTCTGAATCATATCTGTAGGAAAACCTTTACTGTGTTTATGCAGCCCATTTTTCCAGTATCAGGTGTACGGCTCAACATATGATTTATGCATCAGAAAACAACATTCTTTGTCTCTGCTGATAGAGTAACTCATACATTTCAGAGAAGAGATACAGATGATGCATGCTTAACCGCGACAGGAATATTTTTCATCTTCTTGCCAGAACCTTTCATCTATGATGTATTTGTTTAATGTGTGATTTTTGAATTTGTGTTTTTTGTCATTTTTTTTGACAAGTGCTATCTACGTACAGTAACTTACTGCACAAAATGATGTAGTTACACTTGGAAAAAAACAGGACTATTAGGATGAATCTGTGGCAGTGTGTTCACTCACCAGCTGGGCATCTGCAGGAGGCTGTTCCATTGGAGCGTGTCAGGCAGGTGGAGTTGTGCAGGCACGGATTGTGAAGGGGGTCACAGGGGTCATAAGGCTGGTTGCACAAGGGGCCACTGAAGAAGGGGGGACAGGTGCAAGAGAACTCCCCAGGTACGTCTGACTCCTGACACTGAGCTCCATTTAGACAGGGCCCAGAATCGCACTCATTCACATCCTCTGCACAGTCCTCACCTGTCCAGCCTGGTGAGCACAAACACCTTGGATACACGAGAGAACAGATATGGCATAAATTAAAATGAATCATAAATAAGTTAACACTTCCAACTTATTTAGTTTTCTACGGGTTAGCGGTGTCACATTTTCTCCGGGAGAACGGTGCTAAAAATCGATATAGCAGCGGTACTGTTGTCCACTTAAACTGATCAAGTTCACAGTGTTACAGTACATGTATTGGCACAGCGCTCCTGGAGCTTTGTGTGAGACAGTGCGGAGAATTTACAGGTTAATTGTACTACTGTGCAGAGCAGCTCTTAATTCTGGACAGCTGACTGTAGGAAACAGGAGGAGAGTGGGGATTAAATGGAAATGTATGCATGCTAGACACAGAGAGAGAGAGAGAGAGAGAGAGAAAGAAAGAGAGAGAGAGTGACAGGGACAGTGAAACAGAGAGAAAACCAGTGTGTGTGTGTGTGTGTGTGTGTGTGTGTGTGAGAGTCTGAAGTATCTGCTCTTAAAGCAGGTGACTATTCCACTTGGTGGCAGTGAGTACCCGAGCACTACCAACCACTCCACCTTGCATTCCTTTCCATCCCCCAATTTTTCCACCTGAAGCAGTTTTACGTCTCCCCAGCGGGAGGGGGGCATTAGCTGGAACAGATACACCAGCTTTTTTCTCCAATGAGTCACAGATCCCCTGAAACCTTTTCATGCTGTGAGCCATTGATTGACTCATTTGTTTTACCCGCCATCTGCAATTCATTATATTCGCTGCCAGTGGAAGGACATATTGCTATCTCTGAACAGCTTCTTTTTCTGCATTTATTAAGTGACTGATGCACCTCGTGAGGACAGCGCCCTCGAGCCAGCTCCCACACCTACTTGTAGCTGTTGAGAAGGTCTGTGCAGGTGGCGTTGTTTTTGCAGGGCTGTGATAAACATTCATCAATTTCTTGTTGGCAGTACTCCCCCTCCCAGCCAGAATGACACACACACTCGTAACTCTGCAAAACAAACAAAAAAAAGGGAAGTACTATTAGATTAAATACAGGGACACCTTAAATCCGCAATTGTCTCGGTATAGTAGTCCAGTATTAGTAATAGCACTACAGACAAATAAAATATGACCAAAAAGCGCTGAATATACATATGGAAGCTGTTAATTAAGTTGTTATGAAGCAGTCAGAAGGCATTCTGCCACTTATTTGTTTACTTATTTATACCAGTTATATTTGAGAAAACAAATGCAGCAATGCTTAATATACTTGATTAAATTCGTTGCAATTTTCTTAAAATATTGTAGAATAAAACCTCCCACTCGCCAAAAGATCTTTGCTGTGGAAAAAATCTGTTTAAACTGTGGAAGAGGCATGCTTGTCTTAAATATTCACATTACTGCTATGCAGATGTATTCCTCCTACCAACCACCCTCTGGAAAATGTGCGAGCCTGTTTTTTCCATGCCATTCAAGGTATATGGTACATGCCTTTATTATCAAGCATGTAATATTACCTCTGCATATTTTGTATGCAAAGGAATTTTCATACACAAACAAACATGTAAAATATGTTTCATTAAGATTTGTATGGATTTCTCCCTAAAGCCTTTTAGCTGTTCATTAAGAAACAGTTTTATACATAGCTCCCACCCTTGCATTTTTGTCTTTCATCCATTCAAAGCAGTATGTGGATCACTTGTCCTTTATTTCATTATGGCAATCTGCATTATGATAATTAATCACAACACAGAAGATGAATGGTTTGTTGTCTATTACTTTCCAAGGTACCCGTTTAATTTAAATTCCTCTTTGCATACTGGATGAAGGTAGTCATATGGTCAAGGGTTTTTCAGGATACCTCATTGCCAACATTCTGTCTAAAGGTCCTGGGTGCTCCTGGTTGAATGCATGCTAATGTGCATTTCATACACTGGAGAGGAGCCGTTAAACTTTGTCTGATATAATTTGTACACTGTGGGCCCTTTGGTGGTGGGGGGAAAATGCCGTCATCTCATGATAAATTAGATACCTCCAGGAGACTCCAATTCCTTACCCCTGGCAATAGAACATAATCTCATTTTTGCTGCTAAGTCACCTTCAGGGACCGCAATTCTCCAAAATAAGCTAAAGCTCTGTGGGACACAGTGTTCAGAGAGAGGAATAGCTGCACTGTAAACAAAACTATGTGCAGGGGTTTCCAAAAACTGCCCCTATTTGAATGATGAGTTGAGAAAAATATACACAACAGTGAAACAGTGTCACTAGAAAAAAATATTGGTTGAAATTCCATTATATTCCTCATATCATAACCCATGCTTCTCTTACGCGGTGTCCTTTTTGTCTTTGGATTTGGATTGCTTAGTTTATCCTAGAAAGTTACACTGAAACGTTTTAACAAGGATTCTGTGCTGGGACAATTTTAAAACCTTGTTGTAGAATTCCTTATAGACAATTTCATTAAAAAAAAGGAGAATTTGTCCTTCAGACATCCTGAAGTTGCTACTGTAGCACTTTTTGAAAACCGGTGTGTCTTGACAACCACAAAAGAGCATGCTAGTCTGGTTCTGTTAATGCCTATGTATACTACAAAGCTGGCAATGAAAGCTAGTTTTGTTGTCCATGCCAGGATACTTTGTTTAATTAGTGAGTGGAGGGGAAAGCACAGTGTTTTGTTTTTTTTTCCACACACTGAAATGTAAAAATACAACATGTTGACTTTGAAACATAAGTCTGTGGTTTAGCAATTTACTGACTTTAATTATTTCTAACAAGAGTTGATGTGTTGGACAAAATACAGATCATTACTGAGCAGTTGCTATGCCACAAGCTGAAAGCTTAAAGCTTAGTTCTGACAATCTCGACATTAATTTAGAAGTTATAGACATTTGTTTGTTTGTGATGAAAAACTACTTTGTTGTTACAGGTGCTGAAATACATGTAAGAATTAATGTCTCTTTTTTTCTTGCCACCATTTGGCCCTTACAGGTCTCACAACCGAAACATGCTGTTTTTGTTAAATAGATCTCAAGTTTATTTTTTACATACATTACGCACTAATTTTCAACAGTGCAGACTGTTTAAGCAAAACATTAGGTGTGGACTGTACAGTAGAAGTTATTTGTCTTTGTCGGGAATATGAAAAAAAAAAAAAAAAACCCAAAGACTTTATCTATGACACATCTGTTTCACTACTGCAATCTGTTAGCAAATAAGCAGCTGTTGGAAAAAGGCCCCTGGTACTCATTGCACAGTTTGCGAGCAGCATGCAGTTCCCAAGGCCTTTTTGCAGCTGCAACAGATCAATGTTATTGGCTTAAAAAACACTTGAATAACTACAGAAGTAGAGCTGGGCCTTGCAAAAAAGAAACTCTTAAAATGTTCTTTTAAACCCAAGTGTGTGCATCTGTATAAACAGACCACAGTGCAGAAGGACAAGCACACACATAATGTACTGAGCATAAGTCACTTAGAAAATCACTCGATCTTTGATGTACAATTTACAACCTGAATTTCACAAGCTTGGTTTTTCATTTAGTGTTTCAGCAAACACTTATGGAGAATCAAGTGATCAAGGAAAACCAGGCTGTCTGGTTTTTCCAAAATATCCAACACTACTGCTATTTGTACATTAGCTTAGCTATGATTCTGTAAGCTGCGGTTGTGCTGTAAATGTATTTTTCAGAAACAAGAAAACTGTGCCCTGTAAGTAGCTATTTTTTACATTTGACATAGGTGTTGATAGTTTCTTGTTTGGAAACTGGAAATGGCACACCATGCTCCCGGCGATGCAAAACATACTGTAATGTAGAAGGGCTGACAGAATGAATGGCTACAGAAAAATATAAAATAAAAAGAATCAATTATCATATTAATTACTCAAAGGAGTTAATAAGCAGATATTCTGCTCAAAACATGGACACTTTAATGATTATGCATTTCATATTTAATATGCCCATTGTAAACCCCTGTTTCCAAGTATACTTTGGTACTGTTCAGGTCATTTTTTGCACATTAAAAGCCAGTCCCACAAGGCAAAAATGGCATAATTGTCATAATTTGTCTGTTAAGAGATACAATAATGAGGTGCATTTATTCGACTTTTAACAGACATGGTCTGTTCCTATCTTATTTGGCTAAGACACCTGAAACTTAAAATGTCATTACGTCTCCTCATGTTAAACAAATTTCCCAATAAGACCAATAAAGTCCGCCAGATTTGCTTCCAATAAACACACCTGATTGTTGTCCACCTGTCGTAGGCTCCAGAGCCTTACAGGTGTACTTTCTTCCTTTTAATGATACACCACTATTCGTGTTATTGCACAGTTGTTTATATTTTAATGCAACAGAAATGCTTTTTAACATTAACTGCATGACAGTCATCAAAGGTAATAGGAAGTACCTTGTGCGATTCGAGTCTGTCAGTATTTTATGAAAAACTATTTTTCACTGATTTACCAACTCCTAGGGATTTACAGGGCATTGGGCCAGTTTAAAGCTTTTCAAAGGCCATTATATCACTCTGTTGTACTGCCAAACAAAAAATTGTGTCTACTTACCAGATGGAGGTCCTTACAAATAGAGTTGGTGCTACACAAACTGTTCACGCAGTCGTCTATGTCTTGCTCACATCTCAGCCCAGCATAACCAGGACTGCAAAGGCAGTAAAAGCCATCTACAACTGAAAGAAGATCAGTAGGACAGTTACAGCACCTTGCATCATACATTAATTCCCTCAACTCTCTCAGTAGGTCCAACATCTCTACACATGTAAATGGTGATTATGAGCATGAAGAGTTATCGCCCACTGTGATTCATTTCATTCATAGATAACACCATGAAAATAATGGTTAAATCTATGTGACCCATACCACCTCCCTCCTGGCTGTCTGACAGAGTTGGACACACTAACCACCCTTAAATGAACCTCTCTTCAATGGCCATCGAGTCCTCTTCTCTCCTAGTTTTTTTCTCGTCCAAAGTCTGCCCTACTCTTTCTCAGTGAATGCCTCAAAAGCCTTGTCATTTGTTTCCACGCTCTCAACACACTGGATGAGGGGGGGGGGTG
>JBBMJY010000003.1:13374527-13385838 GCA_037833715.1 Toxotes lorentzi
GAAGGTGCGACAGAAGAGAGCGAGCCCATCTTGGGGCCATTCTTTATTCAGATGTTGCAAATGTGCCAATTTCATCCAATCGAAGTTAGAATTTCCCACGTCTAATAATGCATTCCATCCTCTCTTTAATTATTAATGATGTTAAAGAGGGATGCATCACTCTGTTTCTCCAACACAACACTGGTGTACAGGCAGCCAGTGACAGAGGTAATTGCAGTTCTTACAGGAGTGAATTTATTACTTCCCCAGTCAGGGTCCCAGGATTCTTCATTATCCCAAAGATTTACCACGTAATCTATGCTGTCACTCTGTCTTGGTGTGTGTAGCTGCTATTACTCTCATTAAATGCTTTAGGTCCTGGGTGGCAGCAGCATTACTCATCTCAGCCACTGTGGCTATGCAGTGCTCTCCCTGGTGGCTGGCTGGCTGCTGCTGAGCGCCGGCCAATAGGTCCTAGAGGCCTGCCTCACTAACCTAGGGCGAACTGGCTGCACTCAAGATGTCTAGAGATGTCGAGACAGCTGGCCAAGGTCTACTGTAGCACAGTGAAGGATAGGATACTCTAAGATCGTGATCCACTGCCATCACTGTTTTGTTCTGGTATAAGCCAGTTCAAATAACATTGGCAGGATTTCAGAAATACCATGAAGGCTGGGAGGTAACACTACAGCACAGATATTTTGGTACAGAGAACTTTAGTTCAGCTCTGCACAACTGGTGCATGTTAACTGCAGATATTTTAAAGCGTAAAGATTTCACTTTCATTTATGCGGCTTCCTGTTTTTTGTCCTTCATTGTAAATGCAAAAATAATGAAGTGAAATATATTACAATCATTGACCAGCTGGTGATAAGGAATCCTCAACTTGAGACAATTATTTTGATCAATGAGGTTTTTAATAACTTGTGCTAGAGATGGAATACAAAGGGCTAAAATCTTATTGGACAACCTCAGGACTAATAACAATATTCTGGCTTGAGCTTTGATTATATTAATTTTGTCATTTATCAGCCATTATTCAAATTACAACACAACATTGAAGCTTAATTCATTCTCTTTTACAGTTGTGTTAAGAAACTAATGAAGCCTACTCCAGCAGGTAATGTCCTAGATCCTCACATCAGATGGAATAACCCCACTGCTCATAACCCCCTTATTAGCTGTAATGGTGACCCAATTGAAAACTGCCTGTCAGACTTTAAGTGAGCAAAACGCAATTTGACATGTTCACTGTGTGTCTGTGTGCGCGTGTGGAGTTTTGCTTCCATCTTGAGTGTCTATTATTAAGCGTGTTGGCGAGATAGGCTGTTTCGTACCATCGTAGCAGAAACCGTGAAAACAGGGGCTAGAGCTGCACTCATCCACATTGATTTCACAGCGGGGGCCAGTGAAGCCCCGGCGACAGTGACAGCGGAAACCCAAAGGGAAACGGTCCTGATCCCACTCCTCCACACACACTGCGTCATTCTCGCAGGGATTACTGGCCTCACAGGGTAAGAATTCACAATTATGACCTGGAGTGAGGCAAAGAAACATACATAGGAGGACCATTCAGCAGACAAGAATCTGTGTGGAAATACAATGGAACTGCAGACCTGGGGACATTAAAGATTAAACCCATATTGTACATCATTTCCTTGGACTCGTCTTTGTGGTAGATTACATGCTGTGTCAGGCTTACTCACCCAACAGAGAGACAAACAGCTCAAGAGAAAGACAGACTAAAAGTCTGAAAAGTGTTCCAGTAGATTCAGAGTCACTTTTCTAATTAAAAAAAAAAAAATACTGTAATTTTTAGAAATAATCCTTAATAATTACAGTCAAACAGATTTTTGAGCCATTAAAACTAACTTCTATTTTTATTTCATCCATTTCAGTGGCTGATGTTATTATACTATCTAAAACATTAAATAATATTATTTTGTTCTTACGACAAAACAATTACCAATTTACTCTGTCCTTAGTTCTGATTGGCAGCCATGTTGCGTGCTGATCTAAATCCACTGATAAAAGCACACCTGTGGCTGTCTAACAGTCAGATTCATTACTAATGGGCATACTGAAAATTACCATATGCACTATTAAGATTTTTGTCAGTCACTTTGTTTCAGCGGCACAGACAAAGTAAAGTGCCAGACATCATTATATTCAGGTCACGCATGAAGCAAACATCTGTCGAAGAAAATCCCTCCTCACAAGAACAAATAAGCAAGTTATGAAATACAAACAAAGGGAAAGAAAGAAAGAGCATGCATAAACACACACCATTTTAACACAGCAAGTGCAGAACATCAGCCGGGACAGTGAACAAAAAACGCTGAATGATGCAAAACATGCAAAGATACAAGTAACACAATGGCTGTGTGACTGACATACCTCTCATAAGTTCTGTGCAACAGTCACATGAAAAAAAAAATGTTAAGGGAAAATGCATAAGACATTTTTGCTGCAAAAATGATCAGACAATTAGTGTGTGTGTATATATATATACACACACATACTATCGTATTGAAATCTGGTACTTTTACTCAGTGGCTGGAACACTGCAGTAAACAATAGATTGTTTCATAGTGGAGATCTATGTCATGATCAGGGAATAATAACCACCCAACACTATTATTGTCAAACACAAAATGCTTAAATACTTTAAGCTCCATGAAGCAATATTTTTATATAAACACTGAGCACTGATGACTCTCTGTAGTGTGAAAGGGTTGCCAAACCTGCCAATCTCATTGAGAATCTACAACCCACTCCACAGCTGTTTGCAGCTTTTAGAGTTTTGGAGCTCTCACAAACTACAGGACAGTAATACAGTAAAGTTTTCACTGCCAAGTCCCTTATTTTGTTGCTACTTACATTGAATGCAATGTAGAATGGGGCCAAAAGTCTGAGACCACTTTCCCACGATGGAACACGGGTCTCAGACTTTCAGACAGCACTGTACACACAAAGGCTTGGCGAGTGGTAGCAAGGTTGTGCATTAAATCAAAGAAGACAAAGAATTTATATTTGCTTCAGACACACATGGCTTCTCAAATGTGTGATCTTTAACGAGGAAGATGAATGAGGAGATGACGGGGTCTAACAACAAACCAGCACAAATTAGGGCTTCTGCTTTTGCACAATGTAGCTTTGACACAGTATCTGAAATCCTCAGCTACAAAGCGATTTGTGCTGATTAGGACTCAAACCGAGTCGTTTTTTTTTTTTTTTTTTGAGGTGGTTGTAAGTTACTTCTAGTGTATAACACTCACATGGTTATTACCATGCATACAAAATTACATACTGTGCTCTGCTGCTTTAATAATTGAAAATAAATCACAAATTGTCATAGACTCTGATCATCGGCACTCTGTGGTAGATTGTCTCTCAGAGTTTATCTGTATCAGGTTTTATTTAGAGTTCCCTCTGTCTATGACAAGGTAAAGGGACCTCATTGTGAAGTGGCCACTACCATTCCTTACAGTAGAAATAATGTTTCATGGGTAATCAACTGTGCCTCATTTCTGCTGTACTTTCTATAGTCCTTTGAATTACAGCTGAAGACGTCCATTTTCATTTTCATCAGGGCTCTGAATCTTTCTCCTTAAGCTGTCAGTGTGTCTTTGAAGTGCCTTTTTGTAAATTCCATGTGCCTTTTTCAGGAGTCATTTCCTCCTGGCCACTCTGCTGTAAAGCCTGGATTTGTGAAGTGCTGCCCTGACTGTTGTCCTTCCAGGAAGATCTTGCAGCCAAAGAGCTCATTAGATCTGTCAGAGTGGTCCTTGGGTTTTGACCAAGGTCTTTCTTGACTGGTTGCTTGGTTTGTTAGGAGTGTGTCTAGGATGAGTTTGGCTAGATGAATGTTTTTCACATTTATGGAGCCTTTTGTGCTCTTGGGAAATCCCACCACAGCTTGTGTTTTGTGTTTTTATATATATATAAACACAAAACAGACAAAAATAATAAATAGACAAAAAAAAGTGTTGTACTCTATATGTGTATATGTAAGTGTATATTTTTTTGGTCTATCGATATACACTGATAATACTGTAAAGTGACACTAGCTCTATTCCTTGACTAAACTTTGGAAATTGTCACTTTATTTCCAGAAGCACCTACGACAGCGTACAAATCACTAATTACTCAAGTTTTCTTTATTTAACTACAGGTAGCAAATGAAGATGTACTACTTTTGTTGAGACACGTGAAGTGAGTTCAGACAGACAGGTGAAAATAATCGTATATGAAGTTAATTAACTTTGCTTTTTGTCCCCATTCCCTCAGTGCTCATTACCTTTAAATGGAGCCACACATTGGCAGAAGTAATTACCAGGCTGGTCAATGCAAGTGCCTCCATTCTTGCAGGGAGATGAAGCACACTCATCAATGTCATGTTCACACTTCGTACCTTTGGCAGAAAGAACACAGATTGATAAATATGTTATATTGAAAGGTCAATGACATGAATGTTGGCAGTTAAAAACTGAACAATGTTCAAATCACAAAACACATCACCGTTGGAGCTGTAAGTTAAATCAGGATAGAGGCCGTGCTTTTCTTGTCTTATAAACGCCAGCTTGTACTGTCCATACCACAGGCTTGTTAACATCACTTTAGAGCCACAACCTTTCATCTGAGTATAAACGGGAGTTGAGAAACCAGCTCCTTTGTGATTATAAGCTTCAGCACTGCAGCCAGTTTTATTGTTTGCAAAGCACTGTGAATCATGCTCTGTGGGAATTATTAGAACTTATTAGGAAACGGTTCAAATGCTGTAACTGTGTTTGACTTTTGAGGGTGGAAATGCATTATCTTTGTTTTAACCCAGAGTCATTAGTCATCTTTGTACTCTAAACAGCTTGCATCACAACACCACATGTGGGGAAATAATTATTCTGCAAGACTTCATGTGAAAGCATTAAACTGCTTTGCTGTCTCGACACTATTTTGAGGAGCTGCTGATGGACTTTATTTCAAAACGTGCCTGTTGTACTGGCAATGCATAGCTTATGAATAATGATGTGATTGCCTGAATGTGATGTTTTAATTAGTGACAAACAAAGAACAAAAGTAAAGCAATGGTTTTCCAAAAGCAGGTCAGTTTATCTCCACATCTGTCACAGAAACGAAGTTGCACATGGGTAATTTCATACAGTAGATCCTGTGGTGTGGTTCTTTACCCCACATTAGGCTTCATAAATCCTAGTACGCTAAAATGCTAATCTACAATGGTGACCATGGTAAATGCCATACCTGCTAAAAAAAACAACAAAAAAAAAAACACCACTTAGCATTGTGAGCATGTTAGCATGACCATGTTAGCATTTAGCTCAAGGCATTACTTTGCCTAGAACGTGGCTGTGGACCCTTAATATTTGTAAAACCTCTTTGTCATCCACATTGGTTCATGTTCACATGTGCAGTGTACATTTTGTTCCAGTGAAAACACAGATAGATGCTCATTACCCAAACTAACCTGTGAAGCCAGGCATACAGACACATCCATAGCCATGGACAAGGTCAACACACGTGGCATTGTGCAGGCAGGGAGAGGATATGCACTCATCTATGTTGACTTCACAGTAGTCCCCTGTGAATACATGACATTTAGTCCGTGGCCACAAATGTCCAAAAAAGTGCCACACTGCAGCTTTGATTTGTAACATTTTATGACTCCTGCAGTTTTTAGCTTTCCCTCAACTAAGTACAATATATGTTACATTTGTCTTCAAGCCTTTTGGGGTAGAATTTAAAATTTGATCACTGGTGACACCTTGAATCCCTCGGTTGCAGTATTTTAGACAGTTGTCACAAAAATGAAGCGCACATTTTGCAACACAGGCAAAAATAATTTGACACTGATATTTTGTTTTGAATTTTCAACAAATAAGGGCTTTAAACCCGAATGTCATCCAAAGTGTTAAAAGCTACACAACTGCACTGGTCCTCTGAAAAAGCAACATAATAATATAGTAAAAATTATATATTCTATATTGTGTAATGTAGAATGTAGATTTTTTTTTCATGTTTCCCTTCATATTTGTTTTCTCTGAAAATACAAAGCAGATAAGCTGCATACCAACTAACCGGCAAGACAGATTTTTTGGGACTTTTTCACACATTTGCAGTCTCTGTAAGCTTTGGAGGAGGCTGTTATATAGTGTGAAATGTCAAAGTGAGAAGAGGTTTTTGAATTATAGCAACATTCCATGTAAGTTCAGCGTACCGTTTGTGCTGCTCTTGTAACACTATAAAGGACAGAGCTTGTTTTATAACCTAACTGCCTCCCATGTGCCTTGGATGTGGCCTGAAGTTTAGCGTGAGTTAAGGTCCTCTTAGAATGACTTCCTATATACATTATATTACATCTTTTGCCATTACAGCAACAGGAATTAAGAAAATAATTTTCCTGGTCAGTTGGTTGGTCAATCTATTCTTGGTCAGGACCAAAAAAACAGCTCACCGACTGCTTTCCAGATTACCTTGATATCTGTGACAGAGATAAATGGTTCCAGGAAGATGTATTTGATGACTCCATTACTTTTTCTGGAGTTGATTTCCCTTCCTTTTTTTCCTTAGATCGCCATGAAACTTACTGGAGTAGTTTACTGGAGAAAGTCATGCTTCCCAGAGAATAACTCTTTTCAGTTTGTCTTTTTTTCTCATTTTTCTTCATTAACTTCCTTGTAGCTCAAAGATCTGGCAAGTAAGGGAACTTTGCACACAAGATGTCAAGATTAAATGGCTGGACTAAATATTCATGGTCCCCAGAGGATTACTTATTATACCTTTTTGATCCCCTTACCTTTACATACAGTATAATCCATAATTTTATGTGTAATTTAATTGCCAAGAAATTTGGTGCAGTTATTCAAGCTCCCACAGAGATAAACCCTGCTCTGGTCCTAATCTGAAGATAAACTCTACATTTTTAAATGTCCTACTGGTAATCACAGCTGGGGTAAACCAAAATTAAAATGACCAAAATAATTGGTATATTGTATCTTGAAAATATAAGCTTCACAAATCTCACTTCATACATTTCATAATAGAAATAAAAAATATCACAATATTGTTGATTATCAGTGAGATGATGTCACAAAAACAGAATCAACTTAACAACGTTTATTATGTTATGAGAACGATTTCAACTATTTACAGATGGACAACATCTATATTTAACTGAACATGCCTTCAGCATCCCCTGACACACACTTTGAGCAGACACAGTAGTTTCCTCTTCACATAAAAATTATTTTAACTTAATAAAAGGCTTCCCTTATTGCATTAAGGTTGAATTGAATGTAATCAAAACTGTCTGTTGCCCTAAATCCTAATAACACTCAGGTTGATAGCCAGATTGTAGTATAAACCTTTACCCCTCCAAAACATTTACAGTCCCTCCTGTAGTTTAAGAGGAAGTAGAAGTAGAAGAGGAAGAGTTAAGATTACAAAACATTAAGTACAATGAATGAAATTAGTTAGATACAGCCCCAGGCATGAAAAGGAGTATGCAGTTTAATATAATTTCCACAGTTCAGCTGTGGGCAAAGAGCTTTTGCCCCTTTGCTTTTCCTGAAATCTTTTCAGAGCCAACCGTGCTCCAAATCAAATTGATCAGTGTTTAATAAATATAGAAATGGGCACATTCTGAAAATGCAATTCTTAACTTCAATCCCCATATATTTTAAAGGGTTCAACATCACATTTAGCGATATTGAATGTAGCATTAGCAAGAAGTTCCGTGTGCCATGGTATGTGATGTTATATCATACTTTATGTGGAGCAGTTGATTTGCATGTGAATAGAATGTGATCAACACTTGGCCAAGGAGACTCTGGTTGAACATGTACTGCTTTCCATGGAGTAAAGGGAGTCACATTTATAACAGATGCTTGGCTCCTATACATATAAATATCATATGACCTTAAGGATTAAAAGCCTGGATGGACACACACACTGTGACTACACACTGAACCTAAATGCTGAGAGGAAACATAATTAAACACACTTAAAAGTGTGCACACTACCTTATATCTTGTTGGCATTATGTTGAAATTATATCTCCTAGAAAAGATTCACTGTGAAAGCAAAATTAGCAATTTATAAAAGTACATGACACATGGACATGTTGCATTTTAATTAGTAAAACCATTGTTATGACAACCAAATGCATTTTCTGGATGAAGGAGCAGTGGATTTTATATAGTTTATGAGATAACTACAGAGCTAAAGTTAAGAGTTTAATTTGAAGCTCTGCCTCTCAAAGTCAGATTTTAGGTGACTACATGACATAAAAACTATTGACATATATTCTATTGATACTTATATTTTTATATATATTAATTTAGACTAATGGATTCGTTTTCACATTTTTTTTTAATTATTTATGTGCTCAGTGCACCTGACCATCATGTAGCAGCTACAGCAAATATCAGATTTTGATCCGATTTCAAGCCTGCCACTCAGAGAACATTGGTGTGGAGGGCTGTACTGAACATGCCTATCATTCATAATTCGTCATACAGCAGTTTGAGCAATGTTGTGCAAACAAACATGGTAAGGTGCATTTAAAATACCTGTGACTCCAAGAGGACACTGGCAGCTGAACGAGTTGAGCTCATCAGTGCAGGAGCCTCCATTTCGGCAGGGCTGGCTGAGACATTCATTCACTTCAATCTCACAGTTATTTCCTGAGAAAGTAAGAACGGGCGCACAACATGTTGACATATTGCTTCTGTGAATAAAATGTCACTTTAACTCACAAAGACTTACTGGTACTCACTTACCAACAAATCCAGGTGCACAGAAGCAATTATAGCCATTCAGAGTGTCTTTACAAATACTCAGGATTCCACACGGCTGTTCCTCACAATCATCAATGTTTATCTCACAAAAGTGGCCTGTTAAACCTGCAGAGAGAGCAGAGCTACCCCTGTTCGTAACTGTGCATAAACATCTCTTATAATGATCACATAAATAGTACTCAATAATTATTACTAAACAGCAAATCAAACAATTTGATCATGTAAGTAAAACATTTTGAATGAAATTACTCAGATGTGATAGTAAATGATTGAGGCAGGAAGTATGTGCAACGTGTTTGCTAGGATCAAAAAGATAATTCATTGTTTTGTAATGAATACTGAATGTAAACATAACTTTGTTTACAACACAACTCCAGTCTAACCTCAAACCTGAAATCCACAAGTATTACAAAGCTGACATTGACTTTTTATTAACTGTATAAAAAGTTTGTAATTCTTAGATTGATTTATAATTACCTAAGTTGGAGGCTTTTTATATTTGGTCTTTTTCCCCGTTCTTTTCAACATTGCTTGACCTTGTCCAGTAATGCCACATTTCATATTGGCCATGACAGCCACTGGACATTTAGTGTCTTACATACCCTTCGCTTCACTTGAACTTGGAAGGTAATGATTAAATTTGGTAATTACAGATGCAGAGAAGCTATGTGCTGTTTATACTATGAAATAATGCTGTTATAAGTTCAATCATTTTCACCAATTTTTCTTAGAAATTATAAACAAATACTACAAAGGTGTATTAAGGAAAGTCATAACCTGATCTCTCCATTATACAACATTTTAACAAGTACAGTAATTAGCAAGTGTTTACTGTGTAATTAGGCAGCTACAGAAAAAAAATGCTGTTTTTTTCTTTATAATTTGCTGTTTTTTCCATAGTTACCTTAAATACATGTATCTTGTAATTAATTACTGCAATAAAATGTTCAATAACTAAAGTTAATTTTCTTCTTTAACTAATACAATCTAATTTGTTGCCTTGGGTATATTAGGTGCTCCCTGTCATGTACAGTAAGAGTAAAATGCTATGTAACAACAGTATATTTCTTTGATAATAAACTATTTCTTTGATTGCGTGCCAACAGAGGACTCCTGGATCCTAAGTGGGCAAACAGGCATTCCAAGCATCATCACTGCTTTGAAGTCAGCTCACAAACTGATGAACGGATCCCTGACTTACATGTGTTGTTGCTTAAGGCCAAAGAGATTAGACTCCCACAGAGAAGGAAGCTGAACAAGTGAAAGCATCAAACCAGGAGTGTGTCTGCTATGTACATGACTCATTTGAGGAACTTCCTCCATTTGAAATGAGCCCCTGCTGGATGGTGAACCTACCTGGTAAACAATCACACTTGAACCCTCTTGATAGTTCCACACACACTGAACCATGTTGACACAGGCCATCAACACAGTGGTTTATAGGTGTTTTGCAGTGCGGCCCAGTGTACCCATGTTGACACACACATCTATAAGTATTTGCCAGCTCTTCACAGAGGAGAGTCCCCTCAGGGTCGCAAGGATTTGACACGCATTGGTTCACAGATGAAGAGCAGTCATTGCCATGGTATCCTGTAAGAGGTGGGATCAAAGAAGTGATTGATGTGCTGTGCTGTGTACAGTATCCTCCTGCCTTCCCACGTCTGGCAGACATCATGGATTGTGATTTCACGTAACGCTGTCATTGCCAGTGTTTTTCCTCCCTGCTGATTTACATATTTTATCCAGCCAGAGCGTAAACAGCTAAAACCAAGGAGAGATTTCAGCGTCAGTACACAACCTACAGGAGGAAACAACTGTGGTGTGTGGCTTTTTTCACCAATTGTAACTAATTTGTGGATTTGTACATGTGCTTTCTAATGGTATTCTCACTTAGAGGTAAAAGCTGTTTTGGTGATCAACAACACTAATATGTTTTCACATGCATTAAGGCCTGAATTTACACGAGGCATTGACGTAGAATAAACCACGACGAGCACATGACACACTGCGGTTATAGTGATTATATAGCTTAGTATTACCACACCATTCCATCCAGATGGAATTGCTGTAGCAATTACTAAAGCGCCAAACTTGATTCATATATCAGACTGAGCTTATCAAATTAATTACCAATCTGCTGAATAAATGTTTGTTTAATACCTGGATGGCAAATACAATGCATTTCTCCAGCTAAGCTGCGGGAGCAGGTTCCTCCATTTTTGCAGAAGTCAACCTCTGACTCACACACAGAGACCAATATGGAGCAATTCTTCCCTGAAAGGTAAAGCAAGATTGTTAATTGAGCTTGTTTGTGTTAATTTAGATCAACGCAGACTAAGAAAAAAGATCACACCACTGAACATAATGACACATCTCAATAACCTGTCATACAAATGAGATTGACTGCAGAGAGCTACAATCATTAACGTGGTGAACTAGCATGACATGGTGTGTGTGTGTGTGTGTGTGTGTGTGTGTGTGTGTGTGTGTGTGTGTGTGTGTGTGTGTGTGTGTGTGTG
>JBBMJY010000003.1:13389752-13421059 GCA_037833715.1 Toxotes lorentzi
CTACGCTCTTTCGATCGCAGAGGGAAACACGGGAAAAAAAGAATATACATGCGTGCATATGTGGAGGTGCTCTCTCTCTCTCTCTCTCTCGCACACACACACACACACACACACACACACACACACACACACACACACTCACATACACACACACACACATACACACACACACACACACACACACATACACACTCATACACTCACATACACACACACACACTCACATACACACACACACATACACACCAACACTAGCCATTAAAGAGAAGAAACATATCAGTTTTTAAATTGCACTATTGCCGGTGCTACTCAGGCTATATGTGGGTTAACTTCACACTTAACCACATACATATTTGTTATGTATGTGCAATGTGAACATGCTGCACAGTCAGCCCAGGACCAAGCACAGCGTAAGGGTCCTGAGATGGTCTTCACAATTACGGATGTGGAAAATGACTATAAAAAGAACAGTCGTGGAAAATGTCTTACTGTCGATTAAGCAGGTTTCTTCCAAAATAAAACTGTAGCATTATACAAAAACAAGAAAAAACAACAAAACAACAATTGCTGCATTGCAGAAACCTGCTAGATGACAACAACTCTCTCATGCCAAGACGGGCGGCTTTTGATGAAACAACAGCTTTTGGAGCTCAAATAAATTTATGGCAAAAAAAGAAGTTTTGCACTGCAAAGCTGTTCCTTTGAAATAAATGCTAATGTAAAACAAAAAGATACTGATGTCAAAAAATGTTTCGGGGGTTGTAAAGACACAATTATTGCCTTGCAAAACCTGCTCTTCAAGAAAGTTTAATCACTTACAAACCTAGGAAGAATTTCTCCAGCAACTTTCATAACAAACCAGCACTATTTTTTTTTTTTTTAGATACATACAAATCATGCAAAATCATACTTTAAAGGCCCACCATTTTGACCTGATACAGCATTCTCAGTTCAGGAATTTAATTAAGTTTAAGTACTAAATACTGGGTCAAAAAGCTGACAGCGTGGGATAAACAGTATGGTGAGTAAGGGTATGAGTAGCATGTTTTGCAACACATTAGGCTGGCAAGCATTAGATAATATGGATGCCAAGACTGCCGACCTGAAACATCCAGACAAGACAGCATCTCGCAGTTTGCCCTTGAGAAGTGATCTGGGGAGAGCAGTTCGCCGCAGGTTGCTTTCATTTACATAAGAAATCACTCACAATTCTTCACTTTGACATCTGGTGAGCATAAGTGCAACAGGAGTAATGAAGTTACGGTTATTGATTGGGTTACATGAACTTCTATGTAACAGCCATTCATTTGAAAACAGATAGCTGAGCTGGTGTGGAGTAGTGCTGACTGAATTGCAAGCATAATGTTTTTATGTCAGTTTCCCCTGACTGCGTCCAGGAATGAGATGCACTACAGGTTCCTGTATATGTACTCATGGAGCTATACTGGCTCCCTGTCACGTACTGCACATACAGCCTCGACTTGCAAGACTGAAGCCTGGTTACCCGTGGCAAGCCACAGAGTATCTTACAGGTCAAGACCCTCTCACTTGCTCCTGTGTTATCCCCGTCACTGCTGACACTGTCGTCCTCATGGAGAGGAATCAGAAAGACTTGACTGACAAATTAATCTGCATACATGGGAATGATCAGATGGCTATGAAGTTGTAAAAAGAAAAAAAAAACAGTACAGTATGCCCCAATGTTGGGACTATTCTTTTCTTTGATACATGGTCTAGTTAGAGGACTTTATTTCACAGCAAAAAGCACATGAGACAGTCTCTTGTGCTATCTTGATCTACTAAAGCGAAAAGTTGGTTTACTTTTTGATTTACAGACAGCTAAATATTTAGAAGATTTCAGTAAGTTCAGTAACTTTGTGAGAGACAGTGAACCAGCAAAGGTCTTCCTCACCTCTTTCACAAGTGCAAGAGACACTCTGTCCATCCTTGGTCTCAGTGCATATTAATGTATGTTCAGTGCAGATTCCAAATGAGCAAAGGTCAATATCCACAGAGCAGTCTTTCCCCTTGCATCCTGAAAGAAGAAGAAAAAAAAAATCAGTAAAACCTTGTGGATAGAAGCAATTAGTACTGAAATCGTAAAGTAGCACTAAGACACATTACGTAACACATATTTATGCGGCAGTATGTTTTATTAGTTAAAGACACCTTTTCTTTGGCAGATTAATGGGAGTATTGATTCTCCCCCATGCAATCTACCTGCTATGCAGTATGCTAATTGACTGAATCATTGGCAGCGACCTGACCCTACCAAATTGATCTATATCACACATATCTGCCCCACCAAACGTCTGCATGTCACTGATAGATACCCATGTCAATATCTATTGTTGTAAATAAAGCGCAGGCAGATGGTGTGACTGATACAAGTGTTTGTACAAATAAAGATGACTTAAAGGGAGAATCCAGAAATAGATTAGCGTGCATCACACGTGTGCAGCCATTAGAGACTTTATTAGAGTTTATAACGTCGCAGAATATTTGCGCTTTTAACAGAAAAATCTTCTCAATTTCATATTCATGCTAATGTAAAAACTCTTTAAACCAGAGGCCTCTGTGCCCATATCTACGTCACATGAATATTGAACGCGAGAAATATTTCAAACATCACCTCCTAATGCATATTCCTTTTATCAAAACATGAACATAAACACAGGAAAGCATTTATATAAGATTATGTAGCACATTTAGCTGTAAGCAGTCTCCATTGTCTTTACAATGTAACCTGTATCCATAGCAGAGTACTTTACATCAACACATCTATCTAGGTGTTTGATGACCTTCCAACTACCCTTTTCCCATCATATTATATATTGCCTTGACTAGTTAATGGACAGCTATTGCCTCCAACAGAGTGTTTCAGAAGTGTTTAATAACCAATTGTGCATGCAATTCACTCTGAGGTTAATGTTGCATGAAGGAATGTCACATTTGCAGTGTCACCATCTCCAAATGGGACTCCCTGCTCTATCTGACAGCTACAAGAGGCTCAGCCCCAACTCTAACTGTAAAAAGAAAGGCAGAAAGTGAAACCCATTGTTTTCCATTTTATTTTATTCTTGCAAAGTGCATAGTACCAAGGCATGCTATGACATGTTTTGCTGAATAATTACAGTCGTTTACTCATGTACTCATGTTCAGCGGTTAATGATAACAGCCATGGGTCATAACTGTTCCTTGGCTCCGAGAACATCAGCATCAGCATATTTAATCATCTCTCATCAACAACGTTCTGGTTGCTTCACTGAACTGAAAAAGTGAAAATCACGTTCTCGGAGAGAAATCGCCAAATTCAGTTGTCACTTCTTAGTCAGTTTGATAAATCAAATTAGAGTTATGCTTGTGTACAATTAAGAAACCTGGATTTAGTTTGTGTAGTTCATTACCTCCACCAGAGAGGTTGTGTTATTTGTTAGCTGGCTGGGTAAATACTGAACATAATTCAATGAAATATGGTGACAAGTCAGGTGAAGGGTCAAGGAAGGAGTGATTAGTTTGCAGTTCTGATCAAAGTTTAATAAGGCCACCATGTGCCCATATTGGAAGCACCACCTGCTAAAATGTTCCTCAACCATTCCTCCCAAAAAATTCACCTCATCTTTGCCATGTTTATGTTACATAAATTATATGGAGGAGCCAGTGAAAACGGTCTACCAAAACATTTTCCTGGTGTTACTTCTAAAAGTCTTGTACTTGTAGGCTTAAATAAAATGCCATTCTTGCTGAATATGTTCTGCAGTTGGAACCTGAATTTAGCTCATTCAAAATCATGCTGCAAAATTTGGTCACAACAGCAGCAGCATCATGAATTTAAACTTTGTGTAGTTGTGACAGGATTTAGGTGTTCGTCAGCTAATTAGCAAAACTGCCAATCACTATGTGTGTTTTGATGCAGATCCCAATGCAGATTAAACTTTTGTAGGAGACATCAACCTTGGCCAAAGTATCCCTGAAAGTTTTCTAGTCTTACTATGATACAACACAGGGTTGGAAAATAGTGACAGTCCTTTGTGATTCTTTGTGTGTTTTTTTTGTGTGTGTCTTCTTTCTAGGGAGAAGCGAGCAAACCTGACAGACCATTTATCTAATTGAATTTCTGAAGTGATAAAGTGATCAGAAACACCTGTCCATAAATCTGTCAATAAAATTACAACGGTAATGGAAGCTTTACTGACACTCTGGTGTTCTGTTTTTGCCCAAATCTAATTTGCGCAAAAGGCAGAAAAAATAGTAAGATATTATTTACAGTGATGCATTTGCTGTGTCCATAATGTGATAAAAATACACCATGTAACAGGTGCTGTACATGTTTCAAGGTAGTAAATGTTTTAATGACTTCACCTACATTTGTGTTGATTTATTGTGCAGTAAAACAGAGGCATATTTGGCTGAGGGAAAGGCACAGAGAGCTGAAACGTGATGCATAGTAACAACAAAACATTGGCGATATTGTTTCACTCCATCAAATTCAAACTTAAATAGGAGGGTAGACTTTCAAAACAACACAAATATAAAATATCAAACATAACCCGAGTGCTTCTTCTGCCTTTGTGAAATATATTAAGAAAATAATTTACCAAAACCAACTCATTGCCCAGTGCCAGAGCTTATTTTGTGTCCTGTCAACACTTATGTTTTGTGGATTTTATTTTTCAAATATTTGTCAGTAAATCCTGTTCTGGGGATTGTGGCTGTTTACTATTGAATGTGACATTGGACTTGTAATGCCAAGTGGGCTGGCTGCGGTATTCTGACTTGTGCAATCAAGAGGTGATTAAGTATTTTATTACCAGAGGGCATAGTAAAATCAGCAGCACAGCGAGCTATGCAACACCTCCCTCTATTATGGACTGATTATGGATCCTTTCTGGAACGTGCTATAAAATGTCAGACATATACAAATTTGTCAAACAGGTTGTCACTTGATTAAAGGACGATGCTGAAGACTAAATATCGAATCAGGGAAGTCATGTTTACATGCACCGGTGAGAAAATAGTGATTTCTTTACATGCCTGCTGAGGCTGATTTTAACCTTGATTCTAGAAAATAAGACCTGAAAAATTGTATTTTTTTTGTCCAACCTCTACCCACACACAGATTTATTACTTCTATTTGCTTCGTGTAGAGCATTTTTAGATGGTTATTTTAACCAGTTTCTAGCCTGCATTCGAACTTTTAAAAGACTGGTGTAAATGATAATTCCTGTCTTTGCCACCTTTGGAAGTGCATCTTAAACAAAAAAGTGAAAAATGATCACAGGAAACAACGAATTTGTATGTAAATATATGAGAAATAAACTTTTCATGTATTCCCAAGGTACAGTATACAGAAAATTAATAGCATGGTATTTTTGTAAACATGCTCAATAATACACAAGCAGTTGGTACTTACCAAGAGGACAATGACAAATGTAGTCATTTATCAGATCCATACACGAGCCTCCATTTAGACAAGGCTGCGACCAACAATCATTTACATTCTCGGAACAGGTCCTTCCTGCAGGATAAAGAGAGAAACAAATAAACTCTAGTTAATGTCACAGGGAATACAGTATAAAATAGGTTTCTACTAATAAATATAGTTGTCACCGCAGAAATTTAATAATTATTTGAAGTTATGAAGCTCGTTTATTTTCAATGAGAGAAACCTGGTGTATTAAAGAAAAGGAAGCTGATCACCTCTGATTCTGTGTGATTGAATGATTATGTGTTCAGCATGTTGTAGCTTGCATAAACGGTGTAACCTCAATTTTAATGTCCTCTGGGCAAGAGTTAGATATGGTATTGATTTAAGATTTTACTGACAAATTTAAAGCTCCACTAGGTTTGGCCTCTGGCTATATTTCAGACCTCTAAGTTCTCTATGAGCTCTCCGGCTCATAGAGAACTAACAGCCTGACATCCTCGGGCACTGCTGTTCAATCCTCAATGCTGTCTACAGCAAAGGTAATTGTACTTTTGCCATCATGACCCCCTGCACCACCAAGCACTCTGTTAATCACGTACTGTAAGATACTCACATAATTGAGGTAGCTGCTAACTGTACTGCAGCTACCTGAGGTATGATACTGAGCCAACTCCTAATGCCAGCCAAAATTAATTAATTTACCCTCTTACTCATGACTGCACTACCGTTCACTTTGGACATTCACTCATCTTTAGCACTGTGTTAAATGTCTTAAACAGACAAACAAACTTCTTAATATACACAAGGTCACAAGTCACCAATTCGAACTATTTCCAGGTTATTTTGATGTAATTACCAATTTAAGGGGATATTTGAGTCAATTTTGCCTTGAAAACATTTATTAAACATGTCACAGGTGTTATACATTAGACTGAGATTTTTAGATTCACATTTATCATGTGGGTTGATTAAAGAATTCTTCAGTGATATAAAGAAATTATATTGGTACAACACATCCATTATTTGAATGAAAGACTAGTTCTAGTTCTGATTCAGAGTGATTTACAGAAGGAGATCACCTTTTGTAATACCATCAATATGAACTATAGAGTGAATGCATCATGTTTGTGTTTCTACGATCTCTAAAACCTGCTTTAAAAGCTGACATCCCCCACGGCCAGCCATACTTAAGGCTGTAAATAGCCTCTCATTTGCATCAGATGGTCTCATACCCTCAAACCCCGGGGGGCAGTGGCACCGATAATCACTGATTAGGTCCACACAGGTGGCACCGCTCGCACAGGGGAAGCTGTTACACTCATTTGTTTCCAGTTCACAGAGCGACCCTTCAAATCCAAGCATGCAGCGGCAGGTGAAGTTATACTGCTGGTCCAGGCAAACACCATGTTCAGAGCAGTGATGGCCAACACAGTAATCGATGTCCTCTTCACAGTAAACGCCTGTATATCCTCTGGGACAAAGGCAGCTGGCAACAGATTAAAGAGAATTTCTTAATACTGTATATAGAGTGAAAGTAATTATTTGAACCTTGAGGGGGGGAAAACAGTAAATGTCACAGCTTTACAATCATTGACATTCTGGTGCCTGACTGGCTTGAAGACAATCAAGATTTCAAGACTCACCTGTAACCATCAATCTCATCCACACAAGTGGCTCCATTTTGACACCAATGTTGAACACAATCGTTGACATTTACACGGCAGTTCTGACCAGTCCAACCAGGCGTACAGATACAGGTGTAGCTGCTGGCTTTATTCAGCACACAGCGTCCTCCGTTGGCACAAGGCTGTTGAAAGAGGATAGAGCTGTTAGATATGTCATAACAGATATGCTGCTTCATGTGCCAAAGTGAAATTGCTTCATCTTGCATGGTAATATCTTAGATTGGACTGAACATATTCTGGTCCAAAATATAACCATTATTTTACAATGGAAACTCTAACCATTTCTTGCTCCTGGCTGCCTGAAAATGAGCTTCATTATAGCCACATGACACACTCATGAATACTGATTCATGCTTTATACTACATTCACTCAGTATTCCATGTAGCATCAACATTATGTCTTACAAGACAAAATCAATGGTCACTGAGGGCTAAACCTCCCAAGAGTTCTCTGTAACCAAAAGATACGCTTGTGAGCTGCTACATGATGGTACGTGTGTATATATATTGTAGAGGGGAAACAAAGGGGCAGAGGAAGAGCTGGCTTGTGGGAAGACATCTAATGCAGACATCATGGCATTTCTGAAAGGGGGCCAACTCAAGCTTTGCTCCACAGTGAGTGATCATCTCCATCTGTTATCTGAAGAAGCTTCCTCGTTCAGGTTTGGCTATTTTTTATTTAAACACATACTGGTCCATTCAACCATACATAAAGAATCCTGCGCATTCAAAAACACAGACACTGCAAATCTTCTGCAGCACTCATCCGCATCAGGAGACATAGGCCTTTTCTGTCCCCCTTGTGCACGCCAAAAGCAAAAACCCTGACAAACAATGACACAATTCCAGCATTGTGATTTTCCACCACCATGACTTTCCACATGCTTAAAAACCTGGAAGACGTGCAACAACATTCAAAATATAAAAAAACGAATTTAATATGCAGCATACAGCATACTGTAAATACACAATATATATCAGCCGTGTAGTCACTTACCAGGGGTTAATGTATTTAGAGTCAGGTAAAGGTCAGATTCCGTTACTTGATCACATTTGTGTACTGGTTCTTTTATGTTTCACACAGCAAAACTTCAAAAGACACAAGGGGAGCAGTGAATTCCCTCATTAGTCAAGACCTTAATACAACTTTCTTACCGGGGAAACCAACATACTGTAGAGCTCCAGCACCAGCTGATTGCTGTGTTTATGGATTATCGCATTTGCTGTCAATCTTCCTGTGTGACTTATGCTTATGTTTATCCCCATGTACAACACAGGATTATCCCACATTTTATAAATAAGATACTGAATGAATATTGGACACCTTCTCAGATAGTTTCTCAGTGTTATAATTCAGTTTGTAGAGACGGTTTGCAGATCTCTTATAGGTTACTGTAATCAGTCATGTTCTTTATAAAATATTAAAGTTTAGGTTAACCCGTGACTGCGCATTCAGTCATGGGTAGATTAAGTTGCTATGTCAAAGTGCCACACTGCTCATTTTGGAATAAACCCATAGTATATCATCAGGTGGGGGATTTTTGTTCTTATATGACAAGGATGATGAGTTTTGATACTCCTCTAAATAAAACAGGAGAGAAAATTACATAAAATCTCATTAATTTCCTTGCTATGGTTCACTGCTGTTGTAATAACTAATAATAATGATGATGCTGCACTGTTGAAGAGAATACATAGAAACTGCTCGAAGAGAAATAAACAGAAGATTGTGAGCTCTTTAATTATGCATGAGACTTAAGAGGAATAGTTAACATGTGGATACAGAATAGCAGATGAGGAAAAATAGTCCATTAAGATGTTTTAACCCACTTGGAAGTTTTGAGGGCAGGGCACACGGCAGGTGTATTCAAGACCATCTGGGAGATCCAAACACTGGGTCTTCGGTGGACATGTGTTGTTGGGCAGAGCACACGCATCTATGTCAACTTCACAATTCATCCCCAGAAAACCTGCAGGAAAAGATTTCATTCAGTTAATGTAACTGATGCAACACTTGACCAGCCGAAAGTAGATCTGTAATTAGTGCCGCACACCCATCTCTAATTCATGTCTCTGTACCAGGGCAGCTCTTCTATATATGTAATAAACAAGGCCAAAATTGGGCCAATTGTGGGCCGACTGGAGGATTGGCCCCATTTCGAGGCGTAGTCGATGTGCCACAGCGCCTTCCTGAACTTGTATTTATCTTGAGCCTCAATATAACTTTTATCTTGAGTTTGAAAGGGCAAACTCTTAAGCATTGTGCTCTATCTAATCCCTCTTCTTCTTGCTCTTCTGGTTTTAACACTTATCTGTAACAATACTTATCAGACATTGTGTCTGACACTTTGTCTTCGTCTTGAAAACCGTTATTAAGTGATTGGACATTATGTCTTATGTTTTGTTCCCAGAGATGACACATTTGGCATAACCAGTAGTTGAATTAACCATAAATTAATTCTGAATTAGTTTGACTTTATACATGCACCACTGTAGAGGACATGCTGTATGTAATATTGAGATAGTACTTTATATATATAATATGCAGTGGCAGGTTGGGCTTAGAAAAAAGAATAGGCCAACAACTTATAATTCCACCCATGTCTTAAGACTTTGTTTGGTAGTGTGGTCCAGCACTCAGCGGACTATTTTCCTACAAAATCACTTCACCATGAGAAGATGTAGCAGATGAGGCATATGAGCGGAAGAGGCTTAGGTTTACTGAGATAACAGATGAGATTTAGCAGCAAGGCTGGAAGGCCAGCATACGCCCTGTGGAATTTCGTTACCATGGATCTGTGGCCACATCTAGTACCAGTTTACTCAGGGAGTTAGGGATTCATGATAAGGGATTACGGCAGGCGGCGAAGGCAGCTTCCGAAGCAGCTGAAAAGAGCAAGCACTGGCCCTGGCTGAAAAGAAAAGGCACCAGCTTTTGTGCAAAGCATGGATATCTAGCTTGTATTTAAGACAGGAGATACAGCAAATATCAGTGTCAAGTCAGTGGTCAAACAACAACTCTCTACTCTCTGTATAATCGCCTTACATGTTTAAGAGCTTTTTAGGATGGGTCTACAGTGTGCGGTGTAGGCTGATATTTATAGCGAGAGCAGAGATACAGTCATGACAGGTGAATTTGTGAAACATGTATGTTCCTAAATACACAGACTGGCCAGTGTGGATGGGTGCAGTGCTGATCCATGCTCTGAGCAGGTGTAACGGGGGCGGCACACGGTAACTGTTGAGCCTTCCGGGGTGTCGTGGGTCTAATTCAACTTGACATCTGTGATGGGAGGTTCCCACTTGATAACCCCAGTGACATAGCCATCGGCCCACCCCCTCATTCTTGGAACACCACAGTCAGATTTCGACAGTGATGCTCACCCAAAAAAGCACAAGGGACAGTTACATCAGATCTGGTGTGTTGGGAAATGCATTATAAAACGAAAAAAATAAAACCCATACGCTTTTTTTGTATAAGTAACCTCATTCAAAGTTTTTTTGCTTGGACATGGTGAACACTGCCATTTGCCTGTAGCTTTTTTTTTTTTTTTTTTTTTCCAGGATCAGCATTAGAACCACCAACACAGCTGATACAAAGAAAGCTGTCTTTGTGAAATGTTTTTTCCCTTACTTAGTACATTTCTATTTGTTAATAAAGTTTCTTTGTTATTATTGTATTGTTGACTGTTATTCCGAAGGTCCTCAGTTTGAACCTGCTGCTCTTTGAAAGAGTCTGCAAGTTCTCCTCGTGTCTGCAAAAATTTCCTCTAGTTTCCTCCCTGAGTTCAAAGACATGCCAGTTAAGTGAACTGGAAACTCTGAATTCCCAGTAGGTATGGCTTTGTTTTTCTGACTGTGTGTTAGCCATGAGATAGACTGGCAACCTGTATGATGGAAGAGTATACAGCCTCCCACAACCCTGTGCAAAACAAGCAGTATGGGAAATGGATGGATGGATGGATAACACTTGAAGCTATCATTCACAATCTTTTAAACTATATAAAGCTGCACCTTAGACACTTTCAAGGGCTGACACAATTCATCAGTTGATGAAAATACAATGCCACCTCTGAATGTCACCTTAGATAGTGACTCTAATGTGCCTTGCTTTCAGCAACTGATGAGGCGAAGGGACTCTGTGACCCATGTGTCATTAACTCTGGTATTGTCCTTTAATGTTTAATTGAACAAGCTTGAACAAACACAATGTTTCATTACCACCGATGTTACATTTCCCTAAAGAAGCAAATAATTTGCTGAGAACAACAGCTAAAAATAACAATGGCAAATTCTTGTGAGAAAATCATCACCTGGACACTAAGATGCTCTGCCCACAGTGTCTGTGGTCTCTGTCTGCTCAAAATGTTCAAATAAAGTGGGTGAGAGCACTTGCCATACACACTAACTGTGGTGTGTGGTGCTAACGACAGAGAGCTCCATCAGTTTATATTCAGTGAATGTAAATTCAGACTCAGCCGGTGAGGCACAATAAGCAATTACAGGTAAATTATATTAATGGGAGTTTCACAATATAATATTTACACTATTTGGTTGCATTATTGAGCTCTGACAATGAGCTTGGAGATTTTTTTTTTTTCAGCTGTCAATCACAGGCCAAGACGGTTAAATAATACTATGAATAATGTGACTAAGCCTTGTTGCCTCTAATCTGCACAACGGAGAATGTTGTGATCAGTGGTGTGCTGAGAAACAGGCTTTATTATGACTTACAGTTTCATAACAAAAGGTATTTCAGGGCTTTAATTTGACATGTCGTGGGGGAAAAAAAAAGAAAATATGTTTTAGTGAATAAGGTATACGTAAAAAAAATGTGATTCATGTGATGAAGTAAATCGTGCTGACTTCTCTAGCCTAACGTCCTTAGGCAAGATGTGTCACAGTCTAGGGAACCTGCTGGCAAAGGCTAATCACCTTTAGTACTGAGTGTACACTGACATGGCCAGAGGGGCCCTGGCTGAGGATCTTAGGCTACATTCACTGCATACACATTTGAAAGGGCTGCTACCCCAGCTAACACAAATATCACTTAAATTATATTATTATAACAAAGCTCTAGTTGTGGACATAGCCCAACATACCTTTAGGACATTGGCATTCGTAGCGTCCTAGCAAGTCCGAGCATGTGCCATTGTGCTGACAGGGGCTGGAGTCACACTCGCTGATCTCAGTCTCACACTTTGTTCCTGGGAACAAAAGTATAAAAAAAAATTTTTAAAATGCTGCAATTAGTTGAGCATTTGAAATGCATCACTGTTGGCACACAGTAGAGCTTACTAGATAAAAGACTAGAAACATTCCTAATGATTATGTGTGAAAAATACAACCAAAATAGCTTTGGGAAATACACTTATTTGCTTTCCTGCCAAGGGTCAGGAAGCTAGCTCTGTCCAAAAGGTAAAAATAAAATCCGCCTACTAACAACTATAAAGCTCACTAAGCATCATGTATCTTGTTTATTTAATCTGTTCAAAAACCCAGGAGTGGAAATGTCAAGTAGTGGTTTTACAGGGGTTGTGTGGCAGAAGCACTGACAACCTGGAGTCTTATCATTACTGTGACATTGCCAGGCAGGTGTCCATAGCCGTTCTTTAGACAGAGGCAGGCTACCGTAACAGTCTTTATGCTAAGCTAAACTAACTAGCTGCTGGCTTTAGCTTCATATTTGGCAGACAGGTACAGCTGTTTGATCCTGAAACAACAATTAGTCTACAGACATTCCTTTGATAAGATGCTGTGAGATGCAGGGGGCGATCCCCTGGGAAAGCAAACAGAGATGTCAGAGTCCTGGTTGGACTCACTTTCTAGTTACGAAAATGGACACTTAATAACGAGCTGTGTCCCGGCTGAAGAGAGCAAATGAGGGTGGGGGATGCAGGCTCCTTGATAGGAGATTGGGTTGGTTCTCAGCTGCCTCAGCAGCTGCTAGTTCTGCCACTGTGGTTGGGGGTGGGTGTCTTCCAGTGCAGGTTATTAATTTAAAATGTCCTATCATCAATAACAGAGGAGCAGTGACATGTAGTGAAAGTCCCTTCTTGACAACAGCAACCTCATGCTCCAGCACAAACACTATGATTGATACCATCTGCACGGTAGTTGCTACAGGTCATTATATACAAAATATTCCATGCCATGCAGCAGCAAATTATACAAATTTGTCCTGCTATAATGTGAGAGAGGCCTACCCTCATTTACAGATGTGAATAAAATCAGGTATGTAATACCGTAGCCTTTAATGTTATGAAATCTGTTTTTTAAATTATTTTGGTAAAACATGCCTGGCTCTTTATCCACAGGTTTCTTAAGGCTGGGGGATTCTTATTTACTAGATAAAGATTTAAATGAAAAGACCTTCAGCTGTACATTTCAGATGAAAAATTACAGGGGGTTTCACAAATTGTCCTTCAAGCACACTCCTGGATCTTCAGTAGATTCTAAACCTTTACTCCATAAAGCATTATACTGTATGTCTAGTCCCCATATCTTATATTATTATGCACACAATTAACAGAGAATGAGAGAGTACATGAATGAGACCAGTAAAATATATGCCAAGAGTCTGTTGTTCCGTGAAAAATAAAGCCTTCCAAAATAAAAACCCGAATGCTGGGGCTTGGGTAATGTATCCTGAGTTATGATCTATGATACAGTACTGAGGGGTTTCTGGGCAAAGCTCGAAATTAAATTGGCCTTTCTATGCTGCATGGCTTGAAATTCCAAAGAGAAAATCCCAAGATGCCAGAAAATGATGATTTCTATCAGTCACTAAGACCTGCCATGGTGTAAGAGACAATTTTCCATTACTGAAGTGGCAACAGATTTCAGCTATGAACAGAGAGAAAAAATCTTGTTCATGTAGTGCTATGTAAGGGCTTATCTGACTGACAGGTGAGTGTGTCAGGACTTAAGACTAGATGAGGAAATATGCTATAGGCCAAAACCTGAGAGCACTGGGAAAGGTGGGGGGGGGGGGTCATATTCACTGGTTGTTTAAGCAATAAAACAAGAGAAGAACAATGTTGTGCTGCACCATCATAACCCTTATACAGCATAAACAATGTTCAACAAAGATCCCAGTCTGCGTTGTTCCAATCTGTCTATTTCTTGTAAAGTAATGTTTTAAACAGAAAATGCAAGAACATTTAAACATAGATCATTTGTTTATGAAAATTCCCAAGTTTTTTTTTGGTTTTTTGTTTTATTTATTACAAAGAATTAACAGTTGAGATGAGCAATGCTTCAATTATGATCTTCTATTATGGACTAAAATGGCACAGCTGTGAATGAGATAAACAACACCTCTCTCCTGTAGGTTCTCTGATAGATGAAAAAAAAAAAGACAGTAGCATTAAGCTTATTTTAAGGTATAGTCCAGACAATAAGTATTTTAACAGTTACAGTTTTTTTCAGGCTCCAAGCTTCAGCATATTCAAAATGAAAAGATAAAATAAGTAATGGACACTAATTTAAAGTTCTAAATTCCAACTTGGGCAGATTTTACTACAATACAGAAAGAACTACATGGGTGATTTATCTCTTTTTATATAGAACTGCCCAAATTGCAGGGCTTCAAAATAATTAAGACATTTGGCTTCTAAATGTTGCCTGGGCAGCTGTGTGTCGTTTCGAAATTAGTCCGGGCGCGAAAGAGCTGACACGTGGCTCAGAGTTGATTAAGACCTGAGAGTTGCCATTTAGATTAAGGTGGAGTTGTCTGCCAACAAGAGGTGTAAAGGTGACCATGGAAGTGAAGAAGATAATTATGAGGCGCAAGAAAAGAAAAAAAATCTATCAGAGATATTTCAAAGGCAGTTGGTTTGTCAAAGCCAACAGTTGGGTACACTCTAAAAAAGCAGGTGCGTAAAGGAAAACTAGAAAACAGCAAACGAGCTGGTAGACCAAGGAGCACAAGTCTTGTGGATGAGTGGAAAAACATTTGCATGATGAAGAGAAACCCTTTTACTACTGCACAGCAAGTTGAAAACGCTCTCCAGGATGTGGGCGTACATGTTTCCTTGTCAACAATCAAGACAGGATTTCATGAGCATAACCTCAGAGGATTCACCACAAGATGCAAACCCAGAAAGGTCAGGTTGCAAAAAACATACAAAAAGAAACTGGTAGAGTTGTGGAACAAAGCTCTATGGACGGATGAAGCAAAAATCAACCTCTATCAAAATGATGGAATGAGGAAGACATGGAGGAAAAAAAGGAACAACTCATGACCTAAAGCCACCAGCTCATCTGTCAAACATGGTGGTGGTTCTGTCATGGCTTGGGCATGTATGCCTACAGTGGAGCTGGTACACTAGCATTTATTGATGATTTCACTGCTGACAGAAGCAAACGGATAAACGCAGAGGGGCACAGGAACATTCTGTGAGCTGACATTCAGTTGAATGCATCAAAACTCATTGAAAACATTTCATCATTCAGCAGGATGGCAATCCTAAAATTGCGGCCAAAGTCACCACAGAGCTTTTCAGGCCGAAGAGGCAGAACATCCTTGAATAGCTGAGCCAGCCACCTGATCTCAATCTGACTGAGCTGGAAGGAAGACTATGGAGAAATCAAAACAATACAGACTTGGTCCAGGGAAACCAAATTGCCCAAGATGTTTGACACACTCGTAATATGTCTCTATGGGCTTTTCAAAATTTTCAGATGTTGTGGCCAAAGCTAGCTTACGCATTTTGAGAACACAAATGAGTGCAAACGCATCCACTTACGCAGAGGGCATCAGTCGAGTAGGTGGCCCATCAGTGTGGATCAGGCCACAGTTGTGTACACACTGATGAAAAGAATGTGGCCATATGTGGCCCCGACCACCTCCAAAAGTGGTCTGAGGGACCGTATCTCAATGCATCGTCATTGTGTCTTGGGTGTATTCACACGTGTACTTAGAGCTGTCCACATGCGATCGGATCACTCAAAACGCGTTAATGTCAGGTCTGAACAGGGCCCAAGACTTCAGGCTGTCACTGACTGCAAAGGATTTCACACAAAATATTACATTAAATGATTTTTTTTTTTTTTTTTAACTTCATGTGCATCTGTCCAATTATTTTTAAAGTCCTAAACTTCTCCCACACAGGTCTTTCTATAGTGATGTAAACCTGCTCAAATTAAACCTGAGACCTGGCACTTTAATATTTTATTTTAGACTTAATGTCAAAAAGATTAACCTGTTTTTTCTTATTTCTGCACTCCAGAGGCAGGTCTTGAAGCAATGACACACTTATGAAAATCCCACCTAATTTTGTCCGTTCCTATGAATTTCTTCAATCTTTTAAAAGCATGGTAAATGAAAACGGTTACACTTTTTTTTCTCATACTCTGTAAGAGCCCATTTTGTTTTCGTATCTCTTGTTCACTTGTTCCCTCGTTTTTTTTTTTGTTGTTTTTTTTTTGGAACAGTTGTCATTGATAGCGTAACAAGTTTTGGTCATGTTCTGAGCTAGAAGCTAATTAGGAAGCAGTTTGCCAGAGCACTTGGATTAAATGCAATCAGCAGCAGGACTTAGAAATGTCAAGCAGGCAAGGCTACTGGTAAATAAGCTTCAAGGTTATAAAAAAAAAAAAAAAAAAAGAGAACTGGTCTTTCCTTAAAATCTGTGGTTTGCTTGTAGTTTTAAAATCACAAGCCAACCACAGATCTGGCTTGAAATAGTACTTTTTCAATTCATTTGTACTTGAAATACATTCCTTTTATGTCCTAAATTTTGGATTTTTGGAAGTCTTGGTGTTTGTCTTTTACAATTCACACAAACGATGTCAATGTCTTTCACCTCCAGGCTACATCAGATACGCTCTTTCTTGAGGATGCATTAGCATCCTCAAGAAAGAACTCCTACTCAAACTACTACTGATAAAAAAATGCATTGATCAACGTACGGAGGTTCTGTTTTTCCTTGTCCGCCTCCTCGGGGTGGTCAGAGGTCAGTTATGGAACAGAAGCCCTTGAGCTGGCTGTGAGCATTTCAGTCTTTTGAGACATTAATCAAATGGGATGCTTGCAGACATGGCAGTTAGAAGCTAAACCTGACGATTAGAGTGGCCTCCCCTCTTCCTGTGTTGCCCTGCTGACCTATGTGCAATCAAGGTACAGTATTAGAGGTCAGTGAATGAACGCTGATGTGACCCCTTCTCCCCAAACAAACTGCTCTAAAATGTGACAGGTGACTACGGTGTGACTGCAGCTATGTAGATATTAGAAAACACTAAAAAAGGAAATTAAATGTTTATTGAAAAGTTTTAAAAGGTCTTTGAAATACATTCTTATGACTTGCTTCTGGATTTTAAACCATTTATATGCCATCTGCCTTAAAACATCAACAAAAGGCAAAATAGAAACATTCATAATTTATAGAGAAGTCTCATGCTGAGAGCTCTCTGTGTCGAATGCATGCAGACTGCAGATTCACTGTCTTGAAGCGATAAAATATTCAGAAAATTACTGTTTTCACTAGCTGTGCTGCATGCCTCCTTTGCATCTTTGCATAGTATTATGCAGACAATGCATTTACATGAAGTTTACATAAGAACAACGTCTGTAAATGTCAAAACAGAAACCAAAAAACTCCTGCCAATTCCATGTAACTCTCAAACTATGCCAGGTCAGCGTCAGATTTTTCCCGAACATTAATCAGTCATTCCTTGCCCCAGAGCCAACCTTCCCACAAGGGTTTATACAAATCGATCCATATTTTGAGATATCCTGCCGACGGACAGACGGACAGACAGATGGACAGAGGGCAAAAGCAGACAATAAAGAGAAGTTATCTCACCTGTGAAGCCGAGGGGGCATTTGCAAACGTACTGTGGGGGAGATGATGGCTGACTTGTTGTAATGCATGTGGCGCCATTCAAACAGCTGTTTGGCTTTATCAGGCAGGCACTGCCCACATATTGACAAAACTCTCCGATCCATCCTGGGGCACAAACACACTGCAGGAAAACAAAACAATACTCAAGTCATCAGCGGTACAGCATTCATTAACTTATCAGCCGATACCAACAAAATGTTATCACACAAAGAAGTATGTATTACAGCAGATGTGTGTTGTTGGTTTATGATGTATAAAGTGGTTTAAATGGAAAACTGTTGACAGTCAGGTCTGTGGATTATCCTAAATAATCATCCTTCTGGAAATAAAAGTTGCTAGGAACTATTTAAAGTGTTATTTTAAAATAACCATTTCCAAATGCTGAGATCACCACAAATGAAATTATATTGCGGTGAAGGAAAAAACCTCAGAGATGGATATTGTGAAACATAAATCATAACATAAATCCAAACCTATCTCCATGGCTAGATACTTTACCATTATGGGTAATGAATTATGGGTTGTAGGTGAGTTTTGGGTGAACTGATCCTTTTAAGGCAGAACTCAGGAGTAATTAATAAATCTCAATGATTTTTTTCATTTCAAATTAAATGTACTGGAGTATAGAACCAGAGCAAAATGACTGCTCTGAATATCTACCATTAAAATCTGCTTAATGTGATCTCTAGTTTTCTTCTGTCTGTTAGGAGCATCTTAATGACAGGAGGAATAAAATGAGCAGCCTGCCCTTAACGGACTAACCAATGGTTTCCATGCTCAAAGGAAAATCACATCAAAATATAAATAAAAATAAAAACATAAAAAGAAAAAATGGCCCATTTGAAGCGAGCAAGATTTCCTGATTATGTCCGACTCCGGTTGGGAGCACATCAACACAAAGCATCTAGAAGTGGATTTTAGATTAAGAACACTCTCAGTGGTCTAATGGAACAAGACTGATGGAGAATAATTAGGAGCTATGGAGCATTTCAGTGCAGTCTCAGGTGTTGTAAAAAAAAAAAAAAAATACAGACATTTGAGGAGAGTGAGCAATAGAGAGGCAAATTAGACCAGAACCTGTCGGTCTGAGCAAAGCGTCCACATACTCACAATGATTAATGGGTTAGAATTGGATTACTGCTGTCTGTAGACATATTCTACCACTGACATTTTGGTTATTCTTTGTTTTTATTTATTTATTCTTCAATTAATGATGGGTTTTCCTATGCATAGAACTTTAGAGGCCAATGATGGACATTTTATGCTAAAACCAAATGTTTCCAATAGACCACATCTACCTATTCATGCTCTCATGTTTACATTTGTATGTATTCAAAGTCAACGGGAACATTACATAGTAATTTGGAGCATCGGTCAGTGAAATCATCATTAAGAATTTTTACATAACATGTTGATGTATAACATAAAATAAATCATGCAACAGATTTAAGGAAATTCAGGCATGCTCATAACAGAAAGGCAAAAAGCTTGTTCGTGCTCATCAACAATGTCATACATAATATATCACACACACTTCTTGCTCTGTATACAATGAAATGCAATGATAAAGAAAGGAATACTCTCATTACAATCTTTTTTTTATCTTAAAGTCAAATGATAAAAGTCAAACTATATAAGATTTTTTTTTTAAATATATGATTTACTGTATGTATGAATCATATCTCTGCTCATAAATGTGTTCACCTTCTGTTCATACTGTAACCCCCATTAAGGCGCAGTGGAGTTGTATTTTGTGGGCTTCAGAGTATTTCATTAAGGCTGAGACATTGAATTACTTACCTGATATCTGCCAATTACACTCAAGCACAATCCCTCATTTAGGCAGTTGATATTGAGCAGCCTGCAGTAGTCAATTATTTCTTCACAATTCTTCCCAGAAAACCCCCTCAGACATCTGTTGAGAGGAGGTCAATGTCATCAAAATCAATTCACCCTGAGCCCCGAGTACTAACAAGGCATAATATATATATATATATGATGGGGTTGTAATTTTGTTTTCTACATGACCTGTTTGTCATACAGATTTGGGTGAGCTAGTGTGTGCAAATTAGACCTCCAATCTTCTTGACCTGGATTGCCAAATGGGTGGAGCACAAATTAAGGTCAATTACAAATCACAGATTATACTTTCCTAAAACCGTAAAAATCACTCCTATTATTTCACTGATTGTACCGTCTAACATGGCAAATACACCCTTCACTTAATTAACTTCCCTAATAATTTTCACATCCTGTGTTTGAGTCTGATTTATTCTAAACGTCTTGAGAAGAAAAAAAAAAGAGAAAATCAAAATTGTCTCCTAGGTTACAGGAAACAATCAGCAACATTCAGGTTCTGTTTGTCCATTAATATTTACAACTATGAATAGCACATTGAGCTGAGCTAATATTACATATTATTTAGTCTCGGAGCAAAGATCAGAATTTATGCGTTTAGTACCTAAAACTAGTCTTGTGATCTGGTACAGTGTAATAACAGGATTTCAAAAACACCCGATGTAAGACAGAGCCTAATGAACATGCAGCAGACCTGAAAATATATACATAGAAATCCAGTGATTTCCAGTGAGTCACTAAAAACATTTCTAGCTTGTTGGTTAGAAAGGTGTCTCACAGGGATGGCTAAAACATATTATACAGCAGTATTTCAAGGTATTTCTATGACTCTACACTTTCAGCTTGGATAAAAGTTTACATGTAGACAAGGACTAGCAGTATAAGCACTGCAAGGAGTTTTAGTGTGTGTTTAAGATGGGTTTCAGTGTGATAAGGATCTAGAAAGCATCAAAGGCAGACTATGATCTAGTAGAAGCCTGTATCTTCCAAGAGCCTTCATGAAGCAAACTGATGTAAGATTGAAATGGAAGTCTGGTGGCCTGTCTTTTACCAGTTATAGTTTACTGGGTAAAGCAGAGCTGATAGAGCATAATACAGTTGATAATGCTGTGTTTTCCCAACACAATTTGAATACGAGTTGACCAGTGTCATTTTCTATTTAATTTAAAGGATAACACAGATCTTATCATAAACATGTCCCACATTCAAAACAAAACCAACCATCTCCCACTTTTCAACCTGCTTACACAGTGTCACTCAGCCCTAAGCTCATTTATTTATTCTGAAGATGTGAATCTTTAATGGCCCTCAAGTATATAGTTTTATTTATTTATTTACTTTTTTAAAGGGTAAGTCATTTCTTAAAACACCTGGGAACAGCAGTTTTTAAACAAACATAGAGCAAACAGGAGTAAATGTTGCATCTTTTTTATTGAGGGACTATTTTCAACTGTGTAACTCTAAATACATGTGGTGTGCAAGTCAGTACTTACAGCTCCAGGCTTGACTCCAAATAATACCCAGTAACCGTGATCATGGTAATTAATCAGTCATCCTGTTTAACAGCGGGGCTCATTAGTTTTTAATAGCTTTTTGTTTGTTTGTTTTTAATAGTTCTTGGACAATAAAGGAGGAATAAGTTACATCAGGATTAGGTTACACAGACAATACTTAAGTAGGATCAATCCACTGCTGGTGCTGGTTTTTGTCACTTTATGTGGGACTGGTTTACAATAAGAAAAAGATCATCAACCACCAACCACGAGGCTTGAGGTCTTCTTGACATGTAGTATTAGTCCTAGTGCTTTGTAATGAAATGTAAATCCTAATCACATTAAAAGGTGGAAAAAGAATAAAAGATCCGCTTTTATTCACTCACAGTGGGACACTCATTCACAAGACATCCCAATCATCTAGAAAGGAGGACTATAAGAATGGCCTCTATTAGATCCCTCTTTGTGTTTCACCTGCAGAAATAATCATTTCCCCTGGACACGCAGGTGGCATTGTTGAGACATGGTGATGGGCTGCACAGGTTCTGCTGCCTCCTGCATGCTGGGACCACATTACCATCTGCACAGACACATTCAGAGGCCTGCATACAGAGGCAAAACAAACCAGGTCACCTGTCAGCTTGGGAAAACAGGGTTAGAATACACAAAAGGCACTTTAGATTACAAACTGCAGGAACATTATCAGTATAACAATGATTTGCTGTAGTGATAAAACTGTGCCTTGACTGACTCATATCATATATTATACAAATATTATATTGGTTACTAATGTTAATTACATATAGTCAGATCTAAATAGTCAAGTAAAAAATAGGTTTTATATGTATTTAAACATGAGTTATAGATATTATGAGAGGCTAATAAATGCTAATGTTTTTGTAATTCAAAGTTAAAATGATTTGAATTTCAAATTAAGCTTCTGGAAAAAATATCTATGTCAAGTAGTAGCAATATCAGGTATCATTTTGATAAATGTCCCTTTCAGCCTACTCTACTCTGGTATTCTTGGGTGGATTGTGAAAATGAGTAGTGCACTTGGCAAACTGTAATGAACAAAACAAAGGTCGGAGAAAGACAATTAGACCGTTACTGCATTTTCTCTAGTGTATCCTCTAGAACATTAGAAACACTACTGCCTCCGCAAAATGTATGACCACAATAACATTTCCAGTGAAAGGTGAAAATTGCAGCAGGCATCCAATTACAAAAAGCTTTTGATGAGTGCCATTTCAAACTGGCACTTAAATATGCGGTGGGACATTCAATCAAAATGCTGGAGGAGGCAAACACTCCTTCCCTCAGCTCATCTTCAGGAGGAAATATTAATTGCTGTTGCAGCTTTCAGAATGAAGCCATTTGATCTTGTTTTAAGACACCATATTAATTTTCATGTGCCATTTCTTGTTTATGTCCCACCGCGATAAAACAAATAAGGGAAATTAAGTCCTCACACGCACCCCTGCAGTGCAAATTTGTTCCTCCTGACATGCATATGATATGCAATCGAAGTCAACTCTGGAGTCACAGTAGGGGCCCCCGAATCTTTCTGGACAATGACAAACAAATCCTTTGGGGCTCTCCTCACACAGACCACCGTTTCTGCATGGATTTGGATGACAGGGGGTTTTCCTCTTCTCACAAGGTGAACCTATAAGAGAGGTAATACAGCATTGCTGCACATTAATCATATTGTGGGAACTTCCACAGACTATAATGTGTAAGAGCTCATATGATGAATCTGCCCAACACCAAGTGGCTAAAATGGAAAGCAATGCTAGACATGATATGTGTGATATAGCTCCAATGTAATCTGACCAAAAGATATGACCAGCATGTGCTGGTCCCATTCACTGTCATTATGCATGTATACAATTTAAGCAAATATTCTAGCAATTAAGCCAACGGCAATTGTGAATAATGTCACTGCTGTTACAATTTTATCTTTGCATAATTGCCGACTTCCGATACCATCACATTAATACCAACTGACCAATCCAATTACAAAATAATTAAAACTACTGAGATTTTAACCAGCTGACGGAAATAATATTTACAGTGCATCCAGAAAGTCTTGACCCTTTGCTGGGACATTTAGCTCAGGTGCCTTCCATTTCTCCTGATCATCATTGAGATGATTCTGCACCTTAACTGGAGTCCACTTATAGTAAATGTAATTGATTTGACATGACTTGGAAAGGCACACACCTGTCTATGTAAGCTCTAATAGCTGACAATTCATATCAGAGAAAACACAAGGTTGAAGGAACTGCCTTCAGAGCTCAGAGACAGGATTGTGCCGAGCACAGATCTGGGGAAGGCTACAAAAAAATATTTCTGCTGCATTGAAGGTTCCCAAGAGCACAGTGACCTCCATAATTCCTGAATGGAAGAAGGCTGGAACAACCAGGACTCTTCCTTGAGCTGGCCATCCGGACAAACTGAGCAATTGGAGGAGAAGGTTCTTGGTAAGAGAGATGACAAAGGACCTGATGGTCACTCTGGCTGAGCTCCAAAGATCCTGTGTGGACATGGAAGAAAGTTCAAGAAGGAAAACCATGACTGCAGCACTCCACTGATCTAGACTTTATGGGAGTCCAGAGTGTCCAGATGGAAGTGTCTCCCCAGTGAAAGACACATGAGAGCGGCTTAGAGTTTGCAGAACAGCACTGTCAGACTGTGAGAAACAGGATTCTCTAGTCTGATGTTTGGCTTCAATTCAAAGCGTCATGTCTGGAGGAAACCAGGCACTGCTCATCACCTGCCCAGTACCATCCCAAAGGTAAAGCATGGTATTGTCAGCATCACGCTGTGGGGGTGTTTTTCAGCAGCGGGGACAGGGGAGACTTGTCAGGGTTGAGGGGAAGCTGAATGGATAAAAGTACAGAAATATCTTTCATAAAAACCTGGTATAGAGCACTCAGGATCTCAGACTGGGCTGAAGGTTTATCTTCCAGCAGGACAATGACCCTAAGCATATAGCCAGGACAATGCAGGAGTGGCTTAGGGACAACTCAACCAGAGCCCTGACTTGAACCCAATCAAACATCTCTGTAGAGACCTGAAAATGGCTGTCCATTGAAGATACCCCTCCAATCCGACAGAGCTTGAGAGGATATGCAGAGAAGAAAATCCCCAAATCCAGGAGGTGCGCAAAGCTTGTCGCGTCAAACCCAAGAAGACTCAAGGCTGTAATCGCTGCCAAAGAGTAAAGGGTCTGAAATCTTATGCCAGTGTGACATTTCAGTTTTTCCTTTTAAATATATATGCAAAAATTTCTAAACTTCTGTTTTCGCTTTGTCATTATGGGGTACCGAGTGTAGATTGATGAGGGAAAAAAAAAATGTAAATGATCTTAGCATGAGGCTGCAACATAACAAAATGTGAAAAAGTGAAAGGATCTGAATACTTTGATGCATGGCACATCAAAATACAGAAAAGAATAACTAACTAGGCTAAATACGGCTGCCTCTCCAGTAACTTCTTCAGTTCTTGGTAATGTACAAACAAAATACAGTATATATTTTATGAAAAAAGAGAAAAAAACATGGCAGCTCTGTATTGCCAGTATTTTTGTGCCAGACAGAACAGTAGTAAAGAACATGGCATCTATCCTAAACAGCTGAGTAAATAAATTATTAGGCTGCACTCACCTAAACATGCATGGTTTTCTCTGAAGTCTACAAACAGGGAGATGAGTGTGGGCACTCATCGTTTTTTTTCCTGCTTAGTCCCTCAGATGGAGAATCGCCTCCACCTCTGGGTGTTTGTGTGTCGTGCCATGTGTATGTGCATTAAAATTTGTGCTTGTGCAACATAGGAGGGTTTGATGCCGTGCAGCTGCCATCCAGTGAAGTCTACACATGGCATCAATATAAATGAGGATTTGGGTTAGCACCATAATCAGGCATGCCAGTTGTCTGTTATTTGATGATACTGTTACACTTCCAACATAACAAATTAAGGTGATGTGTGCCACTCATCTGTGTTCTGGTCCTCATAAAGAAAACTGTTTGCTAAGGACCTCAGCCGTTTTTATACCTCAAGGATGCAGCACGAGAAGAGAAATGCTTTACTGTGTAAAGTGACTCTATATATATATATATATATATATATATATATATATATATATATAGTGTATCCAAGAGGCCAAATAGACTACTTTTGTACATTTGTTGCAGCTTGATGAACACAAATTATTTGGGAGGGTACATATAAGGCATTTCTATATCTGAAACCTCTGTACCAAGTACAGTAATAAAAAGAAAGTTATAATGAAAATGTAAAAATGATTTTCATGGAGGATTTTCAATGAACTGTGAACTGAGTAGTAAGCACTGCAGCCCGCTTCATACTGTAAGCGTTTTCCAAGAAAAAGTAATTCTGAATTAAGCTGTACCTAGTAGTTTTTCAAACGCTGCAGTACCACAACACTTTCACCACCAGGAGCTTAACCAGAGACAGGGTACTGCCGTAGTGACATTGTATGCAAAGGATAAAATTAGACTGAATTCACTGCAGGTTCAAGGTGAATAAAATTTGATGTTATTCCCCGGTGAGGGTTTTCATTTTTGTGTTCTTCACAAGGTGCCTACACATTTATCTTTCCAGCGACTCTTTCTTAGCATATTTTCTTTAATCCCCCTGCTGATACAAGTGCTCATGTCCCAGAGGCTCCTCAGAGCCTCCTCTGTGGGCATCAATCTTGCTGTGTACAACTTCAGGGCTCACTTTTGCCTCAGCTCATTTTCCAGCAGAAATTGACTTTTCATAACCGGCCCGCTAAAAAGTTGCACCAATACAAACTAATATATTTAGGACAATTTCGATCTGTCTTGGATATTTTTCCCACACAGATAATTCTCTGCACTCAAGGGAGAGTAACATGTAATAATATACATTAAAACATTTTTTTAGAATAATTTATCTACCACAGATCTCCATCTCAAACACCCCTATTATTGCAGTGATTATGAACTGCAGGAATATAATGTATGTATATATAATACATGAAGAAAAAAAACACCTTGTATTTCAATATCTAATTAGATCGTTTAAGAAGGGTAATTACTACATATATAGTCAAAACTGAACTTAAAATAAGTTGATATTATTAACAACAAGACTGCAAAAACAATTAACACCTAACACCAAACAGAAATGGCTCCATAAAGATGGTAATACCTTGCAACAAATACCCTAGAGGTAGCGCACAGGAGAGCCAAATCAAAAGAAAATCTCATTTGAAACGTCCCATGAGTTTGGCTCATTATTCTGTGCGCATAGACTTTGGCCTATGAGGGCAGCCAGCGCTGGAGCAGCCACTAACTTCCAGTTGATTAATGAGGCAACTGCAGCAGGGAGGTAGAGGAAGCACAAGCTCCACAGAACTCCCAAGAAGATGATGGGACAGGAGGACACCATGACTATGTGAGAGCGCCCGGCGGAGTCGGCTTACTTGAGAGAGAAGCAGCAATTAAAGCAAATTAGATAAAAGCTGTGAAGGAAGAGGGTGCATGTAGTTCACCAATTTGTTTCTGATGTGAATTATATGAATTATCCATTTCAAACTGCACAAGGGCAGGCGTTTTTACAATGCCTACCATTTTGTTTGGTTTTACTAAAGGTGCCGTCAGGGCATCAGTTAGTTATTGGACCAGACACCATTTAATGTTTCTCAGCCGTATCTTAGGTCAGCGTGGCTTAAAAAGTCTGTGCATATGTGTTATCAAAAAAAGCACTGTGCTTTATTAAAAAAAAAAAAAAAAAAGCTAATAAAGTTCTTCGATGTAAATTTCAGGGTCATGGGCGAAGAAATCTAAAGAATGAGGGGGTGTAATACTCAAAGGGAAAAAATGTAAAATTTCAGACATAAACGAAGGGAAAAATTATTTCAAAGTTCATGACATTACGATCACATACTATGGCACACTATCTGGTATCAATGTAAATCAACACACAGAAACTCTTTGTTGAATGCAGTACATGTCCTTGATCATGAGGCATCCAATTCAGCATGCATTTGGCTTTTAAAATATACGCAAGGATAAAAGCAAAGCAATAGCGTTCCCTTCCAAAGATGCAAAGAATTATCTTATCTTCTCGTTTAAATGTTAAATAAGTTCAGAGTTGTTCCCTGAGATGCATAATACTGCCCTTCACTCCTTATACTGATCTCAAGCGACATAAAAAAAAGCTTTCTTCTTCTGTATGGCCTTAATCTGCTCTTGTAAAAATGAATGCCAGACAGCACTGGAAGTAACCTTGAAACCACATCTCCAAAATAATAAGCTGAAAGCATGGGCTGGACTCTAAAGGCAAAGCTATGACACTTCAAGAATGCTGCCAGGACAAATTGTGCTCCAAACAAAACAATGAATCAATATGAAGAGCCACCTGGAGTTTTTACCTCAGGAAGTTCATTGCAGGCTTGTTTTTACAGCAGACAGTGATATCCAGGGCAGCCTGAGGAGTATCCAGGTCTTGCAACCCATTTGTGTGTGATACCCATTAACCTAACTGCACCTTACTGTGAGCAAATGAGACTCATTACCTAAATAATGGGTGAAGCGATAATGTCTCATAAACAAGCTCACCAGATCACGAGTGCCACCCAATGCTCGCACGTGAGCCTTTGGTAACTCATCTAAATCACACGGCAAGCAACACAACTTAGCCGCAGATGAAAAATATGTTAATAAAGTGGTGAGCTGAAAAAAAAAACCCCACCAGAACCATAAGCATAACACCCACTGATTGATACAGAATTCAGGAGAAATCAGAAAGAATAGAAAACTAATTTGAACACTACCATAAATTAGATATCCATAAATTTGGATTGGTTCCATCTTGTTAGACCAGGTACATTAAACAGTGAAACATGAAAAAAAAAGTTTTTTAAATGATTGATTTTTTTTTTTTTTTTTTTTTTATCCATGCCTTACTTTTTCCCCCCAGCAGTCTCACAGAAGTTGGCCAGTATCAAAGTTCTGATTCAATATGCTCGGGAGAAACAAAGCACAATAAATTATACTTTAATTGATTGCTGTAAACCTCTGTTTTATCAACTGCGACACGCTCGGTTAGCCAGCAGTTTAGCCCTGGCGTTTTACAACCACATGTCACTGGTCGTAACATGAGGCATTTGATTTGAAGTGACCGCTTCATATATTACGACAGCAAATATAACATGAAGTGGGATCCGGTTTAAAGCCCATAAGGAAATGCTGATCTTTTCATGATATATAGCTTTTGTAGTTTTCAGCTTTGACCTTTGCGGGAGATAGTTGCCCCTTTGAGGCAAATGGCACGGTCGTGCATTTGGAAGCAGGATGCAGAAAGAAAATCTCTCTCTCTTTCTCTCTCTTGCCTTTGATGCACAGCATTAGGGAAAACTGTCTGTGTCCGATTCATCTGTCTGGGATCAAAACTGTGTGGTAACATCCAATGATTAGGTTTTCACTGTCCTAGTGACAGACGATACATTTCTATTACACCAACAAGCAGCTGAATGAGAGCTACTTACCGGAGACTCCTGTGTCACAGATGCATTTGAAGGACGTAGGCGACACCTGAACGCACGTCCCATTTTCACAAATTCTGTCACAGTTTTCCTTCCCAACGACTTCAGAGCAGTTAACCCCTGAAACGAAGGGCAGGCCAGTTGACCATTACCCAGACACACACAAACACAGAGAAAAAGAACTGTCTGATGTGAAGGTTGCACACATGCACAGAATTCTGCTGCTTTTTATTTGAACTTCTAATTGAAAACAAATTAAAATTGAATCATTATTGTAGATAATACTGCTGAGAGAGAGTACATGTTGGCAGCAAAGAGATTAAGAAAGAAGTCATTTGGAATGCAAGTTGTTTTAATATTGATAGTGTTTGCATTACATGTGAGTGTTGGGGTTTTGCTGAATAATATTAAATTGATATGTCCAATAAATATATAATTAAAAAGGCGACTTGATTCAATTTTAAGTTTCTCTGTTGCTCTCAACTAATCGGAGAGTAAAATTCAGAGAAAAGCATCAATCAGATTATACAAAATATACAAATGTGATGGGTTTCTCCAGGGATATGGGACTTCAGACATGACTCAGTACATCAAATAACATCCGATTTACAGTGATTTCACTGTGGAGCAAAGGTAAAAATCAATGAAGTGTAGTAATAGTTTGTGCCCAAGTTCTAATTCAAATAAGTTAAGAGAGCTCAACAAATGGGTTCAGTGGGTTCTGTGCCCTTACCTGTAAAATGTGGAGGACAGAGACATTTATATGATCTGTGGTTTGGATCCGTGGATCCATTGCTCAAACAGACTCCTTTGTTTTCACAGGGGTTATCCAAACAAGGATCAAACTTTTCACAAAACCTTCCAGAGTAGTGGTGGTGGCATCGGCAGTGGTATGCACCTTCCCAGAGGTCTGTTTGACAAATACCGTTCCCTGAACAAAGTCGAAGCAGAGGAGAACCCTGACAAAGCTGCGTTTTAACAGACACATTGAGCCTTAAGCCAAGCTTGCACAGCTGTGTGTCTCCCTCATGCAGGGCGATGAAGTAATGGTGACCTGGGACCAACCACTTGGCCTCAACTTGCACGCTTTCATTTATATTGTGGGGGAAAAGCAACTGATCTTTAGTCTGTCCATTTGTGGAACAGCTTTCAAAGTTGCTCTTTGAAACGTTGAGGAGTCTGATGCCATACGACTTCAGCGTTTCATCAGCAGACATCAGCAGTTTGTCTCCATGTTGCACCTGAAGCGGGCAAATCTGTGGGAAGTTGAACGGTTGCCCACTCGACTCGTCTCCCTCCTGAGAATCCCAACACTCCGAAACGCTTCTACAGATGTTCCCTATGAGAGTCCAATTCATTTGGACCGCGTGTTGTTTGAGGTGCCATTCAAGTGAAGCTTGTCTGCCACAGACTGTTTGGCAGTGGATCATGCGAACGGCCACAAAGACGGCAATTAAGTGAAACAATGATGCTCCCATGTTTCCTCTCTCTCACTATTTAATCCAAATCGATCGGGGACTTTCAAACCCAACTTGTGTCATCTGGTGAATGGATGAGAGAAATGCGTTGATTCGTGCTTCATGAGATTCACATAGTCCAGTAAGTCCACATGAATAGAAATGACCTGGGGAAAACAAAGATTTTAATTAGCGATTTGCAAAAGGAAGTTGATTGCTACAAAACCTATAATGTTTTTCGAAATTAATTATATTTTTACAGCTTAAAATGTGATTAAATTTACAACAATAGATACAGGGCCCATGTCGCTATCATGAAGATTTTGCCTCATAGTAACACTTAGACTTGCGGCTTCAGCGAGTCTCGCAGAGCTGTCATAATCATGTGCAGCACTGCTGACCACCAAGTGTGTCACAGCAGCCTCGGCCTCCCTGAGGTTTCTACAGAGAGTGACAATGTCAGATAAAATATTCTCCTGCCCCTGCCGGTGCCTGATACTTCGGTGTCAGGCGGTGAGATGAGTTAAGGCAGACAGCATTGTCTTTTTTTCCTCAGGCCCTTTTCATACGTGTGCACGAGATAAAAACAACAAAGTAGAGGAGCCTCCCTGCAAGTGAAAAACTCTGCTCTTCGATCAGCTCGCGAGCACCAATATGAGTAACTGCACGGTGATAAGTAGTGAAACGCTGAATATGGAACGCCAATATCAATAAGAGAGGGAGAGATAAAGTGAATGAGATTGCAAGTATTGTCAAGAAAATTATCCCCCTCAGCTCTACAGTGTTTTAATGTTTCTTATTTTTACAGCCTGTGACTTTACTGTTTTTGTTTACTGCTTGTCATCTAATCAGCGTGGTGATCAGCAGGCAGGGGTTCAGGTAAAAAAAAAAAAAAAAAAAAAAAAAACCCCCAAAACCCCCTGCACCCCCCCTCCCCCCCCCCAAAAAGAACCGTGGGGACTTTTGACGATTTTCTATGCCCCAAAAGACAAGCGTCACG
>JBBMJY010000003.1:13421172-13431504 GCA_037833715.1 Toxotes lorentzi
ACAGTGTTTTAATGTTTTTTATTTTTACAACCTTTGACTTTACTGTTTTTGTTTCCTGCTTGTCATCTAATCAGTTTGGTGATCAGCAGGCAGGGGTTCAGGGAAAAAAAAAAAAAAAAAAAAAAAAAGCTCTAAAAACCCACTGTACGCTACCTGCCCCCTCCCAAAGGGACACGTGGGGACTGTTGACGGCTTGCTATGACCTACAAGGCAAGCGTCACGTTGCGGACGGAGACGGCCGATGGCGTCAGCAGGCTAACTTTTGGGTTTTCAGTAGTTTTGCTTATTCCGTACAAGTTAATCAGCAAGTGACACAACTGTACCTGAAAAATTCATGAATAGAAAAAGCAGCAAAGCTTGTTAACCAACCAGCTGTTTCTTTATTCATTCACCTCTTCAGTTTTGTGATTCAAATGTAATCAATGCAAAGATGATGATTGTAAGAGAATCCAACTAATTAAAACAAAAAGCCAACCCCCTTCCAAAGAAAAAAAAAGGCTCTCTAACTTCCACAAATATTTGTAAATGTAAGTACGAAACCACCAAAATGATTCCTTTAATATAAGATAATCTATCATTTCTGCATTAAGATGCCAACCTTCAGTCTAAGCTTTCCTTAATGTCTAGTTCAATGTCCTGGTCTGGATAGGCAGCAATAACAATGAGTGACAGACAAACAATATAAAACTGATTCATACAATATGTCACAACCAAAATTCACTAAAAAAAAAACCAAACAAACAAAAAAACCAACACATAATGAATAAAAGTACCAAGAATCATATAAAAGATCCACAACATCCATGAATCAAAAGTGGCACCTGAATCCAATCTTAAATCAGACCAAAACAAATCAATACACAAACAAACAAGCAAACAAATAAATAAGACTAACACCAGATTCTACTATGGCCATATATAATGTCAGCCGCAGCAGTTTCTGCAGCTACAGGTAGGACAGTAGTAGCAGCAGTGTTGCCTGACATCAGTTGTCTATCACGAATAATGCAGTTTAGGCAGGAGGTCACGACTGGTACTGCATATAGGAACTGGGGACTTGGAATTGGACACTGCATAACAGCATAATATTACAGAGCGCTTATTTTCATGCCATCTACCAACCATAACAAGACCACGGTCACCTCTCAGCGATCCTGTCTCACAGAGGTCTGCAATTCAAAGTCAGAGCAGAGAGACAGCTGGGAAGAAAGAAGAACATCTTATATCACCATGCATGTGACAGCAAACTGGCAACGTCAACAAGCAGCGTGAGTAATAGATCGATTTGGGAGGAACCACTGTGGCCAGGAAAAAAAAAAAGAGATGGACGAGGAATACTGCTCTGCCAGTTTTTTTTTTTTTTTTTGTCCAGTTTGCACAGAAATTCAGCAAGCCTGCGAAGCCTTGTGGTTTGTATTTCAGTCCGTATATTTCATCCCGGTGCTGAATTTTCACAATAACCTCTAATACTCTGCTATTTTTTTTTTCCTGTTTTTGTCTCTACACAGTCTGCACAACGAATGCAATTTAGACCCTAAAGCACATTTGTCCTTCTTAATTGTGTAGTGGCTCAAATTAATTTAACCCTTGTATGGCTTTCGGGTCTGTGCGACCTGTTTTCAGTTTTTATCAAAAGAAAAATGATACAATTAATTATTTTTTCAAACTCAGACTCATTGGCTCATTTTCTGTGAAGAACATATATCAGAACACACACACACACACACATTTATATTACATAGAGGAAGTTCGGGTCCACTGGACCCGGGGTTAATGAAAGTGTGGAAATTGTAGGTCCTGTGTACCTTCATGCTGTCCTCTTCCTGTCTGGGCCTGCTGTTAGTGTGTGTGAGTTTTGTGTGTCTGTCCAAGCATCAGGACAGTGTGGGACAAGTGGACAAGTGCACCGCCTCCCCCAGTTTTACAACCCTTGGCCTAATGTCACCACTGATGAGCAGCTATTTAGGGGCCGCTGCCCCTTTAGGCAGTATATACACCATCTAAACCTCCACAATATTTTCTAAAGATCTGGGCTGCCTGTGATGCCACTTCCTCATATGCTTGGAACTTACAACTCATATCATTTCATCATCTGTCGCTTTGCTGCACCGAAGTCCTACAGCACCTCCCACGGGTGGTGGGCCCATGGGAGGCAGTGCCACCCAGAGTGGGGTTCAAACCCACGACCCCGAGAGACTGAGTCTCGTGCTCTAGCTAACCAGGCAGCTGAACTTACAAGTCTACACAGGGAAACCTGATGGAGGACTCAGTGGACACAACATCACATGCAACAATTTTTTTTAACACGCACGAGCTGGGATCAGAGCTCCTAAAGTGGAAGCTGAGGATGGTGGGAACGATACGGAAAGACAGGTCTGAGCTCCCACCCCAACTGCTGACTTCAAAGAACAGGCCTGTCAATTCTTCCATGTTTGCATAGACGGCTGACACGTCCCTGGTATCCTATGTGCCAAAGAAAGGCAAGAATGTGGTACTCATGAGTACACTGCACAGGGATGGAAGAATCTGTGGCCAGGAGCATCAAAAACAGGAGATCTTTTCATTATTCAAGAATTCAACAAAAAGAAGCGCTGCGAGTGTGTGGAGCCAAGATGGACAGGAAAACACAATATACATGCATCAAGTGTCTGCCCCACATGTGATATATAGGCTGGTATGAAAAGACAATGTGTTCAATGGGGCTGATGTGTTGTCCAGACTGATGGTTAGTGTTAAGCTTCTGTAAATCGATCTGAATAGGCTGAATTTCAAATAAATACAAATCAGTAGTTTTTCATAACCTTGTTTCATTTGTAAATCTGTTGAATTTTTTCCACTCATCTTGATTGCAATTGACTTTCTTTTTTTTTTTATTACATTTTATTAAAAAACAAAAAAAAAATCGAGGAGCACTTTAATTCATAAATGTGATCTATCAAAGATAAAGGGCTAATATTAACCATGTATGCTGTTTGAAGTAAAGTAAATTTAAAGTAATCTGTTGAGTATTTTAACATAAAATTGTTCGATTGTGTTGAATTAAAAACACGAAAATGCAGCGGGTTCACCAGACCCACGAACACTGGCTGAGGAACAAAAATATGAACACCACACAATGGTTAATCTAAATTACACTCAAGACTAATTCACACCATAGCAATCTATACGAGCAATCTATACTGTTGGCCTCCACTTTAATAAACAGACCAAAAGGTTTTCTGGGATATTAAGACACCTTAAAGGTATTGATCCGTCAGGATGAAACTGCAGGCCATACACAAAAAGCAGTTCAAGTAATGAGGGCCACAGGGTCAGAAGCAAGGTCATGTATATGACCTTGCTTCTGTCTCCCTCAGCCTCCTGCTTTCATTATAGCTCAGTTCAACTTTAGGATTTTAGGATGCCAATCACGCAGGTGTGCAGAGGGCAATAGATCAAGGGAGCTGTGTAAATCCTTGGTTGACTGATGACTGAGAGACACAGAGAGGACACAATAAATTATCACATCAAGCTGGTGTGCCTACATGTCCCTTGTTGTCTGTCATGCAACACAAAATAGACTACAATGGCTGAAAGGCTTTGTCTTGGATCAAAGGATCGACACAAAATAGATCTGCAAAAACTTAGATGATCGATTAATCGTTTAGGTATTTTTTTAAGTGAAGAGTAACTGATCCAGTGTCTCAAATGTGACTATTTGCTTGTTTTCTCAGCCTTTCATGATAGTAAACTACATATCTTTGCATTTTGGACTGTTATTTGGACAAAACAAGTGATTCAAATATGTCAAATTGGGTGAAGGCTACTTTTCACTATCATATGACATTTTTAACAATTATTAATGAATCATGAACGAGCTCAGCAGACTACAAACTGATCAATAAAAAAAGGGACTAGAATAATTGTCACTAGCAGCCCTACAGGCATACATTCTATTAAAAATAAGCCCTTAGATGGGCTGTTTCACATAGAAAAGCTCAGAGTACAGTTTGAACATAAACTAGGCCACATCTGAAAAGATTTGCTAACTTGCCATCAAACGAGAAAGACTACATTTTCTTTTTTTCGACACAAGTAGCAAAGTTTGTCTCATTAAGCCGTCAGTGCGATGCACAGACAGTGATGAAGATGTTGGCTAGTGAGTGAGGCCCAATTGCTAGTTACAGTGCAATGGCACTTCTGCAGGAATGAGGACACACAGGTGTAATTTAGAGCCAAACATTGTTTAGATAAATACTGCAAGCCTCCTTGTATATGGTAATTTCTCATTATGATTTCCTTGATTCAGAACTTCTCAGGCCCTGACAGCTGCAGTGACTGCTGGTGTGCAGCACTGTGAGTGTACTGTACTTTTGTTTGCCTGCTCAGGGACTGGGGATGACTTCTCGGAAAGTCGTGTGTTACTGAATGTTAAGTAGAGTTAAAATATCAGTTCAAGTTGTAAGTGCTGATGGAATATGCTGCTTTTTTTGTCATTACAAAAACATCAGGAACACCACCAAAGAAAGGGTGCTTCATAAACCTCTGAAGTGTCTGAAATTAATTAAAACAGAAGCAGAAAGAAAATCATCCCTCCAGTTATCACAACAGATAATAAGCTACGGGGTAGATAAACTTTCTGATTGCCATTACAAAGTCCTTGGTCTTCTTCAAAACTCACAAATAATTTGGCATTGTTTGACACCAGCACACAGATTCTTTCTAGAAGACCAGTCCTTCCTCATGTGGAAAATAAAAACAATCTTTTCGAAAGTGATTTCACCTGAAAAAGTCTCACGGCAAAGTAAACACACAGAGGCTTTAAATCAGCTGGCACAGAATCCATTTATAACAACACAACACTGTGGCGACGAGGTTTCATAGATGATGTCCCATTTCAGAGCAGGTTAGAGCGGAAAGAGGTTAACTGCCGTCGTCATTAAACGTACTGGAATACGGCGTTTCGGGACACATTTAAAAATCAAAACCGCTTCAGCTCCAAGATTTGTCATGATGCACCAGAAACATTATCATTACTTGATCGTGTGAAACATAATAACTCTGACATCCTGCAGCTAAACTCCAGATCTATAAAAATCTGTTTATTTTTCAGTGTTCTCTCACCAGCAGGACGCCACTGAAACAGCACTGAGCCATTGATGTCACTGAGGAGCCACGGGAGGACTGATTAGCCAAACACCAGCAGGCTGCTGGCCACAGCCGCCGTCACACTGATCACTTTTGCTCCCTGGGTAGCTATCTGGATCATCACTAATCAGTTATAACACTGATGAGCATCCGGGACCCACAAACCCTGAAAACCAGCCCCCACATCAATTTTCCTACTCTAAATGCAGTAATAGATGCCAATGGCAAAACCAATTTTAACTCAAATTTCAGGAACGTTTTTCTGAACCGCTAAAACATTGATTTATCGGCTACTGACAAAAAGAAAATCAGATCATTCTGAATTCTCACAACAGTTACAAGAGCATAGTATGTTGCAGTTAACACATCTACTTTCATCCTCTTCTTCTTTTTGGGGGGTTATTTCCTTGTTTTCTGTAACCCTAAGGAACATTTCAAAGAGTTCAGGATGTTTCCAAGACCATAATACCTCAAAGGAGGTATAACCATGGGTTAAATTAGGCCAGAGCCTGGAGCAGCACAGCTTTGCCAGCATGACTTCACCTCTATGAATTGCTCATTTTTGTTTGAGGCGATACCTTCATCAGTCACCAGCCCCCATGTAGTATAGTCTATAGTGTTTCCTGTTTATTTGTTGCTCTGGAGGAGAACCTCAATAAGGCAAGGCTGTGCGTCTTTGTTTGTTTGGAACAGTTGTGCAGTGCTTAGGGGAATTGGGGTATGTATTTTTTTTTCCAGCCACACAGAGCCTTAAGAGCTCAGAATAAAAGGAAAACACTGCAAGTCCACAAGGCAGCATGGTCACATCACCATGATCCGGTGGTAGGTTAGCATGTGGTACATCGGCAGACCAGAAAATTGCTTTATGATTTGCTCACTGTGTAGTCAGGTCAGTGTATGAATTAAATGGGTTTTTTTTTTCATGCTCGCTAACACTGAGCTAGCAGCACCTGGGTGTTAACAGACATGGTGGAGTTAAACAAGTTCAGCTCACTTCAATCAGGCAAGCACACCTTCACCAAATCTCCTACCCCCTTCACCTGGAAAGCTGTAGTGCACTTGTTCGAAAAACAATCAGTCCCTCTTTTGTTAGGATTTATTTATTTTTTTAACTTCTTTGTGCTTTTATTTGAACTGAAACTCAGCACAAATGGAGCAAAGCAAATCAAAAAGAGGACTTCACCTACTAAATCTGATATTACAAAGTGACCTGAACAGTACAAAGTGAAAACAGAGCAACTTAATCATGAACGTACAAGAAAATGTGATTAAGATCAACCTCTTTCATATTAAATACTTTCTCATGGTTGAGAAAGTATTCGAATATGGATGCGCTGCTGAAAGGCATAAAATGTAGACCACCCCCACCCCCACCAGACACAGAAATACATAGGCAATCTAGCATATTAGGGCTGTGGTACGTCTATTTAAATCACAGAGTACAGAGAAAACAGGTAAAGCATCTGGGAGCCCTGAAGTCTCCACTCATTACCTCTGCCAAGGGCGGTAAATCTTCAGTCTCGCATGTTTGTTGGTTTGTTATTTCTGAGGATATCTCAAAAACCTGTTATCAGATTTCAATTAGATTTAGAGGAAGGTTTGGCCATCAGCCAAGGAACAAGTGATTAGTTTTTAGATGCCGATCCAGGTCCACATGTGGATCCAAGATTTTTTTAAAAGTATTTAGCACTGTGAGATAGGGCAAGTCTAAATAATTTTCATAACTACTGCACTTACTTGAATACAAAAAAAAGAAGGTACATTCTACGACTATCTATAACTAACTGCATGTTTTTTTTTGCAGCGTCCAATCATTTTATTCTTCCCAGACCTACAGTCCATATCTACACATTTTCAATTTTCAAAATTGTTAAAAAAAAAAAAGAGGATTAGAAGATATTTGCTGTGTGTGCTTCTGTCAACCTACACTTACTGTAAAAACAGGGAAGAAAAATGTTTCTTTTCCATGTGTTTATACAAATAGTGTCTCTGCTGAGCCCAATTAGCATCATAGATCATGTACAAAAGCCGCCTAATTCATTAAGGCACTAAGGCCCCATCATCTCTCTTTAAGTCTACATGTTGAGTCAGTAGTGAGTTTATGTTTGATTTGATTTGATATTTTTCTTTTGGGTTACAGCAGGAATTAAAAAAAAAAAAAAAAAAAAAAAACAGTGTAGAAGACTCTTCTTTAAGTCTCCAAATGGTCTGAACAGGTAAGTCTGTATATCACAGCCAAAGAGGGTTTTAATCAATTATTCTGAAGGAGTCCACCTGCTCTGGCCTGTCTGTTAAAGTGAAGGCAAACAGACAAGAGACTGGCCAGACATTTAAGGCTGAGGCAGGCCTGCAGCCACGGGGTCTGCATTAAACAACGGCTTAGCATTAAACTCAGCCGACGCGTCTCTCTGCCCCCATTCTTCCCAGGATTTACTATGGACGGGTAATCTGACTAGTAGGGTGAACACATGGACCATCTGCTGCCGTACGCACAGCGGCGCAAACCGCCGTCTCCGCTGAGAATTACAGTGTAAGGTTACATCGTGCAGTGTGCCGGTAGGATGCATGCTCACCATTAAGTTGAAAAGGTGTTCCGCCCTGGGACGGCGACTTGTAACATCGTTTTGGAGAGTTTCTTATTCAGAGTTTGAGAGGCGTCTCTCCCTGGGGGATATGACAGCTGAGCCGTCTAAACGCACAGAGGAGGAAACATGTTGCTCAGGAAATGTGACCAGACGCTGAGGGCTGCAAGCGTGTGTGTGTGCGCGCGCGCGCGCGCTGAGGAGATGGCCCTCTGGGGCAGGGCAGGGCGGGCATACAGCCTGCCTGATTGATTATTTAATTAGGCTTAACTAAATATTCATTAGCCGTGCAGAGTTATTATCTTGTGTAAACAACTGGAGCTCTCTCAGTAAATTAAAAATGATTGTAGTACCTGTAGACTGGAAAAAAAAAAAAAATTAAAACCAAATTGATTGGACGGTCTAATCAGTATAGTTGGAACATAGCAGTTCTGGATTTAGAAACACGCTTAATAAAAACTAAATCTAACAATCTACCTGTTTATTCAAAGAACTGATATTTCTTGCTAGTAAAGAAATACACAATACTGTGATACTTCAATTGCTCGGGCTGATGATAAGATAAAGATTAAACTCTGATCACTAATGCAGTTATTCTCACTCTTGTATACTGTAGTACACCAGCTTTGAATGTTGCACTGGGTTAAAGGATTAGTTCAACATCTATTTGCTTTCCAGATGACAGATGAGAAGATTGATACCAGGTACATCCACAGCCTGCAGCTGGTTTGCGTGGCTTTGGTATAAAGATTGGCAGCAGGAGGAAACAGCTAGCCTGTCCAGAGGTAACATCATCTACCCACAGTCAATTTGTAAAGCTCACTTAGCACAAAATATCCCACTTGTTTAATTTGCACAAAAACTGAAGTGTGAAAAGAAAAATGACTCCTCAAAGTCTAGTTTTCTAAATAAACAAGAGTTAATATGTTGGTGGCAAGAAAGCTAATAAGCTGTGCTTTTAAATATTGCCTTCCGACCAAGACTGCATTAGGTTTCCACAGCTCGTTTCTTTTTTCTATCCTCGTCCTTTTACACACAAACACATACAGACACAGAGGCAGCAAGAGACTGATTCCATAGTGGGATTGTATTTCTATCATATGTAATGTTTATTTGCTCTGGAAATGTTTTTACAGCTTGTGCATGATGCTTTTTTATTTGTAGTGACCTACATCCCATTCACTGTACAGCTAAAATCACACCAGGGAGCTGCACTGCAATCAGTCTTGTACTGGTGGTTGCTGAGCAACAGTATAAGTAAGGGGTTAAGTGCCTTGCTTCAGGGCAATTCAGTGGTAGTTGCTGAGGGAGAGGAGAGTGTTGGCCATTTACATTCCATGTCCGGATTCCTTGAGCTGGCCAGGGAGCAAACCTGGAGACTGTCCATTCATAACCCTGTCGGTGGACACCTACCTCACTCTGTCCAGGAAAACTACCAGTGTCCGTCACTGGTAATCAGTCAGAGAGACATCTTCCATCTTCATTTGCAGTGGCACCAAGGTTTCACTGATATCATTCTCAAAGGTGACAGGTCACAGGTGTTTTCTTTTTTGTTTCATGCAGTAGGAAAGTAAAAAGGAGCTGGATTCATAATAACCCGAAGTGCAGACACGGGCAATTACAAGAGCCTTATGAGCATTAATCTTACTAAAACTGTTTATTCGTTTTATTAAAATTAAGTAAAACAAAAGCATTTTCATTCATAATAGACAACAATCTGGGTTAAGAAACACATCAGAGTTTAATCTTAATTTTTTTTTTTTTGATCTCATTTCTTACAACTAAAACTGAAATGATTTTTATGGGCTCATGTCCAAAGCACTGACATGATTCTCTGACCCACTTTTAAGCCCCCACCAGTTGAGAAACACAGAGCGAGATGACAGATGTTTTTATAAAGGTCACTGCTTCTGTTACACCTTACTTTTCTTGATTGTTTGTTCACAGTGGGATTCACAACACATTTCATTTTCTTTCTTTCTTCTTTCTTTCTTACTTTCTCTCTCTCTCTCTCTCTCTTTTTTTTTTTTACTAGTCTAGTTTCCTCTGTAGTTTATGCTCTATACTGATTCTGTCCTCCACAAGCTTTCTCTCTACAGGAGCTACAGAAATAATACTCTTGCCAGTAGTCAGTTTCAAGTAATTTCAGGATCAATTTTAAGATGACTGTTCTTATCAAAATACATCAGTATGAAGCACCTGCCTGACCTTAAGATTTGACATATTCTATCTCCTATGCTTATCCTGGTGAAAGACATTTAAGTTCTCAAATTTGGTTGGCTTCCCCGCTGTGACTAGATTAACGAGCTGCCCTTTTGCTTGTAGCATTGGCCATATTTCCTGCAGCTTTAGGTATCTTCATTAGATATAGAAATATTGACCTCCGGTGCTTTTTATGAGAATGTATAACAGGGAAAAGCAAGCATTTATCTATATAGCTCCGCAAACTATTCTCATCATTCCATATCTTGCTGTACTGTACCAAGCCCACAGCTGGTATTTTGTATTTGCGCTCTGAGCTCTTTCGTGAGGAGTTTGTTTTAGGTGTGGGGGGGGGGGGGGGGGGGAGGGGGGGGGGGGGGGGGGGGGGGGGGGGGGGGGGGGGGGGGGGGGGGGGGGGGGG
>JBBMJY010000003.1:13431604-13475607 GCA_037833715.1 Toxotes lorentzi
TTTCGTGAGGAGTTTGTTTTACCTCTGACCCCCCCCCCCCCCCACATTCTAAATTTCACTCACTTCACAACAACAGTCCCAAAGGAACATAGAACCAATGAAATGTGTAAATGTGATATATTAAAGCCATAGCACAAGCACATTATGCCACTGCATTAGCCGCTCTGCATTATCTCTGTCTTTAAAATCTCATTATCAACAAACAAGAAACGAAAGAACAATCAAAACGTTTTATTGTGCTTCAATAAAGTGTAATGATTCGGGCATTATCCCAAGACTTGTTTGATTAGTAAGGTTAAAACACTGAGCTGAAGATAAGTTTTATATACTGTTTCATCCAAACTACTCTATTTCTATTACTAACACACCATGAAATCTTCAGGAAGTCTCGGTGACAGAAACACTGATAATATTTTAATATTTTGTCCTCTGGTGGACGTTTAAACGCCGGAAAATGTGTTTTAAATAGACCACTGAAGATCTGCAGCAGAATTTGCTGAACTTAAAGTGGCTAAAATTGTTGGCAACAATTAACTTTGGAAGAATTATGCGAAATTTTACAAGTAAATCAAAGAAAAGTTGAGAATAATTGATCAGCAGTAATTTTTGGTACTTTTTAGCACCTTGCTGTAGGTTAGAAAGTCTGTGGGCTTTAAGCACTTTACTACACTATGTGCTGACTCAACAACTTGTTAATCAAGCCCACAGTTATGCACACACAGCCAGCTGCATGGAGCCCGCTGAGAAATACTGGGATCCCTCTTGAATATAGATATAATTAGATTGTTGCACAAGATCGTGCTGGCTAAATTATGAACTCGGGTACACAGTGTATGTTCACTGAAGAGAGTGTTGTGACTGGTGCTGCAGTGTGCAGCCTAAACAACATCACTGTAGTGTAAAAATCGAGGTTTGGTTTGCAACCAAAGTGGCTGAAAATGAGAATTTCTCGATGTTTCCGTTTATTTTCATGTGTCAAACAATACTCTGATTGGCAATATTGTCAGCTGTTAACTCTAACAAGCAGTGCAAATGTAAAAAGATACCCAAACAGCAGACATTTTAAGAACTTCCAGCCCAGAATGTCAAGTATGAAAACAGGCACAGGAAAGTGAAAATAATAAATATAGACAGACATTACTGAAATGTCAACCCTAACCCAGAAAAGTATCCAGAAATTAATTACTGATTCAGAGGCCAAATGCCATGTTGTAATTGTGTCAAAACGTAGAAAGTTTAAGGTGATAACATTAAAATATTATGTTTCATACAATTTCCTGAGAGTAGTGGAGATTAATCAACATTTTCATGTTGCGGAGCTTATCCTGCACCTGAGTTATGTGACCTTTCCCGCTCTCTTAACTGCATGATGCAGAGCTGTGGGGCAAATGCTGTTGTACTATGTGTAGTGTATACTCATTTAATACAAATGCAATATATTATCCTGCAGTTCCCCAAACTGACCTACAAAGAGTATATTCCCATCAGGTTTGGGGGAAGGAAACATGTACAAAATGAGTAATTGTTGCAAATGGAGGGAAATGAATTTGTGTTTACACACTTAAGAAAGTCTTAAACAGCCACACACCAAACACATAATGTATAATCACAGACACTGCAGAGATAGTTGCCTTAAGCGTCACTTGGGTTTGTTAATAGGACAAAATGTATGCGCCGCATGTGGTATAAGTGGACAATATCAAAGATGAGAACAATCACAAACAAGTGAGATCATTATCCCTGCAGTTTTGCAGGTTACAGTGTTGTCTGTTTATCATAATCTCTGCACATTTTTGATTTCCATATCCTTTTAACAGTAATAAATCATAGTTGTAACGGAAAACATGAATTGTGATCGCAGATTGAGCTTTGCCGTTTGACTGATTACTCTGGGCAAAGCTGATAGAGCAGGGGGGGCGCTCGAAACAAGGACACCGCCATCTTTCTCTCTTTACCTCTGGGATTTAAATATTAAACATAAAGGATGGCAGATTATTATCCCTGTCACCTTGCCTTAAGCAATGATATTCTGTTTCAACAGTGCCATCAAGTACCTGCTGTGTCACATATTAGTGTGATTTCCTCCCCTCTGAAAAAAATGTTTATGAGGCAAGTGAGTTAAGGGACAAAACATATCTCCATAGAAAGTGCTTTCTCCAGTCTCATAATCATTGGTTACAGTTTGAAGTAGTCTCGGTTAAGTATGTTTGAATTAACACCATAATCAACTAGGGTTCTTAAAAAAAAAAAAACTGACTGACCTGACTTTGAATGGATCTTTTATGCAGATTAAAGAGGGTCTACAGTGCAAATGTCTTTAGGCCGGGCATTTATAGCTAATGGAAATTATTGTCTGATGTTCTGAGGTAAAATGGCGCTTTGAGTCCTTGCTTTTTTTTTTTTTGTTTTGTTTTGTTTTGTCCTTTTTGTAGCGTTCCATTTAGATAATGATCTTTGGGCAACACAAAGCAACAACATAACAGAGAGACTAACTTTGTTCTTTCTCATTTTAACATGACGTGCTGCAACAGAGGCTTGATGTCAAGGAGCTACTTTAAATTTCACAACGCGATGTTAAAATAAAACAACAAAGAAACAGAGCATGCAGAGAACCTTCTCAACACTCACACTTAACTTACCTTTCTCAGCCAGAATGCTCACAACATTTAATACTGAAAACAATTCAAAATTCTGTCTTATCTACTTGTAATTTAGGCCCACTATTAGTTTGAAGACTTATTTTTACATGTTTGTGTGACTGTGATAAAAAGTTGTCATCGACAAGTACATAAGCAAATGCAGCGTAATGAACACATCAAGATGTTTCTTTCTGTTGAGACACAGAGGAATATTTTTCCCCACAAGCCACAGCTCTGCCACACGGCTCTGAGAAAGTGACAGTAAAATTAATGCTCATAGGTGAATCTACTTAGAGCCAGTAAAACTTGCTAGTGAGCACTGGGAATAGAGAGTAAATATCATATACGGTGCTGATAGTGCGAGAAAGGTTGCAGCATTTACACAAAACTGGATCGGCACGGTTCTACAAGTTTGATCTGTCCTAGAAGCTGCCTGTAGGATGGCATCATGTACCTGCGTTTCATACATCTTTAAAAAATGAAAATAAAAAAAACATTACATTACATTGTGCACTTTTGGCACGGCACCACAGTACATTTCCACCAGGAAGAGCTCATACCGTCTTCTTCCTTTCAATAGCCCCCGTTTCCATGACAACATTATCAAAATTCTGTTGCTGCCATCGTTCTGCATTACAGCAGAGAATGACATGACATACCAAGGTTCATTCAATCTTCTCAACATTTAAATTGAATGTATTTCTTTATACTAAGTAGAGAATTTTTACAGCTACACACAATTTTCTCAAATTCACATCTACACTGTAGAATAATAAAATGTTTCTTTTGAGTTGTTTTTGTGTTGGAGACCAGAAATGTAACTGTGAAGCAGCTTTAAGGCTATGGCTGTTTTAAAAAAAGAGAAACTGGGTTATCTTAAATTCCACAATAGGATAGGGGAGATATAGTTAGAGTCTTGACTGCTGTGACCGTAAATAGACTAAGATATGTAATATTCTAAAACACTTCAGCAAGAACTTGTTTTCACAAACTTTTATTCAGCAAACTGGCTGATGGATTTTACGCCAGTTTAAGGAAAGCTACAGAGTCAGAGGCATCACATTACAAGTATCAAACTTTGTTGTGTCCTAAGAGAGCTATGTGAAATCCTCAAAGCTGGCAAAACATAAATCATCACAGAAGCACTAGACATATCAGTTACTGAGCTCTGCACCCACATGAAAGTCTCAGTCCATGCTGGGAGAATCAGTGGAGTAAAAATGTCACTACCTGTCTATACTGGTGTTCTTTCTGGATGCAACCCTCAAAGTCTCTCCATGGTTTCATATACCCAATCATCTGGATCCCAGCTTCATGACACACACAGAGAAAATACTGTACCCCAGTTTTTCCTTGACACAGTGTCTTATCTGACAGGGCCCACCCAGAAAGAAGAGGATACTGCAGTGAGTAAGAAACAATAATACAAAGTCAAGTATTAATCACAATAATAACATGATGAGTGGTGGCAGCACAGTAATTTGTCATGAATGCAGGATTTCTATGAGATGTTGGGTCTTTTTTAGGGTTTTAATTGAGGGAAAATAAGCAATACATTTCTTGCAATTGCTTATAAGCCATTTCTAACTTCAATTCCAGTGAAGAACCTGTGCAAAACAGCTTTTTTTCTCTTTTGGCCTCAGCTTAAGCTCATTTTTTGTTTTGTTTTGGCAGCAGCTTTACTGTTTTAGCAAAAACACTTTCTTTAGGCTAATGGAATTCATTGCAACGAAGGAGGCATGCCAGCAGTCACCCATAACCTCCAAACCAGCTCTGGGACTGAATTTACATTGGTACAGTAGCTTTATCCTCTTTTGCTTTAGGGGCCATTCTCTCTGCCTCTGCCTCGCTTTGCCACATTTCCTTCTGCATTGCACTCTAACGCGTACAAGTAAGCCGGGAGTTTAAGCCGACCAAAATATTCTAAAGTGTGTAGTCATCCTTGACAACCTCCACGTTGTTATCATAGGATGCAATTTTTGCTGTTGGCTGTGCCAGCATCGTTTAATCATCTTTACTGAGTGGTATTCTGGAGTAAGTGATGCTCTGAGGAGATAATTTATTCAGCTGTGAAGTAGTTCACATATGCACATTTCACAACATACCATCTCAGTCTTCTGAAGTGAAACTGAATGGGTGGGAGATGTGAAAGCAAGAACACACGCTTGTAGGTTTTTGATAGTGGCTAGACTGCACTGCATTACAGCAGAGGTCAGCTATAGGAGCTCAGTCAGGGTCAGAAGGGAACCATAGAGAGCCTCTGTTGGTGTGCGGTAGCTATGATAATTATATCAATATAACACAACAACAGTCTGAACAGCGAGAAAACAATAGTTCCAGATAAATAGTTTTAGTGTTGAACAATTGATATTTTACCATAACATGCCCTGGGCTAAGTTTGGTATTTCAAGTTTCTCTTATAACTGAAGAATTGTGGAAATATGAAACTTTTTTTTGGGAGGTGGATAAGAGTGTGCCACAAAAAAGCAGACGGAAAAAAATGGCAGTTAATTCTGACAGTTTCTATAAAGGATGAAACCTTTGCTTCAAACAGACAGTAGGTGGCATTTACAGTGCTTCAACGATTCACCCAGAGATCTTGTCAAACTCTAACTGAATATAGAAAATGTAACCGATGATACTTAAATAACATTGGATTTCATTTTAAATGTGTTATCTGCTGCTGAGTCTGGAGACTTCCTGCAGATCTGTTAGGAAACCACACTTCTGCACATCTGAACTCGCCCATGACGTCTCTCCTCAGATGTACTTTACAAAACTAAATGAAGTCCACCTTTGAAGTGTTAGATATATTTAATACCATCCATGAGCAGTTATCCCTGATACATTTACCCAGACCTGCACATCCAATACACCAATTCAAGTTCAGATTCTCTCATGAATATTAATTCACGTAACCCATTAGCAGAGAGGTTTCAGATAGCCTTGAGTTGATGAACACTCTTTTTTTTTTCTCTTCCTGATGAAATAGATTTTCTTTCCTGCCTTTCTATTAAAAAGATAAAAACACAATAATTGAAGCCAAGTTGTAGCCGTAGGATCAGGGGCAGGAGGATCAAGCACTTCCTCCTTTTGACCTAGTTATCAGTCGACCTGGCCTCCCTCCAACTGAATCATTACATCTGTGGTGTGATGCGAACCAAACGCCACTACTCTCCATTACCCACAGGTGTCTTCAAGTCACTTCTGACTTTGCTCAGTGTAGCTGTAATTCCCTTGATATATTATGGGATGGTAATTGGATGGGGAGTAGCCATGACTCAGAGTGGCCAGAACATGAATCAAGTTGGACAGAGCATATCTTTCTAACCAATGACACCTAAGAGGTCATTGCTCTTAGAGTCTATAAGCATGGCTTTCTTTTTGATGGGTAACCACAGTGCTAACATTTTACTGTGATGTTATTATGACAGCAATTTTGATTTCATGTGTCACATCGTCATTCTGCCAATGGGTGCGAACAAACACTATGACAACAACGTGACAAATGAGAGAGATGGTGACTATGTTTGTGAACTGATTTGGTTTAAAATGGAAGACAGTGTTTTGTTGCAGTCGACTTCAGTCATGTTGTGTTGTTAATTAGTGATCTAGAGGTGCTGGGAGATTTTATTACCTCTGCACGGAGCTAGGCTAGCTGTTTCCTCCTGTGTCCAGTCTTTGTGCTAAGCTAAGCTAAATGGCTGCAGCCCTGTATTAACCCTAATGTTCTGTTTGGGGTCCTCGGGAAGCCCAGATCCTCTTTATCTGGCCAAAAAATATATTTAACATAAAATGTAGCATGGTTGTTTTATCTCCTTGCTACCTTCTGACTTTTTTTTCTTTTTTCCAATTTTATGATCTTATTGCAAATAAACATAATTTTAAGTGAGACATTGCAAAAATGACACGTTACTTCTGTTTGGGGTCTTAAAGACTTTTCAATTATTATTTTTTTCAAAAAAATAAAGAGGGAAGTATCAGCAAAATCAGCAGTCATGTAAAGATCTTGATATCTATGATAATCAGAGTAAAAGAAAAGTGATAATGAATATGATCCTGTTAACAGTATTGGCTAGTAGGAGAGTCTCTGCTGCATCCAGTTTCCAGCCTTTGGTTATTCAACCAGGTGCTTGGACTGGATCAATTGTGCCTTTGTGAGGCATGAGAAAGGCTGTCCACCTTGGAGGTTCCCTTAGTCAGCAGACTGGTGCCTTGGATGTAATAACCCGTTTCTATGCTGTGTACTGCAGGTTATTTGTTATATTTCCCCTGGTGCTTCATACAGTATGTTGTTCAGATGAAGTTGTGTCTGTGCAGTAAAATAACTGTTTCCTTACTTTGAATATATGGAAGAATATTGCACGAAATTAGAGGCTAATGGTTCAGAGATTATAATGCTACACTGATATTTGTTTGAATAATGAGTATAACACTTTCTTTCTAATTTGTCTTAACCTTGTGCAGCACTAAGGGTGTTGTGGGCTTTTTCTACATGACGGGGCTTGGTGTATTTCTGTCTTTCAATTCCCAATGAGCAATCCAAGATAAGCTTGATAAAGACAAAAACAAGAACAAATTTTTCCTGTAGACCTGTAATGTATTTTCTACTATACTGTGCTATAATTTGTGCAAGGTAGCGTAATTCCCAGAAGACATATATCATCAAAGGCACAAGTCAACCTTGCAACTGAAAAGTGAATTATTTAATTCATGTTGTTATTTCCATATGCAGCATGCTATCTGTAATGCCATCAATAATAACATCAATAACATGGCTTAACTAGTTTGCATGCCCTTGAGAGTTAACGTGGGTAATCACGAGACATGCGTCTCAATGTCAATATTTTACTCCACTCAGTAATCATTTCAGAGCTGTGGGGATTGAAAAAAAAAAAGAAAGATAATTTTGTAATGTTTTGAAATGCCTTCATTTTGACCCATTTACCCATCAGACTTTATTTGCACAGACAGCAACATTCTCTGCATCTGTGCTCGGAGGAAGAGATTTACCCCGCTCATTGCATAATCATTTCTATCTCTTTGCTTGCTATACTTAGCAAGCAACCTGACATGCCTCACAAACAAGGCCCACAGACACCTCCGTCCTCATGTACTGTTTTCCAAGGACTTTTTGCTTTGATGTGCGGAGACCTGGGTAACATTGGGAAGGTGTTCCTAGCATGCAAATACTGCAGATATTTACTATTTGTACAGAAAAAGCAGAGTGTTACTGAAGATCCTTTCTCCTTGCTGCCTGTGTTGAAGGTTAGTTTCTGAATCTGGCTCTTTCTGTATCTGTTTATGTTTTCATTTACCACTAAATGAAAAAAATACTATGTTTTCCACAGAATGTGTGCTCCAGATTTTTTTTACCATATGTATTCTGCATTATTGCTGTTACTCAGAGGCTGTTCCCTTGGCAAAATATTGTTTGGAGGAATAAAAATAGACAGAATTTATACAGTAGGTGAATGAAATAATATTTTCTTTCATATGATTCTAGCTGATTAGACCTACTTCTGTGATACACAGGAATTATAATTAGCATTAATTGCCCTGTAATATAAATATATGGGATTAGATCTGACTGGAATCAAGTCAAAAATCTTCATTTGTGGGGAAGAAAAATTATAAAATATGGGCCTACTGGTAATGTTTTCTTTCTGTTTCAGGCTTGTATTGGTATATATATATGTTTTAAACAACAAATATGACTCTTTTCATTGCTAATTTACTGTATAAATATGGCAAGGGCAAGGGGTGCACCTTGCCTGATTCGCCAAAACCTTGTTAAGTGCACATGAAAAATAAAGCATTCAGCCATTTTACCTTCTAGTGAATTGCAGATTGCATCTATAATGATATCATGTACAGTAACAATCCTCAAGCTGCAGGTAGAGTTTCCTAACAACCTCATAACTCAGAGGCTGAATAATAATGCTCTCTCACACCAAAACAGTGTCAAAACAAATCACAGATAGTCAAACCAGGAGAAATAAATACCTTGCGTCTGCATAATTTATTCATTTTTTTGTGTTTGCAGGCTATTTGCTGGCATGTTTTTCAGATGATGACACAAGAATTCAAGTAAAAAAAAAGTATATATACATATATTTATATATAAATTAAAGCAAAGCAAATCAAATCAAAACAAACTACAGTGCATTTGAATAATCACAGTCCAAACTGATGATCAGAAAATCTGAGGGAACCAAAATCTAAGATGAGTGACAGCCGTTAAGTGTTGTGATTACTTTCGGTGGATGCCCCCCGAGTCCTTTGACTTGAACAATATTCTTGAAAACACAGGGCCTTAAATGCCGCAGCAGTGCCAGCAAATGCACCTTTGCACCATTAATCCCCCCCTCTCAAGACAAATGTTCATAAAAAAAAAAGCTGCAGATCAATTGACGATTGCTTTATATTGCGTATAAATGGAGCGTGAGCAATTGAGGGAGTACGAGAATGTGAGTCAGTGTGCTGGCACTGCTCCAGCAGAGGACCTTCAAACAGACTGGGAGCTGGCTTTGCCAGGTACGAATGCAGCAACAATGCCAACACCTTGACGCGCGTTGGCGATACACTGCTCAGACTACTCAGCTTTAAGTTATGCACATCCTGTCTTGGCTGGACTCAGGCAGGTGGAGTGGGAGGTTGGTAAGCACCATCAGATGAGCTAAGTTCCCCTGAACCGTCACATTCTCAGCATTGTTCCTGGCAATAATGGTAGCAATTGTAATGGCATAAAAATAATAGTGCTGTTAAAGTCTGACCTTGAATTGTAGCCCCTTGTGTTAGGCAAGTTCAAATGTTATCGGGAAATTGCAGGGTGGAAAAATGTTTGTGGAACTGCATGTTAATATGATTTTTGATGCTTGCAAAGCAGATAGGGCAGCAGGGTCCTCCTCAGCCCCCAGCTAATAGCTCGCACAGCCTCTGAAACTGTCCCCAGCTTTCAAAGGTTTAGATGCAGGTAGCCTTTCCAACCTATTACCCAACCTCTTCATCCAATCAAACATATTTAAGCTTTTAAAGGTCAATCCGAGTGCCACAGAAAGGCTGCCGGCTGTAAAATTGGTGCAATGATTAAGATGATGGATTATGGTGAAAATGTAATTGACATTACCTTTAATAATGTTGCTTATTTAGCTAAATGCAGTATGCTGCATCATATTACTTACTGCAAACTGGAAGAGTGTCTACAGTTTTATTGGGCCCAGTTCTAATGGCTGCTTCACCGCTCTCAGATCACAGTGATTCAACCATAAGGGTGTGTTTTGAAAGCTTTTTAACCCTCCACGCTGATGACAGAATGAGCACTCAGACACAGCCACCATCTTATGAAATACATAGACAGCACACTCCCACTCACTCTGCTCCCGGAGTCTGTGTTCGGCAGAAAATATCTCCTGCCCAAAGCTGCCAGTTTAAAACGCTCCCATTGGGTTTCTGTCTTCGCCATACTGAGTGGACAACAGATAGACATCGAGCAGTGCTCCTGCCTTAGGCCATCCAGTTACTCAACTAAACAGCAACAAATACAAGAAGAAAAACCCATGCATCTGATATATAAATAGCTTTGCCTGCCCACGAGTAGTAGCTGAATAAATGCATTCACTCTTTTGACTGACACCTTTGTATGATTGCAGTTCAGCTGATGCGAAGCACTCTGCCCTTAAACAGCTACTCAGATAAGACGTAAAAATATGACATGCACCGAAACAATTTACGCTAACCTTAACAGACCTGGATTGAAGTGAACTGAAATGAACCAAGCACTTAACTGAAGTGAGTTAGTGGCCTAAAATGGGATGAAATGCTACTCCAGGAATGCTAAATGAAGTGTTAACTGAATGATGTGTGAACACAAGCAATTAAGAGCTTCACTTCACCTTACCTATACTGTTGCTCAGTCCAGATACTGTGTATTCTGACGTGGAAATACAGTGTCTCTGGATTTAGGGTTCCTGCTGCAGAGAAACCCCGCAGGCCAAGGCTCTTTGACAGTTTGGTGATGTACTGCAGCTCTTGGCACATAGGTACTTGTAATTTCTTTCTTTGTGGTTTGTGGCTAAACAAACAAACAAACATTATGTTTGTAACATAGGCTACTTGGCAACATTTTTAGCCACACTAGCGGCACGGCTGGAGTGATGGCAGTCTTGGTTGGCCGGTCCATAAGTTTGGTCCAGGATGAAAAATCCTAACCATTAGATGGATTTCCATGTAATCTGAATGACGTCCATTGACTTTGATTGCCTGACCCTTTCTCCAGCACTACCATGAGGATGACTTTTTATTTTCTCTTAATAGCCATAGGGTTGATTACCAAATCTTTCTGTACAGATATCCACAGTATCCAGAAGCTGAATCCGAATGATTTTGGCAGTCCTTTCATTTTTTATCTAGTGCACCAGCAGGCCAGTGTTTTTGCTTTCTTTTCATCACAGAGATGAATTGGCACCACATTCTGAGACACTGCTGGTTCCCAGATGATGAACCCTAATGATGAATCCCTTGATTTTGAACTCTGTGGTTTTGACTGAAATGTCTGTTGGATGGATCCGTTTGTTCATATTCCCCTCGGGATGAAATGTAATGACTTTGGTGATCCCCTGACTTTTAATATGCCCAGCACTTAGGTTCTTGACCAAATACCAGACATTCCCATCAGCCTCAGCTGTACTTTGTGTAAAATGCTAATTAGAAAAGGTTAGCATACTATCATGCTAAACTAAGAAGGTAAACATGGTAAACGTTGTATCTGCTTAATATGAGCATGTTAGCATTGAAATTATGAGCATGTTTGCATGGTGGTGTTAGAATTTAGCTCAAAGGCTGTGCTAAAGTGCAGCCTCACAGAGCTTCTCTCAGTGTTGTTTCATTTCACTGGCGCCGGAAAAATAAATATCTGATTTAAAAAAACAGAAACACACAGCAGTTTTTGGTTCTAGCTGTTCAAGAGAAACTTAGAATAATAAAAAAAAAACTTTCTGTTTTCTTGTTCGCTTGTTGGCTTTTGCTCCCATGGATCTTGTATCTCCCTTCCCTTACATGTGTCCAGTGAAAGATACAAAATAAGCTTGACTTCACAGCACTGCATCAGACACTCATGAGAATTAGACGTTTAACCCCTGTTGCCTTTGACACAACACAGTCTGTCGGTCCAAAAAATAAAAAATAAAAAAAATTGCCTGCTTTGCACAAATGCATAATAATGATGTGGTGCGTTCGTAGGGAGCAGGGAGAGCAGGGGGCATGAAGAGGGCCAGACAGAGTGATTTTATTTTATAAGCTCTCTAATAAAGGTTTTGAACCATAAAATCAAGACGTACGCTGATTAGCTCCGTTAGGTTGTTGACCTTGCCCTGTGACTGCAATTACTCTCAACAAACACCTAATGCTGGTTTATATGAAGGTGAGCATGTAGGCTAAGTGTGTTTGTTCGGTATAATCTAATTATAATTGATTGTGAAATAAGTTAGATTATAGAATTGCTGTTAACAATCTTCACAGTCAAAATGTCTTAAATCAAATGCTTATTTATTTCATCATATACTTTATAACGATGGTGCATATTGAAATTACTGGTTAGATATAAGATTTTAAGTAGAGCTTTACCTACTGACTAATTATTATGAGGACTGTAATGATGGTTGGTTGATAAATATGTGCAAGAATTGGAACAATGTGACCTTTCACAAATATAAATGTCTCTCACAAGACATTATAATTGGCTGCACTGAATACCATAGGGAGAACAATTAACGATAACAACCAAGGATCTTTGTCCCTAAACAATAATGTGATGAAGTGAAAATAAATGATTCAAAGCTGTGTCTTGGCGAGCATGAGATCACAATAACTCTATACAGGTGCAGTATATGTGCACACTTTGCTGATTACAAGTCATTCTCTTGAAATAGATTAGACACACGGTGCGCTGCAGAGGTTAAGCAGAGCGCCACACATGCAGGAAATGACAATGTAATTACTGAGATGACTGCAGCATCCTGGCGACCTGCTTTAGCTCAGTACACAGCTGACAACAAAAAGCTCAGCCCCCAAATATGACTTGTCATGCCTTTGTAGGAGGACCTGCATCACACAGCAGTACACACAAACTGATCACGATCAATCAGATGTTTGCGCAACGCCGTAAAGCCACAGGAGCGCAATAACTGATTTTAAATCCATCTCTGTTTGTAAGACCTGTACAACGGAAAGAACGGCAATGGAGTTTTGAATGTTGTAGTAGATGCTCTACAGTCATAGTGTGTAACATTTATAAGATAAGAATAAGAACACTATAATGTTAATTTATAAATGAGTTTTGTCTGCTTACTTTTGCTCCTGAGGAGTTTGTGGAGCCCATGTAGGGCTGCTGCTGCTGCAGTATAGCTATGCTTGAGGAGTCTTTTTGTTGTCAGCAGGATTTTTTTTCACTTCTACATAATTCATAACTCTGTCCTTCACTTTCATATAGTTCTACTTGAATGCAAGTCAACCCCCCTCCACACAGACACAAAAATAGATTTTAGTTCTGAGCATCGTTTTCCTGCCACGGTAACCCCCCCTAACTCACTTGGACTTGGAAACTAAAAATCTGACTGTGGCGATGAGTAACACTGTGCAGATTACAGAGGAGCTTGTATTTGCACAGGTACACGGTGAATTAGTTTAACAATGTCTGTAGCAATGTGACAATCAGCTTGCCAAACATAGCTTGTCGACTGTATTTCAGCATGCGGAAGGCTTTTTATTCAATCAGCTGCACGCTCAAATGATGTCTTTGAAATGTTTCTTTCACTTTTACCAGACCTGCTTTCAGATAGTAGCCCACATCTGATTAATACCGCCTGCAGCTACAACCCTCATTCATCCGTCTTGTTAAAGGAATACTTTGATATTTTTGAGAAATATGCTAATTCACTTCCTTGCTGAGAGTTAGATGAGAAGATTGATACCATTCTCATGCACGGTTTGTTATGTCATTTTTACATTTTGGCTTGTGTACAGATTGAATAAACACCATGTAACATGCTCATTAGTGAGCGTTAGAAGTGTCGGTAGGTGGATTTTGTTGCCTTTGGAAAGAGTCAGCCCAGCTGTTTCTCCCTGTTTCCAGTCTATGCTAAACTAAGCTAACTGACTGCTAGAGGTGTGTGCATGTTTAACGAACAGACATAAGAGTGGCTTCATCTCGCTCCCTGCAAGAGAGCTAATTTTCCAAAACTATTCCTTTAAGAAACGTGAAGCGACTATTTCGAGTGGGATTTAGAGGAAGGGTAAACTGGTTTGTTGTTGCTTCTGATAAACTCTGCGTACGTTTCCTTTTCTACCGTATTTTAGGTGTTTTCTTGTCCTGTCAGTTCAGGCAGATTTTATAAAATCACACCCTTGCAACAGTTGCCGGCAACTCTTGATGAGAGAAATGCTCTCGGCAACACAAAATTGATTTACAATAATAGCTCACAGAGCGTGGATACACCGAAAGAATAATTCTATGCACTGCTGTTTATCTTCTGGCATATGGGAACCACATTAAGGTCAAAGATCTTGTCTGTCTAAATGTCTTAACTCTGTCATTGCATGGGATGTGTTTCCAGAATAGGTCAAATCATGTTTCCATTAATATTTCAAACATGCTAAATGGAAAAAGATGTTCATATGGTCTCAGTGTCCAAATAGCTGTCCCTTTTTCTAATAGGACGATATATATGAAAGACAATTTCCTACATCTGATCGAGAAGATGGCCCTATCTATTTCTGTTGAGCCATTTATCTTACCAACATTGATGAATTCATTATGGTGACAATGCCTGTCGCTATAATGAAATGCCACCCAAAGATTGGCCCCTGGTTGAAATGGAGAGCAGAAATATCTACCCCAATTATTGTAAAATTTCACTCTTTGGGAGATCCATCTTTCTTCTGTAGGCTCATATTACTCAGCACGCTATTGTGTCTGCCATTGCTGAAGGTCTCTTTGACATCTAAATGAGTTTTGAACATCGCCCTTTGGCAAACCTTTTTCTTAAATTGTGCCCTTTACAGGTTTGGACAAAGACAGGCAACTTTTATTAAAACTCATTATGTACCAAACCTGTATCATAAGTACCAATTCTGATTTTTATTACAGTATATTATCAGTTTTAAATGACTGTTAGTCCTAAATACCTGATATTTAGCAGTGAGAATTTATTGATGACAGACAAGCAAATAGCCTGATTATTATATTACAGTCTATTAAGATTACTAACATTCAGTAATTAGAACTATTCCTTAAAATCAGCAGGTAAAGGAAAACATACAAACACTTACAGTGTCTGTGATTTTGCTTTAATTTACCTTCCAATTAATTTACCTAAGACTGGTTATGAAAAAAATAAACTCAAAGCCACCCTTAATGGGATATGAGTACATAATGGCTCACAAGTAGCCTGTTATAATACAAGAAAATGCTCAGTATCTTTCAAAAAGGCAAGACAGACACAAGACCCATTTGGCAAAACACTTCAGCATGCTTCAGTTAAAAGTAAAAACTGTAGATGGTCTAAACACACAGTCCCTCACAAGCTGCTGTCACTGTCCACTGCCCAGTGCTGTAAAAGTTCTGATGTGATGTGTGTCACTGGATTATCTCGCCTACACTCTCCCCAGGCTTTCACTGTAGGTCTATGACATGGGCACAGGCATTTAGTGCAACTCCCAAGTGTCACTGGCAGCACAGCAGGACCCTGCAAAGCCCCAGGAAACACCATCTATCATTGTCGTAAGACCAATCATCCACATCGGCAGGGCCTTTCTTTCAGCAGGCACCATGACACCCATTAAGCAGTCTTGCTGACCCTGTTCTGGTATATATAATATCCCTTTTATCTTGTCCTTTTTTTCTTTTCTGTGATTAATCTAATCTAATCTAATATAATCTAAATATCGTCATGCAGTGTAAAAATCGCTACCAAATTTGTTTAGTGTTGTGCTGCTTCCGGAAAGCGTTGAAACCACGGCAATTGCCCTTTGATGGAGCTGCTTATAACCTCAGGGCAGAGTTTAAGTTAAGCAGTAATTGCCTGCCAGATATTAAGTTGGATTTTGGTACTTTATGGCACAGATAAAAGTTGGGGTCATTTGAAATCACAATTGTTTGATCATCCTACTTTGTTCCTCGCCAGATAAGGAACTAGATTGTATGATAAGAGTTATTGGATATTGGAACTTCAATATTTGCCAACTATTCAGGGGTCTTGGTTAAATGAACTCTATGTAACCAGAATCACGACAGGAAATGGAACCCCTAGGGGGGGGGAAAAAAGAAAGTTCATTTCTTTATTGACGAGAGGGCACTGTGGTAATGTAGGGGCAGATAGGAAAATATCTGACATTTATGAAAGGTTCAGAAAGCAGATATGATGAAGGTGAGATGGAGAAGTGTCAATAAAATTCAAGTTCCCGCTGAAGCTAATAAAATATCAGCTTTGATATACAAAAATGTATAAATTCCTGCTCACGTTTTAAATGTAAACATAAAGGTAACTTGATTACTAAAACATGACATTCATTTTGCTATTATTAAAATGGATACAGTGTAGTGAGATAGGGTCTGAGGAGCACTTATCTTCATGCATTAAGTAACAGCTGGATACAAAGAACTGCAGATGATTAGCTGAGTATCATGTGGATTTGATCTGAATTTTATTCAGTGAACACTGAACCACTCCTCTGCCTTCCCATCATGTGATTTGACTACAAAGACAGGATGATATTCTAAATAAATAACTACAATTCTGATAGCAATATAAATTTTTTAGATATCTGCTGTGCCGGAGTGTGCTCCAGCCTCAGATGTACACATTTATAATGGAATACATATAGACAGACAAACTCCAGCTTTTTAACGTCTGTTCCCATTTTCACGAGGCTGTGATCATACTCATTTTCTTTAATTGCAACTTGACAATAAGCCCACAGTCATTCATGAACTTAATATGGTGAATCTGAAAGAACCTTTCAGATTACAGGCCGCTGTGTCCAGTTATTTAAGGTGAAAACGCTTGACGAGAAAAACCTCTGAGAGGTGGTCAAGTCAAGCTACAGTACCTAGTGAGCCAAGACGTTAATTTCAAGCCATGCTGGCAGTACACAAATGAAATGCAGTTTGTTTTGGTCAGTTAAAAAAGTTTTTCATGAGCCTATATTCCTTGCATGCTTGTATATCACTTTTACACAGCCTGGAGCTCAACCATGAAATCCAACTACAAAATGTAAAATTACTGGTCAGTCAAAACTGCACATCCCCAATCTCGCTGCACTGAGGGTTCTTACAAGACATTCACAAGCCTTATAGTACATGCTGAGCTTTCTGCCCACACTGCTCCCACGTTCCCGCAGCTTGTTAATGCAGATTCCAACAAGAAGAACCCAAGGCTTTATTCTCTTGGTGCAGATCATAAAATAGGACGTTAGCTCATTCGGTTTGATGGAGCTTGCAGCTTTGGTGTACCCAGCGAGATAGTGCCTTGGCCAGTCTCTGTGCAAAGATGAGCTCTGGCTGTACACATCTGGAATAATCCACCTGCACCTCTGGAGAGAGGTTCAATCCAGGGCACACAGCCATCTTTCCCCTGACCCGTGTCAAAACAGCTTACAAGCAGGATCATGCATCATTTTCTTTGGTTGTCCAAGCAGCAAATGGACAGTGTCATCATATGTTTAAGTCATTTGAGAAAGTCAGTGTCCCGGCATTAGAATTTATTTTTTCAGAAACACTGATGACAAACATTTTTTAATCCCAGGATATGGGATGGTGCTGATTTTTTTTTTTTTTTTTTTTTTGCTCTGTTGCACAAAAATTTGCCCTCTCACTGGATTTTATTTTAAAATGCATTATAATCATTTAGCTGAATATTTAACATATTCAACTTTTATATTATATTAGTCACATCAACTTGGATGGTTTGTGTATATCAATCATAAATGAGCGCATGGCTGCAGAAGACAGCTGTATTGCCCCGAGCAGGAGAATAACTGCTCCACTGCGCTGTCCTTTTCTTAGCATTCGCTGTGAGGGGCTGTGTTGAACAGCAGAGCAAGAAAACATCCTCCAGCCTAACAGCCATAAACAGGATTGATGTCTGCGACCAAGATGTTTGACTTTATCCAGTCGAGCTTGAGAGGGATCATTCAGCTTCATTGAGCTGTGTTGAGGTTTTGATGGAATTGTTTTTGCCACAATAATTTCTTTACCTGTTGCCAGCCATTATCACTGAATGCCATGTAAAATGGAGGGTCAAATGAAGGCTAGTATTATTAGCTCACAATTTATGTTATGAAGTGCCCTCTTGCTTGGGGCAGCAGTATTTTCTATTGGTGTAGAAATTGGAGTTTAAGTTAAACATACTCTATGTTTTTGTGTGCGTCTTCCCAAGGTAATCTGTGATAACAGCACTTCTATTAAAACATGGACAGCTGCCCAAAACATGGCTTTGGATTAAAAATCTTAAATGGGTCTTTCTAGTGAAACTATGACTCCATCAACATCCCCAAGTATTGGATAGTTCTGGGTTTAAAATTTTAAACTTGATTTCTAATATTCAGTAATAACACATTTCAGAAATCATCAATTCCAGTGACTTTGCTACACTCAGGGTTGTGGAGAATTCAACTAATGCAGTAGTCTTTTAACAGCAGAGCCAGTAGACACAGAAGAAAGATAAAATAATGGAAATGCCCAACAATATGTGAATCTCAAGTATCTAAGACTGACTACGGCAGCCCCTTTGCTTTCACTGCAGGTTCATTTGAAAACTATGCGTCTTGGGATATTAGACAAACCCTCAAGACGAGAAGTTTTCATGTTTTTTAGTCAGGAAAGAAGATAAGCCAAATGTGAAGCATAAATCTATTTCACACTTAGCGCTCACATAAAAGTTAAATGATGCTTACATTATTTGAGGCCTTACGAGGTATTGGATTTCATCCTAGTGTTTATGAAACCACTTCTGCATTTGTTTAGCAGTGTGGTGGGAGGTATTAGAATTAGAAATATTGGAACATAATGAGGGAACACTGTTTGCACCATAGGATGCATCTGGTCCTGTAAATATGGCCTCATATTCCTTGCTAGCTGCTCAAAATACATTACAATCATGGGACCTATTGTCTCTCATGAGTTGGCTGTCCATACTATTATAGGGCCACCACCATCATGTTAAACAGTCTGAGACTGTTTAACATGATGGTAATTCGAATGCAGTCTTTTATTTCTCCAGACTGACGCCCATATGTATTTAGAAAATGGTCAAAGGAGAAGTCAAATTTCTCCTTTTCTGTTGCTTGGTACATATCCCTGCTCCTCCTCATTACTGTTTGGAATAACCTGACTAATGTGATGTGTCACTTTAAAGATTTCGTAGATGCCAGTGCATGAAAACAATCTGCCAGGCCAACTGAAATGTGTCTGGTGTTTGAGGAGAGACAGGTGCAAAGGTTTGGCCAGATTCCCAAATGATTTTCATCTTTGTAAGAGACATTTATGCAGTGTGTGTGTTATAATGTGCAGCCTCAGTCTGGCTCAGTTTCCTCACTGCTGGGCAAAGTGTGCTACTGGAGTGTGCATGGAAATGAGCTTGTGGTATAATCTGAGGCTGAATCGACACACACATCTCGCTCTCAGACATCTCCCGGTCTCTGCAGATCCAAAGAAGTTGGTTAAGTGCTACCTGCCACACTTATTCAACACCCATTCAGAACACTGGAGAAAAGAGGGGATCAACTATTTTTCCTAAAACTTCCTCTCAAAATGAATGAATGAATGAATTTTAAATACATAATTAACCTACATTCTGTTCTATTGCTTCATCGAATTATTTCCAGAAACTGGATGTAACAGACACAGAGATTAATAATAACCTTTTTTTAGACTTTCCTTGACTCATTACTGTGCGGCAAGAATGTGGATCTGTTGAATTGCAAATATTAGAAAGGCTCTATTCAAATTTGATTCCAGATGAAGCATTACTGGCAGACATTCTGTGAGAATGAGGGCACAAAAACTTCACTACTTAAAAGCAGAAAAGCATTAAAATAAGAGACAGCAAATTAAAATGCAGGGCCTTGTTTTCCCAGAACTTCCACAGCACCTTTTGCATGATATAAAGTCTGCTCGACAACGTACCTTGAACGCGTGTTATATGCACATTCAAGGTGCAATATTTTGCAATGTTCTGCAATATTTTCCAGAACCTTTGCACTTTCATGTTTAACACATCCAATGACGCTTTGAGACGTACGGTCTCACTGTCTTTCTCCCCCATCTGTCTCTCTTATTACCTCATTCTAATCTCACACAGGACCCCACAAACAAAAGCTAACAAGTTTTTCTGTCTTTTAATTGTCATTAGTGCATTGGATAAATAGAATCAGGAGGATGCCAGACTGAAAAGCTACTGTACATAATTAAGTAAATGTCATCAATTTCTGTAGTGGCAATTTAACATTGCTAATTCCATGTCCTGAGTGGACTGTAATCAAAAGTGCCTTATCTAATCACTGCATTACAGATTAGACCAAGTTATGCCAAATTAGTCTTCGAGCTGGAAGGTTTGGAACAGTGTGCCATGCGCCCAGCAGTGAGTGTCGTGCTGAGCGTAACAAAACACATTCGATTTGAGAGTATGACAAGCAGATCTGAAAAGATGATCAATGGAAATGCCTGGTACTAATGAGACAAATCTTTGTTTCAGGGGAGATTTTTCGAATGTCTCGCTGAAATAAATGTTTCACTTGAAGCAATTTATGCTTATAAATAATGAAAAATAAATGGGATGAATCAAACATTGGGAGGGAATCTCCAAATTTTCTGCCGCTTTCTCAGTAATATGAGGACAAAATCCACCGCTGCTGTGCTTTATTTTATGTTCTACACTTTTGGCAAGCAATAGCATCAAGTAGATCAAGTGATCATGCAGATCATGCAGACATGCAGAGGCAATCATACCCCTAACCCACAGAGACATGTTTACTCTGAACCTCTGAGGAATCATGAGCACCAGTGTGCGGTAGCTGCAGCCTCGATCACTAATGCACCATGTGATGAAAAGGAAATTCCCTTTTGGAAAAAAAAAAAAAAGCCTCAACAGTAATATTTAGACTAATTTCAAGCTTGATTGCTGCGTTTGTAATTCACTTCGAATTACCGAGCATGTTTGTAATTACTTAATACTCTAACGTAATCATACCCAAAGTAGATGAAGAGAAAAATATAAAAATTGAGTCAGCATTTTCAGAGGCACATCAGTTCCTGAAAGGATAATGAATAATTAACAGGAGCTCCATTTAGTGCTAGAAGAATGCTGATGAAAATGCCTGCCCACATACCTAAAGACATTCATACCCTACATAAATATATATTAGAAATGAAGTAGAACCCATTAATATAGATTGGTATTTCCTATGGGTCAGTTTACCAGGTAAAATGTCATTAATGTAACCCTGGTTTATGAACATCGCTGTCTAGTATCTAGGCAGCTCCCTGAGTTTTAGCTAGGTCATAGCACATTTACAAGAGAACTACACAGAATGATCCAGATATGGAAATGGGATACAGATCATTGAAAACAGTGAGAAGGAAGTGGCATTCAGTGCAGAATAATAGTTTTGAGCTGCTGACTACTTTACTAAAGATGAAAGTGTGGAGTTGTCATACTGTACGTGCACAAAGCATCTTCTCAAGAGAGTCTGTTTTTTAATGTCATGACAGGGCCATAACATGGATTTTAGAAATACTGAAGGCATGAGTCCAGATTCCCACAATAGAAACCCCAACCCCATCTTAGAAAATGTTCAATCAAAAATGATTTATTCATTTGAAGTTTCAATTATATCAATGCATTTTATTTCTGTAACTCATGGTCTAAAGGTTGTTTCATCATTCTAATGGAGCATTCTAAATCCCTTAACTGTAAACGTTTCTTTACTTAACATTAACACTAATCAAAATTAGAGTCTAAAACAACAACAACAACAACAATGTATAATATGCATATATTATGGGACATAAACACCTTTTAGGGTAATCACTCCCATAATTCCCAGAAATGTTTCTGAGGACATAACTTCTTTGTCCTTTAAGACTATGTTGTTTTTTTAGAGTAGCAATAACATATTCTTCCTCTGACAAATGATAAATTCATAAAAAAAAATAAAATTCAAAACTGGTCCGGATGGCGTGACCAGCAGCTTCTGGTGGCTAATGTTATCAAGTGCAGATATTGGATAGATTTTTCTATGACTGACTGTACTTCTGTACTTCAACAAGCTGACCTTACTTTGTTCTTCTTGTGCTGGTTTTCTGTTCTCTGCTCTCACTCTAACTTTTAGTATGTCACAGAGAAACATTTAAATGCTTTTATCACAACGATAAAATGAGAAGTGAACATGATGTACCTCACCAAGAGAGACGTTTGCTGCCTGTGGTTCCAGTGGCTGCCTGTTCAACACAATTCACAGAGTTTAATGGTAGCCACAGCCCTGCAAATTGTACCCCAATTGGAGGTAAAGTTAAGATGGTAAACATAAACATTGCTTTCTTCTCTTACCAGTCTAAACAAATTGGTAGGGTCTCAAAGAAGCTCTTGTGTGAGATCCTGTTCTTTATTATAAATGTATGAGGACCCAGAGAGAAAGCGCGAGCACAATAGAAATGTGTCTATCACGATTAAGTGACTTCAAAGAGCAGCCTCTGTCACCACTGTGGGCTTTTTGGCTGCTTAAGAGGAGGAGACAGCTTCTCTTGAAAGGCACATTGTTTTCTGACAAATCATGGGTGAATGTCATGCGCTTTCAAATTCTGCTTGGCACACAAAAGAAAAAAGCTCTGAGCAGGTACACACGACCCTTGTAATCACCTCAGCAGGAATTCAGGACGTTAATAAAGCAAAGAAGGGGAAAAAAAGGCCGTCTGAAAGACTTTGCTGTTGCATTGAAGCTTTGAAATGAATGTAAGCGGAAAATTCCAGGATAGCACTTTTACAATGCACTTGTTGGTGAAAATGACTTATTTACTTACTAACACTTATTTGCCATGTACTCAATTGGTATGATGATGAAGAGCAACAATGATTTTTTTGTATTTGGGAATCCCACACTCAAATACACATTCAGATTTTTCAAGAATTAACCATTGAAGATTATTTCCAGCTCTCCCCGATGAAAAAGAAAGGCAGTGAACCACAGAATTGTCCCCATTCTGACTTTACACCTTTTATCCTCCTTCAACAGGTATTATCTGTTTACGGCTCTCACTCCTGGGACCCAATAAATATTGTTATTTTAGCACTCTGCAGCCTCGGAGCTGCTCAACAAGCCTCAGTTTTCATTGGATAAAAGCTAAATGTGTTTGTCTCCTCTCTGCCACTGGAAATCTAGGAATGAATTATAAACAAGGAATAGAAACCGACCCCAGTTTCCCCACAATGTTTACGCAACTGCATGTACAGTCAAGTACACCAGTCATCACCTCCTGCCCACAACTAGAGATGGGTTAGTTTACATTAAAAATTAATGTCCCATTATGCCCCCAGGGCCATTGTTGCTAACCTTGGTCCAGAAACAGGCTGCACTGTGTCCTCGGGGAAGGACCCATGCCACCTGGAGTTACTTGGCTGACCTAAATCCACAGCAACAGTGGTAGCGCCTGCTGTGACTCACCTTCTGTCTTTTGGTCTCAGCATATAGCAAACACACTACCTGCTATTGTGTATGCTCTCTGAATCCTTTTGTGCAGCCTATTGTAGCTATAGTATCAAACGTAATGGGCTATGTTGTGGCCTAGATTTATGTTTTCACCCTCAGAAAAGCCTGTTTTCACTCAAATGAACAGAGGACACTATGTACCGTGAAATCTAACAAATATTGCTGAAAAGCTTTTTGAAGTGACACTTCCTGCCCCTACAGAAACTTCATATTATGTCCCTCAGTGTATAAGGAACATGTAAAAACCAGGGTGAGATAAAGGTTCAAACAGATGACCAGTGTTTCTAATATACTGACTTCAATTGGCAGTATTTAACAAACAAAAACATAACTGCTATAAACTTTAAAGAAAATACAGAATACGTATTGTATATTTTATATGTTATAAGTTATTAATACTATAGTATATCTACATACATATTTATCTATATGTTAATATGCATCACATTACTAAATTTAGTTTTAAAAAAGTGTCTGCAGTGTTATTCCAATGCTCTAAAACTCTTTCACTATAATATTGCTCAAATAATGGGATCATAAATCCCAATGACTTGCAGTTGTGTAATGCATGTTATATGAATGACTGGATGACCCAACTCTAACACTGACTTAAATCAGCAGAATAATGAATATGAAGTATAAATAATAAAATGAAGTGTATTTACTGTACTGATTTTTACTGCTGTGGTTGGCTGAGGTGGAACCAATCTTAAATACTTCACATACTGTTGAATAATTCAACCTGTACCAGTGCCTTGTGTTTTATATCATATGCTCATAATATATTTTAAATGTAAAACTGGAATCTGCAAAGTTACTGGTAACTGTAGGCGTTAAATAAATGCAGTGGAGTGCAAAGTATAAACTTTCTCTCTGAATGTTGGTGGAGTAAAAGTATGAAGTATCCTTGGATGGAAATAACCAAAGTACAAGTACCTCAAAATTGCACAGTACTTGAGTAAATGCACTCAGTTTACATTCTGCTGAGGCACTTACGTAGTAGGATACAAACAAACAGACAACAAACAAGCTGAATGTCATGTGGATTATAAAAAATGAAATGTGAAATATGTGGGAAGATACATTTCCAGAGGTAAACAGGACCTAAAATGAACCCTTGAGGTTCTCCAGGCTAAATGGAGGTCTTAAGGTCTTTTCGCTGGAATACTTTTAATAAATGGCCAGTGCTCGTGTTCACTATCTGCTATTTGAATTTGGCTTCCTCTGCATTGTGTGATATAAAAAAGTACTTGCAGATAGGTCTGCAAGTTGTCAGTAATGATTGATAAACCAAGATTTCAAAAAAAAAAAAAAAAAAAAAAGACTGGACAGCAGCACATTAGAAATATATTAAAAAAAAAAGATACAATGGAAACGACTGAGATTTTGCTGATAGCTGTCAGCAGCTAAAAATGTGTCTCATCTGTGATACTGTGATATAATCAAATTTCTAGCAGAGAAATGCAACATTATTTGTGTTCCAGAGGTTTGGTTCATCTTTATGACATAAAGATAAATTAACAAAATAATAATAAAAAAAAAAAAGATACATTACTCAGTACAGCTGGCTTGTTTATGCTCAGAACATCATTCTTCTGATCTCCGTTGTGGTGGCCAAAAACAACTAAATGAATCTGCTCTTTTCTGCAAACACTGCCAGCTGCAACTCCAAGGAAACATGCAGTATTCCTCCACCTGGCAGCCTACTGACCACAAAATGTTCATGATTTATCACCATCGAACAAGTTCAAACGTACAGTATTGTAAAAAAAAAATTAAATAAATAAATAAAATATAAAATAATAATAATAATAATAATAATAATAAATTACTATTTACTGTTTACTATCCAGATCCTGAATGAGAATAATCCCATTCAGTCAACGTGAATCCAAAACGTGAAGAACAAACTTATTCAAAAGTACTTGTTAAAGGTAATATAAAAGACTTTCCCCATTTCCTGTACTTCTTCATTGAGGTGAGCACTGAAGTGGATAATTAAATGTAAACTGCCCAGTGTAATTTGTCATGTCATGTGAAGGACCCAAGGCATTTTTACAGGGAGCAGATGCTACTCAGCACTTCTCTCGCAAAATCTCTCATATGGGTCACAGTTTCCTTTGCTGTTGTTCATGCCAGATGGCTACGTTAGAGGGTTTTGCCTTTCAAAACCACCTTTGTACACATTTTAATAGCTTGTAAGTGTAACATTAATGTGAGCCCAGAATATACAGGTTCCTTTGAGCAAAACAGGAACCCTCCCCCCTGTTTGGTTATAATACTGGACACATACTGCTTAAAAATGAAGCAGGGTGTTGCTGGAAAAAAATTACAGTGAAAATAAAGTTTCCTTTTAATATAACAACCTATTATATAAGCAGTAGTGGGTGTTTAGCTTGTCCATTTAATTGATATAAATTCTGTTCCATTATTTTTATGACCCTATGCTTTAATAAGGTGTGTATCGCTGCTGTCAAAGAGAATGTAGGTGCAGATCATTATGTTTTCCAATGCAAACAGTGCTAACATACTTATGTTCTTGGTGCACCAACAGCTTACAGTTTGAGTCTTATGGTTTATACATATTTTTTTTATATAATATCCATTAAAACCACTTCAAACTCTTTTGGATTTTTGTCGATGGTGCAGATAAAGAAAATTAAATTCAAGGGAAGGGAAAAAGGGGGATTGTATTGGTTATAACTGAAAACAGGCCTATCATACTGAGTACCACAAGTGGGCTGCATTCCTCTGGTCACAAAACCACTAAAATGATCAAAACTATCAAAACTTCATCTGCTGGACTGAGTTTTGCAATGATTCACAAAAACAAAGCCATTAACTAGCCATTAACAACTAATGTTGTGCAGATATAGACTGATTAATAGACTGATTAGAAAATTGAGAGTAAACAAGGTGAAATGTCTGGATCTTATTTGCATTACTTGGTTAAGAATATGTATGATATTTATTTCTATTTTACAATATATACAGAGAGATTAATTCATTCAGAGCTACAGTTTTCACTTTGAAATGACTGTAGATGTAAAATAACTATTTTAGCTCAACTGATTTCAAAGTGATATGCCATCAACACTTGCACTCTACGGTACAACGAAACAAGCAAAAACCTTTTTAGCTGTTACCTATAAAGACTATCTTTGGTGTAGCCCCCAGCATGACTGACGCATGAAGGATATTTTTAAAATGTTCTTTTGATTTAGCTTGGATGAGATGCTGTGAGCAAAAGATGTTGCCTGCTGTGAAACCTGTGTAACCTCTTTTGTTACCTGGTGCATCAATTACAGAAAATCAGCCTGTGATCGCTTTTATCCTTTCATTGCAACACCAGAAGGAAATGTACAGAACTAAAAATAATCTGAAGTGAATCTTATGTAAACATTGTTCCTCTACTCAGTCATTTACATCCAGTCACTTCTGACTGGCAAAGCTGGAACACCCCCAGCTTCAAGGGAGGACATGGAAAAAACATATAGAGCTCTGCATAATATACCTGCCCACATGCTCTCCAATCAAACAGTCCTTCTGTTATTTACTTTGACCCTTTAGAATGAGGAGGGTTGAAAATCCTGCGATCATGAGACCAGCAGGACAACCAGGGAAACTAAAAAATAAACATTTCAGTCTAAGACAGAAATTAAAAATATAAATTTACTAACGTTCCTTTAGAAATGCTTTCTTGTACTAAGCTTTTTTTTGTGTTATTTGTGGATAACAACCGCTTCTTATTTTCATTCAACACCAAATAACATTTAATCGGTTCATAGATACTGCACTGTACAGACTGTAATTAACTATCTCCCATTCTTATGTCATCTTCATATAAGTTTTTGCAGTCAAGAAAAAATGTCCAGCAGCCAAGCTGAGCTTTGTTCTAATGGCCACTGTTGGTGGAGACATTATTATCTCTGCCCACAGTATCATCTGTTTTAATCCGTATGATTGCTGTAAAATGGCCGCTGTAAGGCATAGGAACTGTGAGGATCTGACACTGATGACCTTCTGAATTCAAATTAAACTCTAGTCGTGCAAAAAATATCAAGACATGGTGTCACATCCTCTCCATTTGACCAGACATGCAGAAATTTCAACCACGGGACAATTCTAGATATTTTAAGAGCTGGTTTTATTTCAGGTTGAGAATTTATACAGTGAACAATAAATATTCTAACTCTGGATTAAGTAAGCCTTTGGTCATCTTTTATCCTGTTATCTTTTAGTCATTAGGCCCTGCAGACCTAATTTGTCAATCGTGCCATAGTAAGCTCCCGTCTTAAAGATTGGTGGTTGTGTGCAGGCAGAACATCTGCAGTTATTGATCCACCAGACTCAAATGCCCCTCTGATCCATATCACAGTAAGGCCTTATCAGTGACATACAGGGATTTTCTGTGATGCTTATAGTCTCCACTGAAGTTTAATGCATGAATGCCTGAAAGGATCCCAGAATATGCAACTTCTCTTTGAAGCAAGACCATGTAACTTTTGATGGGCAGCAGCAACAACAGCCTCTGCTGCCACAAATGGCAATTTACAGGATGCTGGCGCATTAAATTCTGTTGGGCTCTGAATCTGAGTGGTTAAGTGTACTGGAAGCAGCACACTACCAGAAGCTAACAGCTCGTGTAGAGAACACAAAGCCTATCATTCCCTCAGGCAACAAACACAAAATCGTGGGCTTTGATTTCCCTCAGTTGCTTCTTCACCTTGTCAAACCCTTTGTATTGATGAAGCACAGTTTTGGACCTCACATAAAGCTGGAATCTCTTCCCACTGCACCTCAACTACACCCCAAACCTCAGGGTTTCTTATTCTGACTGTCCTTTTTGCAACTGTCTCTAACACTCCATCTTGAAAGCCCTTCAGAAAATGTACAGTAGCTCACTGATTTATGACGACTGTTGGTTTTGTCTTGGGATAGAGGCGAGCAGCTATATAACACATTTTGTGTTTTCACATTAAAAGCTTCACTCTCGACCCTCATCCCTCTATTGAAACCCCTACAAAGAACTACGTCTTATTAAACTTCTTATTCCCTAGCTAGCATCTAAACTTTGGTATAAAACACTGCTCCTTCCCAGCGTTCCTTTGCAGACAGAGTTGGGGTCAAGACTCCATTACAATATAATAAAATCTCTGTGGACGCCCTGCTCTTTTCCACAGTGACGCGCTCTTTGGATGCACAAGACACACTTTCGTTTTCTCTCTTTACAGTGCTGTGTTTAGGTCCCCTTCTCCATTCTCCTTCTGTCTTTTGTCTCCTGTCAGTGCGGAAATCTCACCATTGATTATTTCATTACAGTTTTATTACAGAAACCTGAAGCCACCTCATAAGATACAGAGACAGATTACAGAAACCATTAAACTTCCACAGTCACTATAGTGAGAACACTCTAACTGGTATATATGAATTGAGTATATTTCTTATTTTTAAACAAAAAAAAGTGATTATAAAAAAAGATGAATCAAATAATGAAAGGCACATGAAAAGTTTATGCTTCTTCACGTTACAGGCTCTGCATGATTATATTTATGTTTACAGCTCAGTCCTTTACAATTCAAAAAATATCAGATAAGAACTGAATGATTTACAGCTTTCCATCTTTGCCACTTGCTTAATCAAAACCAAATTTGGACAAAGAAGAGGATGTCTGGGTAGAGATGGGATGAGCAAATGGCAGCCACAAAATCTATGTATTAAAACTATGTATTTTTAGAAAGGAGCTGGGATTTTACGAACAGATTAGTTTTTTTTATGAGCAGATTTCCAAGATGTCTTCATTCCCAAACAACCAAATTTGTCACTGCCTTCTAAAATGACACGACCATTACAAAAACTGTTCGTATGTACGTTTTCTGATCTGCCATCTCAATGGTTGAAGTTAACTAAAACTACTTGGCTAAGAATAGGGAAAAAGATTGTATTTAAGGTTAAAATAAATCAAATAAACCACAGTTGTTGGTGTCAAAACCAAAAATTTTGGATGTACAACCGTTTATGGTGGCGGTATGATACAGCAGAGAACTACAAAATTCCAGGAAGGCCAATTTGGACAATTTTAACCACTTATAATAATAATGATAATAATAATATAATTGTGATAATAATTTCTTAAAGCCACGAATAATCTACACTGCTGTTTTTGCGGTGAGGATGGCTTCCAGCAGCCACTTGTGGTACTGTTCCTTAAGGCACGTTGGCAATGGCATCAAATTTGGGGATGGTTGCTGCCACATGGCTCGCTGCCTTCTGTTGGAATCCAGGCTAAGCATAACGTATGTCCTCCATCACAATGAAGCTCTTGTTATTGGTTGATTTCTGTCTCTGTGGCATTATTGGTCAGGCTCAGATCTCACCACTAAATGGTTTAAACATGAATTTAAGGTAGCAACACAAAGAGCAGGAAGAAAAATGTAAAACCCCACAGAAAAACCTATGATGCATAGGAAAGAAACCCTGCGGTTGCATTATAGATTATAATTTACTCTGATAATATAAAAATTGGTGTTTTTGTCTCTCTAAATAAAATTATAGCTCTGACATCTGCACTAATGAGTCATAAAAACACACCGAATTGAAATAAATTTCATAACCGTCCTGAGCTGACAGAACGACACTGTAGGACTACAGAATCATCACATAATGCTCCCTTTTTTGTGAGGCTAATGACTCATTGGCATCACAGTCTGTAGTTTCATATAAAATATTAATGTGTGTCTGCAAGTCTTTTAAGTCAAGCCAAGTTAACACTTGCAGCACACCTAAACCCCATATCAAACAGCAGCAGCTGCAGAGTAGCCCCAAGCCACCTCAGCTTAATCCAATTTGACTGGCCATCACTGTGGGCGATGCTGGATGGAACATTATGTGAGGTAGATAGAGCTTTTTACTCTGCATTAGTGAAAAGGGATTTATCAGTCCACTTTTGACTTTGTTGTGAAAAAAAATGAAATAAAAAATTGGTCAAATTCCAATATTCATGCTGTTACGTCCTACCACGGGGTCATTTGAGAGACAAAATGAATGACCTGACATTCATCAATAGCAGTGACATACAAAGAGGAGACTGGGTGGAAATCATGGGGTTATGTTGACAGGTGGTTTTCACATTTTAACACAATTAGCCAAGAGAAACTGTTTGAGAAATATCTCACACTTTTGCAAATTGTTTGTGTTTTCACTATTTGACCTTAAAATGTGATCACCTGACTTTTTTTTTTTTTTCTTTAAGGGTAAATGCACAAGTTGGACAACCTTCCATTTCTGTTGCTTGGACGCTTCAGAGCTTGCACATAATTTGGAAACTGGTGAATTGTCTGAGGAGTCTGCGCTCCAGTGACAGAGAAGGTGCAGAAATAAGCTTTTAGCTAATCCATGCCAAGCATATCAGACATCTGTCACTTGCAGTGCCGGCCAGCCTTCTGCTTCGCAAGCTCATTTGGCACTTAAAACTAAAGATTTCGGAGGCAATCTTCAGATTATGCTGCTATCTCTCTCTCTCTCTCGCTCTCTCCCTATACTTTCATGGTGCATGTACTCTATTCTCGCTGCCAACATGTCGGGGGTCCCTGTGGTTTAAATGTCAGAAAGATGCTCATTCCAAACGACAGAATGAACTTACAGTCAGCTCAGCACGCAGGGGCCCCCAAATGATAGCATGCACTATCAGGAGATAATGTTACGCACCTGAGCTGCAGCACTGTGAAAACAAATAAGAACAGATGCGGAAGCACTGTGGCATTATGGTGACCTCAAAACAAACAATTAACACCATGGATTTTTTTCTTTTTTTTTAATGTGAGATTAAATATGGCATAATCTTGCTCTATCTTTGACAGCAACAAAAACTGCACGTGCAGGTATTGTTCATTTATTTTCAACACATCTTCTTGCTCTCTCTGTTTCCCTTTCTCTCATAACAGATGGTGAGATGGATTCACTCTTGGGTCAGATGCACACACAGAACAGGTACCATGTACATTTCCCCTCACTGCAGTGCCATGGAATAGTGTTTTTCACAACAACTCAATTTGAAGAACTAAAGTTTGCTTAATGGGATAGCCTGTAATCTTACCGGTGCTTGACATGGTTGTGTTAGCACGGTAACTTGCTTCCTAAGTGAGCTCTAATTATCAGAAATAGATGCTGTGTGATAATGGCTGCATTACAGGTGCCTCTGTGTGTGTAACCGTGGGCCTTTCTCATTAAAATATTGCTGTGAAATTAGCTGGGATGGAAAAGAAGTAAAGAAAGAAAGAAGGAAGGAAAGAAAGAAAAAAGAAAGAAAAGAAAGAGAGAATAGAAGACAGACAGTAGAGTAGTAAACCCAATTATCTGTGTCACATTTCTGTTTAGTCCAGATTGGAGACCTCAGCTCCTGAAGAACAAAAAAATTCCCATAAAGTAGACAGAGAACTGGTAAGTCAGCTTTAAAAGCACCTGGGAGCGAAACTAGAGTAACATGCTGATAGAGAGCAGCTAATGGGGATTATATAATATTGTGCTGATGGTTCATTTGACAATGATGTCTTAAGGAGGCTCCAGTAGGTTTTTGCCTTTACATTAGCTGAGATCATTTAGTTCGACAGAGCAAGTTGTATTTCCTTAAATCGTGAAACAGAAACATAACCTTGTGCCCAAACAGGGAGGTTTAAAAGCAGTGAGACTCAGTGTGCCTGGGAAATGTAAAACTGAAAAGCTTTGGCACCCTCTGCTGTTAAAGGGATTTCCAGATGGCAGCTATTTACACACAGACCTGCTGTAGCGACGCAGACATGGCAGAGGGCAGGAGGAACGTCGAGCAGCCTGACAGAAAGGAAGAGGGGGAAAAAATAGGTCCTCTGTGAGATTTGAAGACATTATTATGCTCTAATTAATCCTACTGTTGAGGTGCCTTCGTTATGTTTTTTTTTTCTCTTTTGTTTTTAGAGGAACTTGTCTCATCTTGATTAATATTTGACACATTTGACAAAGGTCATCTCTTATTCATCACAGGAATCTGCATTACTCTACTTAAAACCAGTACTGGAAAAAGAATAAAAACGCTTCTCTAGTTCTGTTTTTTTGTTAAAAGTTCTTTCTCCCAGGTGACGATTCCCTAAGGTACAACAGACTAATTGTTGCTGTTGGTTGTTTCATATTCACCTAATACCTTGCAGCTTTTCTCCTGCTCCCAGGAGTACTGCACATTTGCTGGGATGTTATTTGTCGGGGCACTGCTTTGCCCACATGGTGTAAAGTGTGCTGTGGTTATCCGGGGTGAACTAAGACAAACATTAATTGGTGGCACTGGATCCTGTGCTCTGTACCTGCTGTGAGCCCACGCCATGCTTCGGTGTGGCTACCCCATCATCCCTCCCTTTCGAAATCTCCTCTGACAGGGCCAGCAGCACCGAGCTCCTGGTTATCATTTATCATCCCAGCAGATTGGCTCGTGTAACACTCGGCAGACTGATGGGTCATCCTCATGCTGGGGACCTGGCTGGAGCGAAGCCGCTGCGAGTTGTCTGCATGATTGGAGAGCTGAGAAATGGAGAGGAGGGCCTGTCATTAAAACGAGAGGAGGGACCCTTCTAATTCATCTGGCTAGTCACCGCCGTGCAGTGTAAGTGCTTCAGACAACTCTGATATCGTATTAGCACACCTGCACAGGCCCCAAGAGGGAAGAACAGGACTTCTTAGTGGTGTTCCTCACCAGCTCCCTTGGAGATGTACACCAGAGATTACCCCATTAATATATCCCACTACTCACTGGAGGGGGGCGGGGTAGCTCCTCTCCAATGCACATCTGTAGGACACCACAGGTGGCCTCCCCTCCACACAGGGAGGTACCCTGATGTTTTTTCAGGGCTCTTCAGCTCCATTGAGAATGTTTGGTGGGCTTTGTTGGCTGGGTTGGCACCTGCGGTGTTGTACACTCTTTACAAGACATCCAATCACTTTCCGCATTTCGAGCGCAATGTCATGCAACATTCAACCAATTTTATTTTTTGACTTAAAACAACACTTTTTATCGTCCCTCCAGTTCACTTATTGTGAATGCCTCGGGCTGATCAAAGGATGGTGGCTGACAGGTCATCGTTAAGTCATAATCCAAAACCCAAAACCCCTTTGTTATTCTTAAGATCTCGGGCAAAGCAATGAATACATACTTATGAGCATGGGCTATTGTTTTGAAAAGGTCAATACCAACACACTAATCAATGATATGAAGAGACACGGGCTGCTCCATCAACCAGGAGGTGACTTTGTGAACTCATGGGGATATTTCCTGTAGCCTCGACACATTAATGAGCTTAATTTCATAGCAATGCTCAACTAGGGAATATCTCTCTCCCCTAAACGTCACCATGGATACTGACTCTTATTCAGTGTTAATGGGGCAGACATGGACAGTTTTGCGTTGATGACAAATTGAAGTACTGGCTGGCTTTCAACTGTTTTAAAAGAAATATGGTCATAGACACAAGTCTAGATTTCACTGTCCAAGTTTATAGCAGTAATATAAACTACGTTTTAAAGTGGATTTTTACTTTAATGGAAATTACTTTCGCATCTCACTTTTTGGCATCCAGCAGCTCAGCTGTCTCCCTGTTACTCATCTCCTGGAATGGACACTCTCTGACAGGTCCTGCTCAATATTGCAAGGTGAGTGAATTGTGGCAGATATTATTACATATTTAATAAACTTAGCTAGTGCACAAACAATAATTTGAACAGTTGTAGGTCTATAAAAATGTAATACTGAGGATTCCATTATTACAATTCACATTAGAAAATACAATTTAATACAAAATCTAATTATTTCGGAGCGCTAAATCTGTCAACTCACTCATCCACTCTGATACAGTATATACACGTTCGACTAGTTGTAATAGAATTGAAATGCTGGTGCAGGAAATTCTCCGAGAAGTTGTGCGGTGCGATTTAAATGGACTGTCGGGTTGTGATGACAGAGGCACAGTTTACCGTGACCATTCATGCTGTTGAAAGCAGCTCTCTGGGCAGATGTGATCAGCAGAGGCAGTGTCTCCCTCCAGCCTAGATTGACAAGCCAGACCAGACTCAGGAGATGGATATCACAAGGGACAGCTGAGCTGCAGGAAACCAGTGGTGCAGGCAGTTTCCAGCCAGCCTCATTACAGTGGACAGGTTTATCCAGGCAATTGCTCCTCAGATAAGGTTGACTCCAAAGCACTAATTGTGTAATGCAGTATAGGATGACGATTATGATACAGTTCCCTGGTGTAAAAAAATGACTGCACAACTGGGATGTTTGTTTTTACCTGGGCAAAACAAAGAACTGTGTGAGCTGTGTGGTAAGCAGCATGCTGTAGCAGTGTTAAACAGGGAAGTCTGAGGAGATTGTCTGAGATTGTATTGTCTGATGCACTTGCAAACCAAATTCCTTTATGTATAACTTCAGACAGGCAACATTAGTCAGAAGTAAAACTGTGAAACATTAAGTGTGCAATCTGTTCGAACTGTGTACATTACTATTGCAATCACAATTAGTTTAATGAAGGAAACCTCTTGTCTGCAATTTGCTCGTTCACCTCATCTTGTAACAGTGCATTGTTTAATGCTCGTCTACTACTTAACATAAAAGCATCAGATCAATTATAGCCTTATGCACGGTCTGTCTGCATTTCAGTATTCTTTCATGTGTCTCACTCCATGAGCAAGAGCATAATCTCTGAGCATTAATCTTTATTATACAGCAGAACCGCTGCAGAATTCAAATCACCAACCATATATTCAAGGTCACAGTTAAAAAAAAAAGAAAACACATTTTACACAGATTAATAAATCAAAGTGTATGCCCCCAATCAAAATGTAAGTGGAACACTCAGTATTGATTGAGGTGTCCTTATTTTGCTCAGTAAAACCATACTGAATACAGATTTTACACACATCCAAAGACACTAAGGGGATTCAATTGAAAGATGTTTGCTTTACGCTTAACACTTTTTCTATGAATCTGGCGATTAAGCATTCGGAGGATGTAGTTTTCATCTACTGTTCTCTGGGAATGCAAACTGCCTAAGACAAGAAGTTGTCCCCAAACCTGCTGTGAGAGCAGACAGATCACTGGTCAATTTACTGAATGGACACTGAGCAACAGTCAATACTGACCACATACAACACACACACACACACAATGAGTTTTTCAGAATCACACAGGGAAAATGTATAACTCTAACGGACCATTCGCTAAACTCCTCCTCTGTACAATGATTGTCCAATCATAGTTTAGATGGATAAAACAATGTGTTTAACTGCTTCTGGCTAGTCTGGCTAACTATCTTACACCTACAGAAAAAATGGTCTAATACAGTACTAACTGAAAATAAAGCCCTGGAACAAAGCCTTTCTCAGCAGTATGTCATGAACACCATTTTAATTTAACAAGTTCAGCTTTGTTAACGTCATGCAGGTATCAGGTTAATGGCATATGGTCTATTGCAATTGGAATTGCAACTGTAATTCCTACAAATTTTTTGGTTCATGCTTCTCTGAAATGATTTCCCTGTTTAGTAAAAGTAAAACCCTGCCATTTAACTTTACATAACTTATAGTGTACTCCTTTTTAAATATGGAGCTGCATTCATTAAACACAAGCATGTTTTGATCCACCCATTGGAGTGTGAACTCTCATCCACGTAAAGGACCCTGTAAGTTTGTTTAAAAAAGAAACGCATGCACGCCAGTGCAAATTAGTAACAGAGTTGTGGTTGTCCTGTTGGCAGCAAATTGCGAGATGCTTGAAAAGTCTCTTATCAGTTAATTTAAGTGATTACGAAAGAATTTCATTCTCCATTTTCTGCTGGGGAGGCTAATTATTTTATCATAGAAATTTTAATTAGCTGTATCTCAGAGTTGTCCACGGAGCTATAAAAGCTACAATAGATGGAGCAAGCACTGTATGTGGGGCTTTTCATAGGAAGAACTGTGCTTCACATAGAATAACACAAAGCAAATATGGACTGTACAGGATGAATGAGGAAACTGTTCTTATGATGATAAAGAAAAAGTCTCCCTGTGACAATCTGCAATGCATTCAGTGCAGCTTAAGGGAATGTCAGTATTACTGTGTGGGCCTGTTTCATGAGACCGTCAGCGCATTGCGTGAACATTTGAGTTGTAAAAGAATCGAATTTCTACAGTAACATCAGTGAAATAAAAGATGAATGTGATGAAAGCTTTGCCGAAACACAGTCAGATCATCAATAAATCCAACTGTGCCTGGTTCAGATCAGTCGCATAATGCTTGAGATCTGAAGTTAATAATTTTACAGCAGTGGAGCAGATATCAGGGCTTAGAATGAAGGTGGCAGAGATTTATTAGCGGTTCATGATTGATTGGCTATAGAAGTGTGAGAATGACAAAATTATAGGGTTAACTCGTGTTCGTCTCTGTTATTAATGACTAAGCAGCTCTTTTCAAGGCATCTTCAAGATGGTCTGTTTTTTTTTTTTTCTGTCCTACCCCCTGAACTTCCTCATCGCAGAGTAAAATAAATCATAGACAGGAAAATGAAAATGTGGCAGGTGATTTGTCGGAAAGATAGTTTGTTATTGTGTGCATTCAGAATTGATAATTGCCAAGGTGACCTATGATCTCTTTGATTAACAAGGACACAGCTCTCTATCCCGATGGCTGCGGGGCTATTTCCAGAGCCCTTTGTCAGCATAATTTCCCTGCCTTTTTGTACTGAATGAATCACACTGATATGCTATCGGTCATCCGTATTTTCTTCCCTATAATGTAAAAAAAAAAAAAAAAAAAGTGGAATAATGGTGATTTTTTTCTTAATTGTTGGAATTGCAACACCAATAACAAGGGATGTCGTGGGTTGATCCACATTAACTGGCACGTGCCGTGACTGCGAAGAATAAGTTTTTTCAAAAAAGATGTGCCAGTTTGAGAAATAAAGCATGGGTGCTGTAGGTTTATGTCTGTCATCCAACCAGCTGTTAAAGATGAAGTTTTCAAGTCAGGAATGCTTGTCAATCTGCAGTGTGGGGGCAGCGGCTCATGGAATATTTACTTAGGCAGAAGATGGGGGTTTGTGGGAGTCTCAGGCCTCATTCAAAGGAAACGGATAAAGGCCCTGAGGATTCATGCAGTGCAGCATTGTCTCTGACAAAAAAAAAAAAAAAAAAAAAAAAAACAGGAACACTGCTGGGGAAAAATACCTTGATTTAAAATTCAGTTCTAAACCCAGGCATGGAAAAGGCAAATAGGAGTGTGAGCGGAATGTAAAGCAGAGCTATATACACCAGACTGGCATAGTTTAGGTCACACATGCATGACAGACCCTACATATTTTTTTTTTTCCCTGAATGATAAATTCCAGTTGAAGAAATTGTGCTTGTTGAAGCTCAGTGGTATCTTGTCCCAGTAAGGCTGCCTGGCAAGCCTCTGCAAAGCTCACAAACAGGTTTCCATGCATTTGATTTCAACTCAGTGTATTCATCCTCCCAAGAATCATCCAAATTATGCCCAGTTTCTTACACATGTATTAAAAATGAAAGTAAATGTATTAATATTTATACTGAGCCATATGGTAAACAAGTAACTCTGTGGCTGGGAGATTTGGTCCGGGTTTGGTGGATGTCAGCATCATTTCTCTAAAAGCAGCAATGCGAAAAGCAAATTCCTTTGAGTAGACAGCGGACTGGTATATTTAACATCAAAAAGACCTGGAAGGGAAAGTCATGAAAGATGCTGACAGAAAACACACTTGTCATCATGGGGATTATTCAATACTGTCGATGTTTGATTGCCTTGCTTTGTGACTGTTTGAGATAGCAGCCGCTGATACGAGTCCCCAGTAAAGTGCTGTAATGGGACTTTGCTCATAATTATGCATATTATGATGTACATTTTTCATCAGTAAATGCCAAAAATATGATCAAAACAACCTAAATCCCATTGCTCGACAGTGCCAGTGTGCGTACATAAAAATTAAAGCCAATGACATCATTACAGACTCCTGAACGCTGCCGTTTTCTTGCAGCCCTCCCATCACATAAAACCTGCAAAGTTGCAGTTTTCAAACTGGCAGTGTGCATGTCTTGGTTTGCACCGCTGAACCTAGTTTTTATGTTGGTGTCCTGGGAGCTGGAGTGTATTTATTTTTGAAGAACAAGGATTTGTGATTATTTCCATCTGCACATCCCGCTCCTTCCAGAAATATGTCAACCTGCTGAAACAACACACCACAAGTTTTCCTGTGATTGTGAAGAGTATATCCGAGCTCTAGAGGCTTTGCGTCGCTGTGTGTGTGTGTGGGTGACTGCTCACTCAGCTGTGTACTTAAAACTTATTTGATTGATGATTAATTAAAGACAGCATCCACACTGTTGGAGCACCAAGACTCATTTTAAGCCTCATCATCTTTACTTTACATGCTCCTCTGTAGGCAGACTGTTATCGATAAACACAATGTTGTGCTGTCAACTGTTAATAAGACAACACACAGTTGCATCTGGTCCTGAAAACCCTGCCAGCCAAACAAACTAGCCACCCTCCACTAAAGCCTTCATCAGAGAGGGACTGTTTGTATATTTGATCCCTGTGCAGTAGCACTATCTCTTTGATTTTTATATCCTAAATAAATTCATCTGTGCTGTTAATTCCACACTCAAGTATTTTAATCAAATTCAAGGTTCATCAAGGCTTTTAGCTCTTCTGCCTGACAACAAGCAGCAGCAAGGGTTAAAAGCAGCACAGTCACTGCTCTTAAAAGATGAGATCGTATCACCCAAGCATTTTTACACTGTGGACTAACTGACTTTTAGATTTCCCTGATTACTGCAAAGAAGCTGCAGGGTCAGAGGAACAGATACAGTACATTTATACTGGAAACACCATGTGAGACAGACCTTGGCCTAATGTCTCTGAGCAGAGATGCTTCAAGACTATGTTTTTACTGCAGAGGATTTCGGAGTGCACTGTGTCAGTACATCATACATTTCCCCTCATTAATCAAGCAAGGTTACTCTAAGTTGAAATTTAAAGTGGGGTTTAAGTTGGAAGAGCATCTCTCAGCATCTGAGGCAGCACAGAGTCTGTAAAAACATTTGAAATACATTTTCACTTATAAAATAATGAAGTACATTGAAATTTTAATGTTTCAGGGCTGTTGAATGTTTCATCCACATTAAAATTTTGATAAAAGTGGACCTCTGAAACCTTGATTTATTGATAAATGACAAGTGAATACGTTAACCAGCTGTACATGTTTGAAATGGTTAAAATGATTTTTCTTGCGACAAATTTCAGATGATAATAAACGGCATTTTGTATTCTAGACGGGCTCTGAGACAGAATTTGTCACTCAGTATGACAATAAGTGCAAATATGTATAGTGCTATTTACACTGTGTTACAAATTCAAATTGGGTTGCTAGCAAAAAAAAAAAAAAAAAAGCACCGGTATTGACTAGCAAGGACTCAAAAGGTTCATATTCCACATGTGGGACGTCATCTTGATACATCGATTGCATGTGCAGTATGCCTTCAAAGAGCCTCACCTATGCATCTTTTTGACAGACATTGATTATCTCATACAGTTAACATACATTTCCCTTTGCACTCACTTGAAGTGTTTATGATTGCCATACAAGAAGTGCAAGAACTGCCCTCAGCACTTAACCTCATCTTGACTACAGCTCTCTGCAATTTCTGCAACCGCTTTTAATTAAATATGAAGAAAAATGGGAAAACAGCCCTTGAAGGGATGCAAGCAAAGTGCCCACACTTTAATTTGTTAATAGAGCGGTACATCATTAGAGTAATGATTGCATCCAACTATAAGACACGAGCCTGTATACACTGATAGTGACATCCAGCTGACATGACACATGAAGAACATTACTGTAAGCGTGAATGCATAATGCTAATTGTTTATGAATGTGCTAAAGAAGTCAAACTCAGCAGAACTGTTTGTGGATACCCCCAGTCTTACAGTATGCCGAGGCATTTTCACAAGTGAGTATGCGCCTCTTTTCATGTCACAGGGTAGGTTACTGCTTCCTTATTTAATCATGCTGCTCTAAATAGTATGAGATCTGGGAGTTCTTTCTGGGAGATTATTGTTTTTTTTTACATGAAACTGCAAGACAGAGGCCCTTTACAAAGGTTCCCGAGTAATATTTAAAAAGACTCTGTGAGGTCGTGCTTAGGTTCGGAAAAGCTAAAAGCCTGCTAACATGCTCACAATGGCAAAGCTAACATGCTGATATGAAGCAGCTATAATGGTCACCATGTTTAGGAACTTAGTTCTGCCTATTACCATGCTAACATTTGCTAATTAATACTACACGCAATGTACAGTAGAGGCTGATGGGAAAACCTAAGGTTTTTATTCCCTTTTTGCTGTCCGTATTTAGACCTCCTGCATTAACTCATCTCCTGTTACCATAGAGACCCGGTTGTACAACAGATAGCCTGATTCAACTTACATCAACCCTGTGTCTTGCTTATCCAGAACGTGACTTATATGGCAAAAACAGCTTCTTAAATTGGCAGAGCTCTTATGACATGTCCTGATATGCCCCGGGCCCAATGTTCATGAAGCTGCAATTTCGCCTCTTAGTCAATCCTGCTATTATAATCTCACTACTTCCCATTTCGCCAGACCATCTGTGTCCGCTTGGTCTCTCTGGTACTTCTCTGCTTCCATTAAACATACAAGGCCTTCTCAGTCTAACATCGAGGTCTGGTTTTCTGGCTTCTTTGACAGTAAGAAATTTTGAAAAGTGAAAAGTCAGGGGATTACTGAAGTTAGGAGGGTTCATCCTCTAGGGACCACGAATTCCTGTTCCAAATTTCATTGCAATCCATCCTATATTTGTCACAATACTTCATGCCCATACTGTATGCAGTGGTAGGTACAATAAGAACCCATAATTTTCCTATGAGAGTGATTGTTCATATATTGTTAAAGCAGTCACACTATAATGATTCATAATGCTGGTTTACATCAATAAACTGATGTTTATCACATGATCAATAGACTGATGTTTATCGCATATGATTTTGTAATGGACACGGCTGCTGTAAAACAGCCATTATATCAAACCGATGTACTACTCGGTGCTCACACACACACACACATACATACATACGCGGGAATGCAGGCTCAGTCACGCAAACACACACACAAACAGGAGCAGGTGATAATAGGGCTATTCTTTGTGCAAGGTCATGAATAATTCAAAATCCATGTTCTCAAACAGATTCTTGAGTTGACAGAATAATATGACAGATTCTGCTACTGCTATGAGATGAGAAAGATCACAAATGTTTTAGGGATTCCAGCAGGGGATAAATTGATCTTCCACGTGTGCTACTAGTGAGCTCTCACGGAATCCAATATCAATAAATTTTGGAAAAAAAACCCCAGCTATTCAGTCTGTTGTACTCATGGCCGTTTGACATTCATTTGACCCAAACATAAGGCAAATTAACCTCTCTCTAGAACACTATTTCAAACCACAACACAGACCACACAGTGTTATTTATGTTGTTTATTTATTCATTTTCAACTTTCAAACAACTGCAAGGAATAAATCCTTTAAAGGAGACATCACGTTGTCATTGGAATTGCACAATGGTGCACACCATTCCACTCTAGATCTGACTTCCTAGTCATGTCATCATTTGTTATTCAACTTTTGACTGTGTGGAACCACATTTCCTCATGAATTTCATCTCCTCTGCTGGTTGCAAAATGACCAAACGTGAGGGGTGCCATTTGGACACTGGAAACAAATCCTTGTAGAGGAGTGTGATGGCAGCATTCCTGACGCTTGGCAATTGGCCAGCCCATGAGTCAGTGGAGACATACGTGTTCTGTTTTCATTGTTCAATAAGGCTTTGCATGAATTTCTTCCACCTCTTAGCTTAGTGAGCCAAAAGCTCCCTAAACGCCAAAGTCTTCATTATGGCCGTGGAAAGTGGGCTGGCTCGAGGTCACCCCTGATGTTCCACTGGCTGCCTGGGGAAGACTGGAATTAGAAAGCTACCGCAGTCACAGGCCACGGCAACCGACCGGGCTGAATGACTCCAATCTCCTTTATAAGTTTGGCAACAGATTAACAATGTTGTAAACACTGCGTGGTACAGGATGTTGGGGATATAAACAAGTTCTTTCAGATTCTCGCCCTGCTGTGGCTGACACTCTCTGTGTGGTTCTGGAGCAATTCTTTGGAAAGACTGCCTTACAAACACTTCACACTGAAACTTCCTGGAAATAAATAAACAAATGGGCTCTTCATGCAGCATCTGCTCACATGGAAGGCATTCAGTCAAGGCCTGAAAGAGACGGCCAGGCTGATGAATGTTAACTGTGTGCATTATTAGATCGGCTGACCCAAACCTCAAAAATATATAAGTAATTACATTAAAAAAAAACATGGTAAAAAAAAGCCCCGAAGAACAATTCTCTGCACTGCCCAATCTAATCTCTCCCTTTTAGAATATGCACCTTCTAAATATACAAATTAACTGAGCTCCAACACGTATGAATTTCATGCATATTCATTTCTTTTTTTTTTATGTATATGCAGACTGTAGGCCTGTAATTGTGAATCCTAGTAGAAAAGATCCACCTATGAGAACAAAAATCCTTCCACCATCTTCATGTGATCAGCAGATGACTGCAACTCCCCGTCCATTATAGTCCCATTATTCCCATGAATTCAGCCAATAGGCATTGAAGGCATTGAATCAGAGCCACTGATGGCGCATTGACAGTGACCTATTGGATTTAATTGACTGTTGGATGAATGCTTCTCCGAATGGAACGGACAAGCATTTGAAAGAAGGAAATAAAAAAAAATGATAAAAGCTGAAGGTTCCTTTAAGAGTTCCTTTATTGGTCAAGCAGCTCATGAACACATTTTATTCTTACCTCGAATATACTGTAGGCTACACACATAAGCATTCCCCTGAGAGCACACATGTCTGAGAAGATGGTGAAGGGGGAGGAAAAAAAAAAAAGAAAGAAAAAAACAGCAGTTTCGAGATGCACCTGTAAGGTGCAAGACTACGCGGAGCAACTTTCCAAAGAGAGCACAAGTTGCCCCCCATGCGCATTTGTTCTTCCAGCAGTAGGGAGGACGTGCAGCGTGCAGTACACCACCAAGCAGTGCAGAAATCAAAACAACAGCGGCTGTCACCCGTCAGGAGAGACGGGAAAAATTAACAAACACCCCAGCCAGCTTTCAGGTCCCCACTGATAGAGCGCGCAGGTTGTGTTTGAGAGCATGTTTTTCTCATGCACTCCCCCTTTCCCCCTAAAAAAAAAAAAAAAAGTCCATGAAATAGTCCTGTTTTTGGAGAAAGCTGCAGCAAGCGAGGCGCGGCGTTGTCTGAGCACAACTGAGAGAGTCCAGTTCGGGGGGGGGGGGGACCCTTTTGACTCGAATTAAGGAGAGGCTGTATGAGACAAAAAAAAAAAAAAAAAAAAAAAAAAAAAAAAAGGGGAGGAGAAAGGGGAGGAGGGCAGGAAAAAAATTGTTTCTGGTGGTCCCAACCACAGCGCCACCAAAAACCTCCCCCCCTTTCTTT
>JBBMJY010000003.1:13477622-13565733 GCA_037833715.1 Toxotes lorentzi
CACACACACACACACACACACACACACACACACACACACACACACACACACACACACACACACACACACAGGCTGGCTCTTTATCAAATTGCATTGTCAAATATGTCAAGCCCTAAATTTCGGAGACATGCAGGTCGGGTAGTGGACAGAAAGCGCGCATAAGGAGAGGAGCCACAGTGACCGGGCGGGCGCAGAGAGACAATTCTCCTCAGTCTGTGAATTTATCTTCCTCATATTATCTCACTGTGGTGTGAGGAAACGAGACAAAATCACGAAGGGAACGGCTTGATTTGAAAAAGAACCTGGTTGCTGCGTAAAATGAGCAGCCGCATGAGGACCGCGCTGAGTTGGATAAGAACTTTCACCGTTTCTCTTTTGGTCTCAGATATTCTAAATAGCTATATTTGAATATCTCCAGGGGTTGTGCCATACCAAATACGACCCAATTAATAATGTCTAAATGACTCACATTATTGCACCCCCCCTTCACACGCAATAAAATAAATAAATAAAGTAGGCTAATGGCTGAAGCGACCACAAGGTGGCAATGTTTGCACAAAGTATAGTAACGGAGGAGGAAGGATGTGGATGCATAAGACACGTTGCTGAGGGTCTGAGTGTCGTCGCCCCCCCCCCCCCATTGTCATGGTAGGACGTGATAAGAAATGTGTGAAGCGGATCAGTCGGACCTAAAAGACATCTGATATCATGTTTCCTGTGTCCTCAACTTTTACATTCCTTTGTGTAATCCTCTCCATCTCTCCTTGCAGGCCAAATGACATAGGATGAAGGCTGTTCGAAACCTGTTGATTTATATATTTTCCACCTATCTTCTGGTTATGTTTGGATTAACTGGTGCCCAAGATTATTGGTGTTCCACTCTGGTCAAGGGGGTCATTTATGGATCATATTCGGTGACTGAGATGTTTCCTAAGAACTATACAAACTGTACATGGACACTGGAGAACCCAGACCCTACCAAATACAGCATCTACCTGAAGCTATACAAGCGAGACTTGAGCTGCTCTGAATATTCTTTGCTTGCTTATCAGTTTGATCACTACTCACACGAAAAGATCAATGAGTTGCTGAAAGTCAACGAGTCTATAGTGTACCTGTGCGATTCGAAGAATATTTATGTATTTTTGCTGTATGACAAGAATTTTGTTCAGCTACGGAGAGTTTTCCCTTATGATTATAATGGATTGACGCCACAGAAGCTGGATGAGGAGGAGAAGTCCATTGTGGAGTTTTTGGTGTTGAACAAGGCGAGCCCCAGCCAGTTTGGGTGTCAAGTCCTTTGTACGTGGCTGGAAAACTGCCTGAAATTAGAGAAAGGGACAGTGGAGACATGTGGGATCGTGTACACAAAATGCACATGTCCTCAGCATTTAGGCGATGGAGAATCAGAGAGTATGCTCATGCTCAACAACGTGGTTTTACCTTTAAATCCACAAACGGAGGGTTGCCTGTCACCCCAACTACAAGCTGGGCAGATCTGCAATCTCAGTGCAGAAGTGAAACGGCCTCCTAAGGAAGGTAAGTATCCTGTCATCTTCCTCCTTTATGCTGAAATAGATGTAGACTTAATGGACTACTGTATGCATAGATAAGATAGTAATCATGTCAGACAAATGTGCACGTCAATCACTCCCTTCTCTGCCCTTATTGCATGTTTGAAGTGTGATGGCCCATGAAACAAAGAGCACACATAGATATGTAGACTGCAGTTGGCTCAGAAATGTGTCAACGTCAAGAACAAAGCTGCCAGAGGAGTTGGGTGTAGTAAAGACCACACCAGCACAAATCAAACCACCTAAAGGGGGGGTCTTTCATTTGGTTGGATTGAATTCAAAATGCACTATCATTGCTGTGAATTTAAAATGGCTGTTTTTGTACACATCAGCACAGAGTTAAAATGGCTGCGAATCCAAAGACAAATTTTTATTTTTTTTGGTGTGTTTATACATTTATGTCAGTGTCATCGATGCAAAGACCAACAGTGGTCAATATGGACACATCCCTCGGTTTTTTACTGGCATCTATGTCAGATGGAGCGACTGGGATCATGGATGCAGCAGTGTCAGACTGGATCACATCGCCCATGCAATGCAACATTTAAAACTTGTGTATAATATTCAAGAGTTTGATTCTTAGTCAAATCTGTAGAAACTAATAATTAAACATGTTTAAAGATTACTGAATAAAAGAGTAGTGGGATTTTCAAAGCTGTTCTACTATATAGGGATACCTGTCCAGTGTTGCCATAGAGCAATGCAACGTGTTTTCACTGTATGTTGGAACTGAGCAATAATTAACATACAGTCAAGTGCTTACACAAGAAAATGGCATTATCATTTGCAGTTGACCCATTTGCAGTTGTAAATCCCACGTTCAAAGATTCATACATAAAACACCTATACATGCAGACACATTCCCAGACAGACAGCTGAATGAACATTTAATACTAAATGGTTACGATAAGGTCTTAGTGATTCTATTCATTAGTGTTACCAGTTAGCAGGCGGAGTTTTTGTAGTTATCACATTTGTGTAGCCCTTTGAATTACAAAGCGGAACCTTCTTGACACATAGCTGCTTGCATTTTAACAGATAGTAGAGAGAAAAAAAAAAAAAAAAAAAAACCCCAGAGGAATATGCTACATACTTCAGAGGCGAGGTGCGTTTACCGTGACACATAAAGGAGGAGCATTCATCACGGCACACTGAACCCAAAATAATGAGTCAACCTTTAGATTTTTTTTGGGGAAAAAAATAATGATAGCTGGAATGTTATGGAGCTATCTCCCTTGTGGCATTTACCAAAATAACAGTCGCTATAATAGCACCTTGGAGAACAGGTGGCAGTTTTCTAATCAAGAAGAACAGGTGATCATCGATTGCAGTAGTTCAGCTGTTTGGTTGACTCCAGCTGAGTGCTGCTACATGCTACATCCCATTTTTAGGCTTTTTTTTTTTTGGAAAACACACAAATACACACCTTTTTCTAGCAACATTACCCCTAGATATCTAAGGTCCTTTTAAAGCTTTTGTAAGGGTTACTCTTGCTCCAGATTTCTACAATTTAAGTGGCCAGCCTCCATGAAGTTGGATGATAAACTCATTTTTTGAGTATCGTTCACCTACCATTTCACTAGAGCCCTTAAGCAATAATGCATACAGTTTTAGATGCAAATTACCATTACAACTCACCCTGCAGTCAAGTAGCATGTGCAGTAACATCGGAAAGTATGACTCAGCTGTGTATCTTTTTTTTTTTTCAGGAAATGTGATCATTTAGTGAATCTTATGTACAAATCACAAACATTACTGGGAAGCATTATGCTTATTTTCACAGAAAATTCTGTGCTCCAAAATAACAGTTGACATTTTTCTATCAGCATGTTAATAACAGCTTAAGAGCACAGCTTATTTTTCCGCTCTCAGAAGATTTTCCACAAGCTTCTATTTATAGGGTCGGTTGATAGGAGGTTTGAATAAATCCGTTTTCATCTGGATAACGGGGAGATCACCACTGGGTTTAAAAGAGCACTGTGTCTCCTGTGGCATCGTGGTGACAGAGTCGGTGTTCCTGATGAAGAATAAAGCATTACAAACAGTCGACAAGGGCTCCATTTGATAAAATCACTTGTCTTTGATCTTCTCAGTTCCTGGTAGAGGATGGCTTCAGAGCACATCAAAGAAAAGCAAGGCTGGAGGTTGTATACTCCAGCCATGCCACTGAAATGCCCCACCAGTGTTTCACGGAGACAGAGGATAACAACATTTTAAAGGTTAAAGCTCTTAAATATTTAAGGTGATTATGCAGACAATGGACAGGCCACATTCTTTGATACCGTGGCATTTTGAAAACCACAGTGACACGACGAAATCCTAAACAGATGTACTACTCGGATGATTCATTTATGCAGTTTTATTTTTATCACATTCTCCCATTTCATGAATAAAAGTTGTAAACGGAGGCACCACAATGGCACAGTGGCACTCACAGGAAGACAGATTTAATTCTCTCTTTTTTTTTTTTCCATGTGCGTTCATGTGGGTTTCCTCCCACATCCCACACATGCAAGTCAAGTAGGCCGTTTACTCTGAGCTGCCCATAGGTGAATGAGTAGTGACTGAACAGCTCTGATGTCCTGGTGACGTGTCCTGGGTGTTTTCTTGCTTTCCGTCCAATGAATGCTCGGATAGGCTCCAACTAGTGTGACTCTGAATTCTGGAGCAGAAAAATTTGAAACTGAACTGAACTGTCATAAATTTAAAATGCCCTGGTGCATTTCTTTTGAAAAGAATAACCAAGATCATGAAGAGGCATTCGGTAGCCAGATAGCAAGTACAAGCAGACATTTAAGTGCATGCTCTTACCCAGCTATCTTCCTTTCCCCCTGTCCAATCCTGTGCAGATGTTGGTGTTTACATGTCCACAAGCTTAAAATCCTCAAATTCACATTGTGCTGCTAAAAAACATCCACAAATTGCTCTTGGCTTGAGGAAATAAACATCATGAGGCATTGTCTTTTTTTTTTGTGGCTCAGTCTACCAGTCTGCCCTTGGCTAAGGAAAAGTGACGCATTCTTTGTCTTGTTTAGTTGGAATTTGCCAGTTTTCAAGGATCAGGTTTAAGGAGTCTCATTGTCTGAGAGGAATGTGCTTTGGTGCATGTCCTCCAAGGTGTTCACTGTTAATGCCTTGAGCAGCAACGTTCATGTCTAGATGCCTCAGTATTATACAAAGACGGTTTTGTAAAAAGAATTGTGACAATCATCCCTCTGTTGAATATAACATTGTCACTGAAAAGCTTTTCTTTCTTCTTTCTTTCTTTTTTTTTTTTTAAAGAAAGCAATTATTTCAAAATGAAAAGGGCAATCTGACTTTTTCATCCAAATGGTTTATTTTTTTATTTATTTTTTTGATTCTGTCAGATATTTCAGTTCATATAACCGGGCCCACCTCTACCCCCACTTTCTATTTCTGTGTTGTCATTGACTTATGAGTAATAGTGGAGAAAGATAACAAGTGTGACAGTGACAGTAAGATGCCTTCTGGAGATTAGGGTTCATAATTTGTTTCAAGCCCAACAATGCTACAAAAGAACCAAAACTCATAAGTGTGTAAAATATTCAAATAAATATTTTATGAGTCCACAAAGTGGAGCCTCCAAATTCATTGTTAGTACAAGAAGTAACGACTATGACATCACAGATTTGAGTCCTGATGTTCTTTTTTTTTCACTTAAGAGAAAATTGTTCACACTTATGACCAGGGATTTGACTCTTACATGCAGTATGCAACATGTGTAAAATATGCCAGTGGTGTGTTTGGATTCTTTAGCTTTGTTTTACATGGGTGATTAAAGTTGACCACCACAGAACTGGCACAGAGGGAAAGAAATGTCACATTTCTTTACTGCTATGGTTTTCATGTTGTCAAAGAAACGTATCCACTTTAAGACTTCACGCAGATGCTTATTTGTGCAGTTGCAGATGCTTATTTGATCATTACGCTTTCTGATGATGCAGACCATGCGCCATGTGGAAAATGGCAATAGGGTTTTATAGGCAAATGAAATGTGTGTGAAGCGTTCTAATGCACTGTCACCCGCCAAAGTCCTGAGCACTGCAGCAGCTAAGCCTTGCTGCCTCACATAGTGAGGCCTTTTATTCACTTTGGATCTCAGTCAAGTCACTCAGTAGTCACACTGCATTATGCTCACCCCCATTGTTCAGTACACTTGGAGGCCATTTTAGTTCCAATTCAGTGAAGGAGAGAGCTCAGCTCAACAGCACAGAATCTGTTTGTTTTATCTTAGACATGCATTATTTGTCTTTAGCTATAGCAAATATCTGGAATATCCCATGTGCCAGCTATCCCTAAAATCCTGAGCTAAATTATTCCACCATCTTAATCATTTTAGCCTAGTGATTTAGTGATTTCACTGTTCAACTCTTGGATTTTTTAGAAACAGTATTTGAGCTATGCCCTCTGTGTTCATTCTTCTGTATTAAACCTCCTGAGGCAGCTGCGGATATGTTAAAGAAAGTTGTTAGGGAATGACAAGGTCAACACAAAATGCGTGATAGGATGTAGGACCCTGAAGAATCAGCGTGACATTGCCAGTTATCTTCTTTGTTCATGAAGTGCATATTCAATTGTGCCTTTTCCAAAAAAAAAAAAAAAAAAAAAAGGGTTGTGCAGAGTATGAAACAATTATATTTTACGCTGTAATCAATTACGCAGCTTTGGGTCAGTTCCAGACACGTTTTGTGAAACATATATAGAAAACTGCTCAAAGGAAGTTAAACACTATACTAAAAACTGATTCAGGATCTGCAAGACAGTGATTTTTAAGATAACGGAGTCTTGAAGTTAGTAAGCAGTTCTTTTCTGTGCGTGGCTAAATGATATACAGATAGAAGATATTAGAAGATATACATATATAAACTAATATAGATTCCTCAAATAGCCCAGGTCACTGTTTCTGGATATAAAAATTCATGAGCCTCTGAGGTGACTCCTAAGTTATTTTACACAGTGATATAAAATGACAAAAACTGTTGCCATGTTTAAAATTCTGCTTAAACCACTCACACTGTCACACATGGATGCAAATGGGCTCTTTGGAACCACAAAAGTCTCCATTTTCCAACCATTATAAATTTATGATACAATAAAGTATGGGGCCCACCACATGAAGCTCAATAGGGGTTATTTTTTGTGCGTGTGGCAAGTTAAACGCTTAAAAAGACAATAGTTGCACAATTATGTATAATATAATCAAACAGCTGATTCTGATAATTGTTTTATTAAAAGCCCTGAAAACCAATTTTCCCAAATTAGCTTCTTAACACAAGATATGTGGTCCAACATGAACAATATAATTTTCTGCCAAAGCCTTAATTTGTTCTGCTTATTTCCCAGGGTTCAATTAGAAAATGTGATGTCACATATTTCTGCTCATCGATCACAGTTAAGCAACATCTGAATCGAAATCTGATTGTGACAGTCGTGTGGTTGTTTGTGGATGTTGTCAGGTAACTATCAATCAAAGCTGATCCCACTCGTTTAGTATATCTATATATTATATTGAATATCTAATATGATAGAGAAATACTTAACTTTTGGAATTAAGTTTTCAGGGGCTTTCAATAGCAATAACATGGTGTTTTAAGTGAGATGAAACATGCATTAGTCAGTTGTAAAGATTAAAATGAGAGTCTGATCTAAGAGTTCCAGTATTTGCTTTTTAGAAGAGCTGAAATCCTTAGAAAGCAGGCTAACATCCCAAAAGTAAACACTTTCAGTTTACCGTTAGTAATTTGGTTAAAGCTGCACTATTTCCACAGCTGTACCAATACAGCATGTGTTGACAGGTGCCTTTGAATAGGCAGGGCAAGTATCGATGTGTGATAAAGTATTGATGCAAAATGAATAGTTTATGTGGTTCTATGCCAGGAAGTGCATTATAGTATGATGCTGAAAAGAATTTGGGCTATTCTGTTAAATTGTCAATCATCAGTCTATTGAAGTGGCCCACAGTGAATCCATTCACTAGCTGCGATGCTAACAATGATAACCTGGCGGTGGGGTGGATGCAGATGAGCTGCGAATACTGATGTTCATTTGACATGGATTTGTGATCTCAGTCTTGAGGCTATGTTTCAACAGCGTGACAACTGCAAGTCAGAGTGATAACTCTCAAATACCCAGACTGTGCAGTGCAAACTGCCTCCAAGTAAATTAAAGCCTTGTGTTGTCACAGCTGAACAGCAGACAGGGTGCAATGAAACGCAGTAAGTCTGGAAGGAAAACCTGAAATACAATTTCAGAAGCGTGGAGGTGATTTATGGTTTTCAGACATCTAGAAAGAATTACGCAGTATAAGAACCAGTGGTTATGATGCAAATGCAAAAAAAGTGATGCTGTAGCTTAAACTACCTCCAAATTAAACAACACATTTTTGATGATTCACTTGAAACTGGAAAAAAGTAGAAGTACTAAAGTGGTCTGAGCTCATTGTAGTTTTACACTGAGTACTATACATGATTGCATTATTATCTGACTATTATAGTGTTGTTTCAGCTATAGCAATACATTTTATTTTATAAGCTAATTATACATTTCGTAAAATATATACCTGAAAAGTAACTAGTGACTGTAGTTGGTAGTTATTTGTTACATGGAATAGATGTAGTGGAGTAAAAAATACAATATCTCCAGTGAAAAATAAAATAGCATGAAATGGAATTTACTCAGTACCAGTACTTCAAATGTATACTTAAGTACAGTACTTGAGTAAATGTACTTAGTTACAGTCTCAAGCCTATAATTCTTGAATGCATCAATCCATGGCCCATCTCCATCACTCTCCCAGTGTCATGGAGGTGGCAAGTCCACCTTCTTAACTTTACAGCCTACACTAAATACAATTGTAATAAAATGTGTGAGTAACAGTTGTTGCCTATAATAATGTCATATTACAGCAGGAATCATAATCAGAGTAATGGGTTACGCAATGTAGTATCTAATTCTCTGATGTGAGGCAGCCACGCCTCTTGTCGTCAAAAGTGTGCCGCTTCACCAGTAAAATCCTGCATAAACAACGAGGAAACGTGCATGTCTGATTTATTAGTGTGTGTATTCCACCTATATACATGGTACTTGTTATGAATTCCAAACAGTGGTAGGTTTGTGTGCCAATGCATCCACACTGCACCAACTCCCACAACTACTCATAAATTCTTCTTGAAATGCCACAGACTTGCCTTGTTTACCATTCAAGCTCTCACTCAATTCTTTCAGCTTTGCCCATTAAATAAAAATCACACAAAGCAACAAATCTAAACCACCACCGCATAGTGAAAATGCTGAACTGAGGTTGGTTCGGTACACTGTTTGAAGGTTTGATATTACAAACAAAGTAAAGTGAGACATAAAGAGGTGAGAGGCAGCAGTTCTTTTCCCGTCAGTATCTTACTGTGTTTATGTGTCTATCGATTTGCTTAATTTCCATCATAAAAACAACAAAAAAAAAAAGAAAATCTAATATATACACATAATGTGGTCTGTCCTCTAAATGGCTGCACTGTGGGAAACATTTGAACAGTGAAACGTATTAAAGGTTTTGAATTGTGAAATGATGTCAACCTAAAAGACTGTTCTGCTCAATGAATAATTTACAGAGAACAGGTCTTAGTTAAAGCACTTTATGTGAACGATCTTTGTTGTTTTTCCACTGCAGAGGACTTATTTTACATCTCATCTCGTAGCACACTGGTGCTGCATCAATTTTGCCGTAGTGTGTGCACGGGCGAAGCTGATGCTGTTGTTTGTCAAAGGCTCCATACGGTATACTGCTGTGCTGTTTCATCACCACAGCTGCAAATGCATACTTATCATGAAACATTTCCATTTGTAATTGCATGTCTTGCTTTGACATCACAGCATCCAGGCTCTATTTTGCAATTTATGAGTTAAAGATAAGTGGACCTTATAAATCAAAGGAACAGCCACCGTTGTGCTCTTCCTTTGACTTCAAAAAGGTTTCTATATGAATGCAAACATAACAAGTCTGTGTAGATGAAGACTGTCTCATCTTATTATTATACAAATTTAGATTTGTTCATTGCCATCATCATCATCATCATAATTTAATACAAACGATAATTTCTGATTCCCTGCCATTAAAAAAAAAATATTCCTGCAGTCTCATTCATGAGAAAAGGAGGCAGCACTGTGAACTTCTTTTCATTATGTCCAAATAGAACTATGTGTGAAGTGAAGGTTTGGCATTGTTGCTTCTCAACAGAAAAGGAGCAATTCAGCTCATTGTAAAAATAAATAAATAAATAAACAAATTTGGACAACAATTGTGATTCTCACTTAACAAATTCATTTAGAAGGCAAAATCCTGCAGAGGGGGCCTCAAGAGACTCCACGTTCTTCATCCTTCTAAGAAAACCTTAGCCACATTCACAAGTCTGTTACAGCTTTGCCCTACGATTCTGAAGCGAGGGCGAATCTTTGAAGCTCTCAGTGTGGATAAACACTGTCACATGTCTCCAACATATCTTGTCATTTTTTAAAATAAGCTAAAAAATCATATTCTAACTTTTGTGTGGGCTGGCTTAATGTGGTAAATTTTATCAAGCCCTTGTTGTGCGGTGCCAGAGATGTTAATGTAAATTATGCACTGCTTTCAGCCTCTCAGTTGCATGTTCCTGCATTTCAACCCAGTTAGTTTTGGCCTGTCACTGGATGGCTATTTCAGCCCACAGAGGAGAGGCATTTGCATAAACATCCACCCACAAAACCTGGCAAATGAGTCTGTCACTCAAAGACACTGTCTGTGTGGTAAAGTGGAGGCAAAATCCAATTTTTTTTTTCTCAAGAGGCTTCTGTAGCTGCTCTCACTGGCATTCCTTCTGCAGGGTATGGCAAGTGTCCTTGTGTAGCTGTAATGGATGCTGCCTTTAAACTTGCACGGTATACAGTGAACTAGGGCAGCGTACACACTTACATAATCAGTGTATAACAACATCATGTATTCTACACAGTCCTACCATGAGTTTTACATTTTCAATGCAGTTAGAATTTAGACTTAAATTTGTATTTTTCAGTATAATATATCAAATCAAATCAAGATCTAATATTTAATAAAAATATTAATAGAATATTATAAAGTTGATTGCTGAAAACTGCTATTTGAAGCATTTACTTTGGAATGCTGGAAATAAGGGAATCCAGATCGATTTGCCAGACTGAACTCATGACCTTTTGTTTTGGTTTTTTTTGTTGTTTTTTTTTCACTCTTGTACCAATCATGCAATTTCTATGGAGTGTCCTCTTTTCCATCCTTTCCAAATAGCAATTGGCAGGGTTTCTACTAGCTTTTGCTTTTAAGAAACTCTAGTACCTCTCGTAAAAGAAAAAAAAAAAAATCATATTTGAACTTCCTTTTTGACCAGGCCTTCACTTTGATGAGCAAACAATGCAGCTGAAAACAGCTAGTCGTTCTGTGGAAAATGAAAATAGTAATGTAAATAAAACAACATGCATTACATAATGTACTATGGACAAACAAGTATAATAAATGTCTCTCTGTTAAACCCTCTGAATGACAAAACTATGTTTTCTTGTGTGCAACTATAAAGGCAGTGATGTTTAATTTAACTTGGTTACCTAAAGCATACATACAAAACAGAATACATCACACACATGAATAATATTAATAATTAAAAAACTCATTTATATTACTCTTGCTATGATCACTGATCTGTCCTGGATCAATCCATTACAGTGATATGAATATTCAAAGAGTTTTTTTAATCTCATTTGTCTTACATGTTTAATTGGACCAGTTTGTCATCAGGTGTTTTTTTCTCTTGTCATGTTGAGCAGGGTTACAAAAGTCTCCACTGCACTGCCTCCACTGCTGGTGAAATAGGGACTGTTTTAACTTAAGGAAAACAGCATCTTAAGGATCTTAAGGATTGTGATGGCCATTGCTGGCCATCACAAACGAAGACAGCTGACATTTGCTTGCACTGCCTGTATGTTTCCATGGAGCATTGTGAATATTCAGCTCCTCTCACTGTAAGGCGACGTGTTACGTAACGTAGAATGAGATTTAGAAATTATCACTCTGCAACACACTTGTGCCAGACTGTCAGCTTGTCTACAGTACAGCTATCTGTCCTTCAGAGTACACCGAGAAATGACAGTCCATCACAACTAACAATCAATCAATCAATCAATCAATCAATCAATCAATCAATCAATCAATAAAAACTTACTGAGTGTGAGTAAACAAGGTTCTGTGCTATGGAAACATTCATTTTTGGCACATCTGGAAAGGAATGTCATGGCATTCTATGGCATGGAGAGAGAGAAGGTTTATCTTGATTCCTCATTTGGCCTGCAGCATGATTGTCTGACTCTGGTCCACCAGTTAACATACCTACACACTACTAAGTCATCACTATAGCAACCAGTGCAGATGTGTTGACAATGCCTGAATATATAATTCCTAATTGATCACTTGCGAACAGCAATGTGGACAGATAGTCCTTAAATTGGACTGGAGTCACAAAAGTGATTTTCTAGAAGTCTGGATATTGTCTGCTGTCTTTAGTATTACAATACATACATACTACCTTATCTGTGGAGATTTTTAAGTCACGTGAAGTCCTTGACAAAGGGTTAGGGAAAGACTGTGCTCATAGTATCAGAGCTTCTCTGTTTTTGGACCTGAACATAAACATAGCTCATTTTAACCTGCTTGAACAAACAACCCATGCTGTCATTTTCCCCCAGAGGACAGTCTCTTCCTTTTCCAGCATTAATTCAGCAGAAAACAACAAAGTACTCAAATGAAGAACCACCATTTCTGCCAGTCTATATCGCAGAGAATGTAATTGCTATACTTGAGTATTTAATATCATATCAAAACATGCTTATTCCTTAAATAATCCTTAATTGTTAAATTACTCACAATCTCCTTGAAGTCTCAATGGCAGCGTCAGTGTGAGATCTCTGAACACAGTAAAATGAGCAAATCGCACTCCACCAAATTAGTGAAAGTCTGCTGCAGGGAGCCCTATCCATTTAACTAATACAGAGGACACATCAGATGGTTAGATGCTCTCTGCAGTATTGTATTAAAGAGAAAGAGCTTCAGAGCACCGCCATAATGAAATGTGACAGATAAATCAGAAGCATTTGGGAAATAGGTTCGGATTACTGAATCAATACTGTACCCAGGGGCGCCGCCAGGGATTGTGGTCCACATGAAAGGATATCACATTGGGGCCCCACCACCACTGGCCACACCAAAACTGAAAATATAACACTGTGCAGACATGCATCCAACATTCTGCGCACAGCGAAATTCACTGTTTGATGCAAAACGGATACCCTCAATATGAAATGTGCTAAACATCATCTTTCGGTTTTAATGTAATTATAATGGTAAAATTGAATTTAATTGAAAATTCTCTAAGCATTAACTAAAAAATTAAAATAAATATAACTTAAACTTCTTCAATGAAAATAAATTAACATTATCATTTATAGAATTATATAACAAACAATAGAATATAATCAGTCACAGGTTTTTTTTTATCTAAGATACCAACTAGAAAACAAGTAGCTGTGAAAACAGGAACTGGAAATGAAAAAGCCTGATGGTGGCAATGGAGAACAGGTCAGGTGGTCACCAAATTAACAGGTTTCTTCCACAACTGTGCACAGCAAATATTATGGCAATCCAGCCATGACTTTGAGATATATTTTGTTCTCAGCCTGTGGTCATCACGTGTGTGGTGATCCAACATCCATAGCCATACCATTTAATGAGTTGTTTTTGTTTCCTATAATGATCATTATGTGGAAAAATAATTACAGTATTTGACTTCTTATCACTGAAAAGGATTTAATCAGTTTTCCTTTTTCATAATAATAATAAAAAAAAATTCCCACAGACCCCCTGTAATTATGCCAACTGACATGTCATTCAACACAAAACTGCTCACCGCTTTCTTCAGTTGGGAGTGGAGCCGGTTCATTGGTAGGAATATGGGCATGGGGAGGCAGGGTTGCTGAGCCTGAAACTGCATCCTTTGTGCCTGGCATCAGGCAGTAGCAGGGACAAGTGATTTAGTATGCATTGCTTGCTGAAAGTTTAACCTGCATTGATCAAATATAAGCTAAAAGAGGGGTTGACAATGCCTGAATATACAATTCCTAATTGATCACTTGCAAACAGCAGTGTGGAATATGAGTTCTTAAATCGGACAGGAGACACAAAAGTGATTTTCTAGCAGTCTGGATATTGTGTATTCTGTTTCTGTCCACTGTCTTTGACATTGCCACACATGCATACTATCATATCTTTGTCAGGGTGCAGCAATTACCAGATAATTGTCAGGGTGCAGCAATTCCACAACACATAAGAGCATTTTAATAATGCAATACTGAAAAAAAAAAACCCAAAAAACGTACTAAAAGATTTTCCATATTCCAGACTTCCCAAAACTGCTCTGTTTTAGTAGCACCTCCAGTAAAATCCTTCACTTGGGCCTGGGACTGTGTATCCTCTGTAAATACAGTTTGCAATGTCAAGTTTCAAACGTAAATTAAAACACTGTCCTCCCCTAAAAAACGAGCCCACAGGATGTCTGTGCAAGCAGCATATTATGACCCATAGTTACATTTTATTGGTAGGTGACCTCTTGCAGTGGCAGTAAGTTTTTCGGGAGCAAAGGAGGAAGTCAGGCGACGTATAAAGAGCGTCAAAATCCGCATAGGGAGGAGGTTGGGGAGGGTGAATGGGTCAACAACGAGCGTCCTCTAATCCTAAGTACTTATCTTATCCCAAACCACAAACTTTCCTTAAACCTAACCATGCTGTTTTTATACCACAACCTAACCAGTCTGTGACCATTATATATTGTAACTGTGACAGTGAAGGTTGCATATACCTGCCGCCGTAGGGCACTATTTCATGCGACACTCCAGTGGGTTGCCTCAGAGGGTAGGGACAAACAACCTATATGGTTGTTCTGGTTGGAGGACTTTATTATAGACAATTCTTAGACAGAAGCTTTACACCAGCTGGGAATCTTTCTTTTTGGCTGACTGGTTAAGGTTCCCACCTTGCTGCAGTGACGCAAAAGGGGTGGGTTCAGTTGCCTAGTTTATGACGTCGCTGGTTGGTTATAGGCACAACAAAAAGTTTAACAAGGAGGGGTCGGTGTAGCAGTGATTTTTCAACTTGTTGGTTAGTTACATGTCAATCGTATGAAAGAGCTGATTGTATGTAAATACAATCAGTAGAATGTAGAGAGTTTTATCCTTGTATCATTGGACGCATGCTACCTTCAGTTTCTCAGTTATTAAACTATACTTCCTTGTATGAATGATGCCAACAAATATATAATATAAATGACACAGAAAAGCTGAATAGACTCCATCTAGTAGTGATGATCTTGCCCTGAAACACTCTGGGCTGAAACTGCAATGGCTGACAGAGTTCATCTGTTATTACAGTCCAATACAGTATCAGCCTGTGACTGAATTATGCAAGAGGTCAACCAAGCATAGTGAGTCAGTATAAGAGTTGCTCCCTTCGATGACAGAGACTTCTACTGTGGTGTGAGGCAAAGTGTTCATTACTAGTAACTGTAGTCATGCTGTGGCCATTGTAACCATTTTCTTTATCAGCTTTGGATGATCTGCTTATTTGAATTTAATGTATGCCTCTCACACAACTGATATAAAAGGTAAATAATAGCAAATTTTCTACAAATGTCTCTCATCATGTGTGCATTTTTTAAAGGGGGGTTTGGTGTTTTCCTCTGTCAAATTGCAGTATAATTCAAGATTCATATCCTTGCCGGAATACATACAAATACACATGAGGCAGCTGAAGGGATGATGCTGAAAGCTACTTTTTGTGGATCTGACATTTCTTGATGTGAGCTTTAATTTGTTAATGGTTAATTTGGCTTGGCTTCAATTTGATCATCTCTTGACAAAATCAAAGCATAATTTTGGTTTGATTTTATATTTTTCCTAAAAGACTTAGATTAAGTTCTATTTCTTTTTTTTGCTGTCTTCTGAAGAGCGTCTGCCACCCTGAGTGTGATGTAAATCAAATATGGCTGGCATGTAAATTCTGTGTTCACTCCTGTAATCCGTAGCCTTTGATTTGGTGCATTCAAAGACACCTTTGTTTCCAAAGGAAGCATTAATAGACCATTTCTATGTGTGAAGCAGTTTTACAAGCCTTTGATTTTGTCTCTTTGAAACGTACATCTATGAAAAGAGGTCATGAGACACACAGCTGCTCTGTGTGTATGTGTGTGCGTGTGTGTGTATTATATCAAGCTAATGAATACAGAGCAAATGGCACTGAAGTGATAATGTAGAAAATAATCACCCTGTGATTCTTACCCCTCCTCTGAGCTGCATTTGGTTACTGTCACTATTAATAAACATTTCTTGCACTTCTCCCTCATGATGACTCAGCGCATTACAAAATTGTCTGTTCTTGTGCTGTGCATCTGTACCCCCTTTTAAAAAGTAAATCCAAATGCAGTGCATATAGAATATCAAAACTTACAGGTAGACGTCTAACCACCACGGTTGTTCAGAGTTTGACCACGTAACTGTACAGTCACAGTATTTTGTGGTAAAAGCTGCAAGCCAAACCTTCGCCAAGCTTATTTTAAAGTTTTAAGGATTCAACAACATCAGTATTCCTTGGTCAACTCCCCGCTTTGCTCTAAAATGTATCAATGCAGAGATGATGGCTGGAGGCCATTACTTGGTGTTCATCCTTGTGCGTCAACTAGTCATGTGGCCACTCACAGTGCAAAAACAGGGGTTTTTGAACTGTTTTTGAACCCCTGTATTGACGCATCTACTGTAAATCTGATATTGGCTCGCAACAGATGCCACAGTAGAGGGGTGATAATAAAGTAAAATCATAATGGTTTATTGATTCCTTCCTTCCAGCACTTGTTTCTGCATTGATAGACAGATTGTTAGTACAGCAACAAAGATGAAATGTCTTTTAGTTAACTGAGGGTGATTTGTAGAAATTCTACCACTAACTAAACATTGAATCTCAAAATTAGAACTGCTGGACTTTGCCAAGGTGAAGTACATGAACATGAAGAGAATCCCTGTCATAACAGAAAACCAAAGCTTTATTTGAGAGAAGTTTTTAATTGTGTGGAGTAAAATTTTAAGAACACTGGTACCCATGGAAACCATTGCTGCAAATGGATCATGCATTCAGAGCCAGTGGTGCCATACTGTACAGCCTCTTTAATCTTTGTTCAAACTGAAGGTGCCGCAGTTGCTGTATAAACAACAGCACTCTCTTAATATGCCTCTGTAATAAATAGTAAAGGTGACCTTGCAATTATGTCAAAACCTGTTGGAATGAAACCATCCTACATTTACTTTGCTGATGGCTTTTGTTGGAGGGGAAAACTTAGTATGACAGCATGAATATAAACCTTCTATTCACTCGTGTCAGGCTACAACAAATATCAAACTGTACTGCATGTCGCAGTTTTGCTCTGGCACATGAAAAAAAAAAAGTGGAGCACATGACATATTAAATTTTCTTCAAGGCAAAACTCAAACACTTCCATTCAAAATTCCCCGGTCAAAATAGGCTTTTGTTTACATGCTCAGGGTCTTACTGTGAACTAGTTCTCAGTCTTTGTTTTCTGTGATATTTCTATAGCTTCTGTCATGAAGCAAATGTGACTGGGGCTAAGATTTGGGGTGTTTTTTTTTGTTTTTTTTTTGTACTTGCTGGTGCAAATGCACATTAGTGCTAGTGTTAATGACGGTGAAAGAGTCTGGACCTTTCTACTTCGACCTGATTAAGATATGCAGTTAAATGCTAAGTAGCAGGCCAAGTCTTTCTTTGCACGAGCAAGCAAACTGATTAGTCCCATGATTTATTTGATGCATGTTAATTTGAAAACTATTAGCAAAAGCAATTTATTTACCAAATCTGATTAATGTGTGCTATTAACACACACCCAGGTAAAAATTTTCAATTTTTAAATTTATACACTCGGGATCTTTTCTGTCACAATAAGACACGTTCAGCAAGAATTATCACTATTGTAAGGGACAGATAATTTACATTAATTTAGCAATTTTCCCACTGATGTTTCACATGATGGATGCCACATAAATTGCCTTTTAAACACGAATAAAGTTGAATTAGAGCATAATTTTACCATAGGAAACTTGCATAACAAAGTGTCCGTTTTTGCAAAAGAGTGCCCATTCACTCTTGTGACTATGAGCCAGAAAAATGTATGACATTACACTTAGTGCTGCTGCGGGGCTACTAAGCAATGATGGGGCTGTTTCGTGGTTTCTCTGAGCACCAACACCTGGAAGTGCTCTGTGGGTTTACCTCTCTATGGGCACAAATGTCTATAGCCTGCTCTCATACATTGATCTAAAGCTATCATTTAGCAGGTGTTTTGGAGCCTTGAGATCCTCCAGTTTAAGAGCTCTGCTCCTCAGACCATCTTGCCTAACCATCAGCTCAGCGGTGTCCAAAGCTTGACTGTTGTGATGTTGTCTCAACAGTTACTGAAGTGCAATAATTGCAGCTTTTTTTCTCTGAAGTGAGGTGACAATTAGAGGAAGGGGGTGCATGAAAAGGAATACTAGTGAGAATGAGAGAATACTTTGCCATTTGGCAGAGTGAAACTACACACACTGAACTGCGGGAACAATCAAAGGATTTTGTAAACATTGTTCTTTGTGGGTGTCAAGAGTTGCAGCGTTGACATTTTTTCCAAGTGGCTCCAGATAAGCGATAAGGCCTGAATATATTTTCATACTAACACGGGAGCTTATTTTCTTGCCTCAGCTTACACTTTCACTTTGGAAATTACAGAGTTCACCTCAGCTTTGCGACTGTAAAGTGTAATCAACATCTTTAAGGTCAGTAGTGCCTCATATCTTTGACCCAAATGACAAATGAAAAATAGTGGCTGAAGATGCTGATTTTGTTATCTGTGTCCTGAGCAGACTGAAGCATTACAATAAGCCTCGTAGGTCAGGGTCAGTGGGCGGATGCAGAGATTGCTCATCCTAATGTCAGCGCTTATCACAGCAGCTTGTTCCAAAGTGTCCATGTCTGCGTGACCCTATTATGGTAAGTCTGCATCCACAAGGCCTTACTGTTTAGTCTATAAGGTGAATTTCACACTCCATTTGCTATTACAGTCTGTATCCTCCAGAGTACTGTGCACTTCTTATAATTTGCACAGCTCACAGATTGCTGATTGGAAGTGTCTTTCCCAGAGCTATATTAGCTGTGACATACACCGATGAGCCACAACATTAAAACCAGTTACTGCTTTTAATGTTGTGTAGCTGAATGATGTATCTATACAGTATATATACGGTAAATGTGTGGGTGTATGTTGCTGGCACAGCAGTAAAGAGTGGACCTGAGATGTTAATGAGTTACAGATTATTGAAGGATGCTTCCTCACTGCACCACTGTTGGTTAAAGGAAGGAACAGAAGCTCGAGACAGACTTTAATCAATATTAAAAGCCCTGAAACATCAAGTCCTTCAACCTCAATAACCACACAAACAATACAAAACAAGCTAATATTATTATATTTCATAGACTAAACAAATAATCAAAAACATAACTGACAAGCTAAGTAATAAAAATCATTCATTGCAGCCCTATGCTGTATACACTGTATCACTGACGAAGGAGGTGGTCTCAGCGCAGCACATTATTCATTGCAAATCCACACAGGTGTATGCACGCATACATAGCCACACACAGAGGCACAAATAGCAAACGATAAAATATTGTGGAGATCAGACTAAGACCTACAAGATCCAACCAACAGCTAAAATAACACCAAGGACTTATGCAGAACTATAATGAAGACAAAGGCCTTAGTCACAGGTCACAGATAAGATATTTTTAGCTGTGGTAAAATCAGCTCATGTATTACATGTAAAATGTTTCAACTCTGAGTTTAAACAAATGTAATGTGCAGACAGCTGGATATAGGCTACTAGAATCTCCATGGGCTGGATTTTCCCCCACACTTGCGTCTCTATTGCCTGCACTTGCTGAGGTAATACTGTGATTAAATTACATCAGAAGTCTTCCTTAGGGTCTCGCCAAGCTCAGCGAACCATTTTCAAATGTATTTGACAATTCAGATATTGAGCCAGGAGTTATTTTGACAAAGCAAGCAAGCAGAAGTGTAGATGGTACTGGGTGGATCGTTATCAAAGTGGTGATACCCTCGAACACACAGACACATGAACATCATGTCGAGAGAGATGCAGACACTGCAGTCAGCTGTTTCTGGCACTAGTGCAACAGGGTTTTGGTATGAAATATACTACAACACAGCATATATAACAATATTGCATTATGACCATTTTGACTGTACGGCAGAAACTCAGGCAATTGTTAAACGCAGCAAAAGATTATTCAGCCAAAGTTAGTTGAGACAATCACACCTTTCTCAACATCACCATGCAGAAATATGTCCTTCTCTTTGTTCTTTTTCATCAATTTCCAATTTTCTAACCGTGTCATGGAGCTGCTAAGAGGGCTCTCACATGGGTTCCTTTATAAGGGTACAAAACACACTGAACAAATGTCTGTGTATGCTTTTCCACCCTAAGGCCAAATTTGTTCAGAAAGAAAATCATGGAACACATTTTTTTTGTCCTTGAGGGAAGAACATATTTGGATGTTTGGCCAGTACTTTATTTGTGCCTGTCCTACAAATGCCCTCCATCAATTTCTTCTTGTGTTTGTCCGAAAAAGCATTGATTTATTGGCCTCACAGCATTTTTGGACATTAACAGTGAAAAAAACAAATTTGATCTCAGGGGGAGTGTTGGTTTACATCCATTCTTGCAGCATGTCAGGTGTGTAACTCAAGGCCTGACTGAATTCCCAGATGGACTGAAGCCATCAGCGCTGGCCAGACAGATGAATCTAAAGCAAGCAATGAGATTTCTGCCTTTCAGGACAGAACGGCATTGGTGAACTTAGTGTGAAAGCGGTATTTGGTCTAGACAGTGTCTCCCTGCTTTTAATGCACAAAGCTGAGGCTTTGTTTAGAAGGCCCCTCACGTTCTGGGGTAGGGCAAAGCCTGTCCAACAGGGAATGTCAGAATACCTCCTGTCTTTAACAAAAAAAAAAAAAAAAAAAAAGGGAGCACGCCGATTCCATTTAATTATTCAAGACCTCGGACTGGCAAGAAAAAAAATAAACGGCACCCATCAGATAATGTCACTGCTGGCTTCGACAGAGTAAACACCCACACAAATCTGTCACTACCTTTGTATGTTAGTACTCTGTCTCTCATGAAAATGTAAATTGAATGTCTTTGGAGAAGAAAAAAGTCCAGTTGTATGGAAATATAAAGATTCACTCCAATATGGCATGAACATATTTTTTAAGCAGGGCAATAAAAAAAAAGAGACTGGTACCTCTCCAGCACCAAAGCTTTGTTTCTGGTGTCATGCAGAAACCGTTTGTATCAGGCACCGTAGCCAAATTAATTCAAGTTCTATTTTCTTGATCACAATATACTGCAAAGCTAGTTTTCAGACCAAAATCACAGGCGTGTGGGCTCACACTGGGACCATCTGGGGACCACCAGCTTCACTGAAAACACAGATCTAGTTTCTGCTGTAATTTAACCGATAAACCGATAAAAGAACTTTTACACAGAATTAGTGGAAAAAGGGCTTATTGCAAAAGGTTTCAAGATGTTTGTCAAACCAGTCCTAACCAAATTCAAACAATTTTCAGTGATTATGCATTAGAAATAGGACCAGTTTGCTTTAGAACAAGATTTACTGTGTAATTCTGTCCTTTCATACTTTCATACTCACACAAAGTCCCCATAATCACCAAAAGAAACGGTAACAAAAGGTCTCATTCAGCACACAGTCTGAAGTTAGATAGTTTTACCTGTCAAGTTCATTTTAAATTCCTTCACTGCGCCTGGTAACTATTAGTCAGCTATCCCTGAAATTTTTATTTTTTTTCATTTAAAGGTTGACAAAGGCCCTCGTGCTAGGTTTTCATAAAAGGTTTAAAACAGTACAATTAAAGCAGATTGGCTTCTGGGCATTAGAGGATTATGTCCCCATTTGTGTTTAACATACCCCCATCGGTGCTGGATTTCTGTGTCTATTATTCCGGAGTTGTACTAGTTCTGATCATCCCTTGGCTCGTTCTGTTAGAAATCGCTAGAATGAGCTCTGAGAGCAGAGGAAAGTTTGCCCTTTAAAGTCTGCACAGCAACACTGTGGGAGTGGGAGAGAAAACGAGATCAAAGATCCAAATTATAAAGCCACATGTTTTAACATTAGGTCCCAAAAGCAGATTGATGATGAAAAATCAAGCGCCAATCCAAAAAAAAAGTAACTCAAGAATATATTCTGTTTCTAAAATGTCCAAAATGTGAGAGTACAACCATTCAGAGACAGTGCTGCTGAAGCTTCATCAGATGTAATTTCCTTTTCCATCCATTTCTAATGGTAGTCATTGGATTACAGTTTGCTGGCTCATAATAGTGTGGATGTTGTCTGAGTTGACTAATTGGCCTATAATTGTGGAAACAAACACACATGAAGCCAGCATCATGTACCACACTACTATACTATAAACATCTAAATTTTGCTATGCTTGCCTGTAGCAGTACAAGAAAATGTATACAGTCTTTTAGCTGCTGTTCCTTTCACAGAACTATCTGAATGAATATATTGATGAGAACAGCTATGATCATGCCTGATTTAGGGTTGGATTTCTGACTCTGAGAAAACCGATATTAGTAACTTAGTCCAGTATATTATATACTAGATAAAGACTAAGATGTAAACATCTATTAATTTGCTCAACAAGCATCTCTATATTTCTTATGAATATTATTCAATATGGGGTTACATGTACCACTTGTTTGGTTCATTGGTATCATAGAAGCGATGAGAAAGAGGCGAGGAGAAGGTTTAAGATGCAGGGGAAGAAAAAAAACAAAAAAAAACAGTTGTGAGCTAGATTGAAAAACACAGTACACTGAATGTCCCCTGCTTTCTGAGCAACCAGGACACCCCATGGCATGTTATATTTTGATATTTTCATAAACATGTCCTATTATTAGCTTGTCCTCCAGCACTTGTGACATCAGTCTGACTGCAGCAGTCTCCCTTCAAGTCTTGGCTTTGCCTATTACACTTTGTCTGATTCACCATCGGACTGTGCCTCCTAGCTGGCCACAGGCTGACACTCTCTTCCACCTCATTACCAGGAAGGCAAGTGAACGAAGTGAATGCGCCTCCTGGTCTAGTTAGAGGTTGGCACCTGGGGCTGTACAATACCTTATGTCATTTACTTCAGAAAACAACTGAGAAACCAGATACAATGAACCAGTTAAACAAGTATCGTGCAGCTGTGATATTTCTTTTGGAATTTCATAGTTGCTTGGACGAGATGAAAATACTGACTGCATGCATTTCCATTTTCTCAATATGCCTCTTGCAGAAGAGTGATTTTGTCAGATGCTGGCTAGAGAAGGAATATTTATGCACACAATGCTGGAGGAATTCTTCTCTCACCGAAATGCATCAAACCCAATTCATATTCTCATATCCTCAAATTTTAAAATGTATTTAAAGCAGACGTGATTGCCAATAAACATCCATGTATCCTCTCCAAATACCGTATTGGATGTACATCTGTAACTCTTGCAACATTAAACCAGTAATTTGTTGACAAAATGATTTGGGCCATGGTAATGTGTACTGCTGTTTGTTTTGGTCTCTGAGACTGTTCTGTGTACAGTAAGAGCAGACATAGCTCATTTAATTCTTAATAGGAAACAAAAACACAATATATTCTCTTATTCAACTCTAGTGTATCAGAACATTAATTATGTTTTGATGTACTGACAGTGTTATTCTGTTCTAATGAGCTATGCAGGAAGAATTGCTGGTTGCACAAGTAAATTTGGACCATTGATTCAGGTTCAGTTTTGTATGTGGCTCAAACCTACTCTGCTGCACTCTACTATATTTCACCTGTCTAGTCTTTTTAAAGGGCAATCTCCATTATTAGTAGGTTGTTTAGTGCAAAAGCATAAGGTCACCTTTGTTGCTTTCAGGGGCCATGCCAGCACTGCATTTTGAAATTTTGCCATTTTGCTAAAGAGACTTAATTATGGATGGGCTGAAGCGAGCATTTATCATATTTCACACCCAATATTATGACATATTTGTCAGAGCATTAATTTAGATTAATGGCATGGGGAGGGTTTTGGGTGATCTGCAAAGCCCTTGACAGCTCATCCCTTCAGAGTCAGATGGTTTTAATGAAGGTGGTCTGTACAGTAGGCAAATGTATAACAAACCTTGCGCTAGTAAAAAGTATTTTAGACGCCGTGAATCCCCATTATGTTAAAAAGACTGGGGCAATTTTCAATATGCAGTAATTGCCCAAGCCTCCGTCCACCCACCTCGGTACGTGTGCAGAATTAGGCAGACGCTCGGTCCAAAAATACATAAATGAAACAGTGAGGGGGGACAAGGGGGAAACTGTTCTTTAGATAAGAATAGATAAAAAAGAAAAGAAAAAAATGGGTTAGTTAACAAGGGACAGTCACCTCAGACAGCCTCAGTGACCTCTGAGTTCATGATAATTTTGAATAATCTCACGTTTAAAATCAGCACTTTCCATTTGTTCCATTGTTAGAATAGAGTATTGTGGACACTTGCCTCCAAAATGTGATACACGTAGCTCCCATTAAAATCCCATTTTACTGAGATTTACTCAGGCAGGTGTTGGAGATCTAGTTGGACTCTGTCCATCCACGTCTTTCGACCATCACCTTACGTTTGGCATCGCAGCGCACAGAGAATTCCTGCATTATTCAAATGCATTTTGAGTCTCAGTTATCTGTCTTGCAGAGGGCTGTCAAATGCCATAAAAAGGTGGGTGGTACCATGTGCTTCCCGCCCGCTGCTGAACTGAAATGAACTTGACACATAGGCAGGAGCACATAAACATAGGATGGATATTTGTTGTGAGTGTGGATGGCAGGGTAGGAGCGGATGTGTTCTGGACATTTGCATCCTCCCCTGCCCACTTTCATACACATAATAGGGCAGCTGCATGCTTTAAAACACTGTGCTCATAATACTGCATGAGTCAGGATTTTTGGACTCTGCAGTCCAGCAGTGACAAGCTATATTGTGTCACGCAAAATTAATTTTAATTAACTGTTGTGGAGATTTAAAAATTGTAGATGATAATATAGATGGTTTGTGCAACTATTTTTTTCTAGTGTCCAAAACCTTTTGACAGCTTGTTGTTTACATGTTGCTTGAATTAGCAGCATTTTAAGCAATTTCACAAGATAGCAGTCAATATTATTTAACCGAGCATCTCATCTGTCTTTCTATATGCACATATTGATTAATGGCTGCCTGTTTTCAGGTCTGGGTGATATCTTAATTTCTATCCTTTTTTTTTTTGTTTGTTTGTTCTTCAGAAAAAGACATAATGAAACTGTGTTAAAATTAAAACAGCTCTTCATTTTCTTGTGTCTTATCCTCTTATTGTAGATTTGTCTTTACTACAGACAAACGAATACCTAACATCACCCAAATCTCCTCCCTTTTTTACCTCTCACACCCTTCCTTGTTTCACTAGTTTTAAAGCCCTGCAGAGAATTTATTGCCCTAGCAATCACCACTGGCCAACTGCTTTGGATTCAAGTCACATCAGCCTGGGAGTCTCAATAATGCCTTTAAATGAGCCAAGTTCTCATTAAAGGAATTTCAAACACCCCACTTAGACTTGATCTGTTGTCCACATTCCCATTTCTTTGTCCTTTAACAGAGTATATCCAAAAAGAGGGCCTGGAAAACAGGCAGGGAGCCCCAGTTCCTCTCACCCTGCCTTTAATATGGGTAGAGTGGTATGCGCATTGGTTGACTTGGTTGCTTGGTAACAAGAAGCTAGGCATGTGATTCCCATCTCTGCTTTTTTTTTTTTTTTTTTTTTTTTTAACATTTAATTATGAAGCCCTTTTATAAGCGATACCCGGGTTCGCTCATTTTGGACTTGTAACCATCTGATACATTTACAACCGACCCAGCTCAATATCACACAAACAAACCAGAGATCTGCCTCATCCCAGCATCCCAGACCCAGAGGACTGGAATGAGTGCAGTCTGAAAGAGCAGAAGGACTCACAAAAAACTGGCAGTGTTTTTAATCCTTGATGCAATTTACTCGGTTAGATTTAAAGTGGAAGTGAAAGTGGAAACAGTATTTCTGGTTATCTGACATTAATAAACATAGTCATTTTCCAGGACAGAAGCTAAATCTAGCAGACATCAGAGCACTGAACCCCAGTGAGTTAGCAAACAAACATCTTCTTGTTCTAACTCCAGAAGCCGCACTTTGTGCTGCTTGTGGCATTGCGGTCTCCTTTGCCCTCCCCTTGCTCACTCAGAGATGCTGCTGAATAGATAGAAGGCATGACTCTAGTGGGGTTAGAGGCAGGAGGTGGTGGATAAAAAAGGATCATGTAACCACAGATAGAGCTGAGAATTATGGGGGAAATAACTCTTCTGTAGTCATAAGATGGTGAGATAAACACAGCAGTTTTTATTAGCTGACGTTTTTGTTGTTTTTCATATGAATATACTAGCTGCACTTTATTATCAGCTTAACAAGTGAAGGAATTGCCAGCATTTATTAACAAGACAATATATGAGACCATGAATTCCATGACAATCCGTCAAATGTTTGTCAAGACATTTCACTCAAAAACACAAATCTCAAACTCATGATGACGCACGGGGTAAAATCAGAGTTTCACCAAAGTCATTAGGATCCATAATCTGTGAAACCTGTAAAATCCTGTGCCAATCCATCTAGTAGATGCTGAGATATTTTACAAAACGCATAGAAAATTTGACTTATTGGCTGCACTATAGGAAAAATCAGGGGATCGTCATAGTCAATAAGATTATTTCACTCAGAAGACCACAGTTCTCTGTACGTAATGTTAAAGACAATCCATCCAATAGCTATTCAGATATTTCAGTCTAGACCAAAATGGTGACAGGTCGACACACACTGCCATCCCTAGAGACACGCCGCTAGCATGACAAAAAAAAAAAAACATTTATACACAGCGTCATTCCTCCAGTGGCTGTGTATAAAGGTTGTTATTTAAGTACTGTGTATTTAAGTACTTGCAGTACTGCAATCAGTGATGGTGATGATAATGTGTCACTTTCTTTATGATAATCCTAACTATATTGAGTATGTTTGATCTTTCAAATATATATAAGCAGAGAATGAATTCAGTTCCTTATTTTAGTAACTTGACTTAGAATTCTACTGTTATTCCCCTTTTATTCTGATACTATTCTTAATGGGCATATATAAGAAGCCAGTAAAATGGATACTACCAGCAGTAAATACTACCTGCAATATCTATAAACTAATTTGGTAATTAATGATTTTTTTCCCCCTTAGTAGTCCCAGAAGAGATTGTATTATTTCATCAATGTCATATTCAGTTTATTCTGTAATTGTTGATTTGATTTCTCATGATATTGAACATGCTAATTACAGTAAAAGAGAAAATATTTTAGTTGGAATGGCAGTTAAGGGTGATATTTTATTTAACTCACAATGTTTAAATGGTTCAATGAAGCGAGCTCTGTGAGGCTTCGATACTGCGCATGAAGCTCTCTCAGCATAATTGGCTGTAAGTGTAGGCTGACCCTCAGTAGATGCACTTGTATAATGTATTGTGATGCATAATGCTTTTTGAAATGAGCAGCAAATTAGATTGAGCTTCAGAGATTCTCTGTGAGGTTTCTGGAGGTCCTCTGTTATCCACAATACATAACAATTAAAAGTTTACTGTACTTTTTTAAGAGGGCGGCGGGGGAGTCATTAATTGACCAGATCTCCAAAGCAGAAGAAAGAACTGTGATAGGATGAGTAAAAAGGGATGAAGCTGCATCTGCGAATAACTGAGCAGCCTGCTATCAGGGAGAAAAGATAATGAGAGAAAATCTCCAACTGATTTCGTGCTCATGTGAGATTCCCCTTGGAAGTCACTTCCGCTGCCATTTGTCACATGCTTAAGATGTGAAAGAAAGCAGGTGTCTCTGATGCGTGGTAAGAATGTGGCTTTCACAAAGCGAGGGGTCTCAGCTAATCATAAGCCGATAATGGAAGAGGTCACTCCATGCAAGCTGGCCAGTCCAACCGAGACATTAAAACAAGGAGAAACAGGGCGGGCTCATTTGTAATGAATTATTGAGAATGTCATATAATGAATCCTGTCTCCTGTCTCTGCATGGTGCCTAGAGACACAGGAATTCCTGATTGCTCTAACTTCAAATGAATGTATTGCATTTTGCATTAACCTATAAATATAGTCATGGAGAAAGTGTCTGGGCTTATTAGTTTTAGCCATTTACATGTCAGTGTGTATTAGGTAAAAGGCTACATATATACTGTATATTTACAAATGATTATCCTCACTGCAGAAAAGGGCAGTGTTAACCACAGAAATGCAATTACTTGCTGTGAATAATTGTATTTTTATAAGCGATATGCTGTGAATTTGTACTCAGCACAAAATGCTTGTTGTACAGTTGTTTTTTTTTTCTTTTTTGGATGTCTGTATTTTTTTTTCCCTTAGTTTTTGTGTCAGTTACTCAGTTATGTGTTAAAGGGAAACTAACCTTTTCTTTGTACTACTGCTGAGTATCCTGAAAGTTATAGTAATTTTTGTTCCCAGTTGGTGCTGATGAATATCTGCCTTACAAGAGATGGACTTTTTCATTTTTTAAGAATGATTAAGATGTCCAAATAATTGATTTTTGTCTTCAAATATATTAGACATCAATATTATCATAGCAGCGATGGGGACAGCGCTTATCAACACATAGATTTGTGCACCTAAATGTCACTGCTGTCTGCCTTGGAAACACCACTAGAAATTAACAGCAGGAAAATGTTAATTGTTGCCATGAAAAATGGCTACGTAGACATTAAGTGAAAATATGCTGCTTTTTAAAGGGAGAAACCACAACAAGCAATAAAGTTTTGCCTTGTGGGACTAGACAAATCGATAACGTTATGCAAGCAGTCCTATTATGAATCTGAATCGCTCTTTTATGTGTAATCTACACAGTCTAGTATGAGTGATTTTGTTTTAGTACCAACACTTCAATCTGCATTAGCATTTTGTACTTTAGCATCCTGTGTACATAATACTTAAGTCAGGTTCAGGAATATCATTTACAAGACAGCAGTTCTAGAAAAAAACTGTTACTGTTATCCTTTACATGGGTCTGGGAAGGTTAGCCAGGCATGTAAGCTAAAAGGAGATACAGTGCATCTGTCAGTCATATCACACGCCAAATAAGGGGACATCTTGTATGACTGAGTCCATGTGCCTTGTGGTGGGTAGCTGGCTGGTTGGGACTGGGACTTATGATTCGGTCTGGAAATAAAGACTGGAGAACAGGAGCTGTGTGGGAGCTGTTGGACCTGTTCCTCCAAGCCAAGGATAAAAAAGCCAATGAAATAGGCTAGCATAGCATTTCTTCATTTTAGGGAAGGCTACAGCCTTATATGAATATTACAATAAGTAGTTTGTCAGCATTAAACCACTACAGTTCCCATGAGTGTCAAAACCCCATCAGACATGTTGACTACTAACAAAATAATCTAATATCTTGATAAAAAATGACAAGATGATTTGATTATACTCTCTAGTTTCAATAGTAGTCACTTATTTAGCCAAGAATATGGAAAGAAATAATAGTATCACATTTCAAGTACTATGAGAGAAGACACTGCCTGGCTGAGGCCACTGTAGAAGACGTTTCTTTAAAAAGACAACAGCACTCTCTATTAAATGCGCAAAGGCAGGGCCAGTGAACAACCATCCCTCCCCTAAAGGTGACTGCCTGCCCTTGTTGCCGCCCCATTTTATTTGGATCAGACTCCTGTCAATCTTGCGCTTTGATTTCCAGACCATCAGTACAGCACCATGACTGCTGCTGTTTAAGCACAGGAAATATTCTGTGTGTTGCCAGAAACAAAATACATGTGAGGTATGAACACATTGATCAGTTGGACAGTCATTCAAATAGCCAGTCATTCATGTCTGTCTTTAATCGGACACTTTGTCCATAACCTCAAACGGCACTCACTCACATTGTATTGAGTGACACCTGCTTGCTCCATATTGCAGTCTTGCTAATGTGTGTGAAGATGATTTTTTATTGAAGTGTCTACTATAAATAACAAGTCGTTTACATAGAAATCAACTGAGCTACTAAAGCACGTGAAGAATGTATAGGCACAAAGCACTTGGCTAAAGGGCACTGCAATATGACATTGAAGGACAGATAACTACAGCTACAAGAAATAATTATTTTGACCCACCAACAGTCAAAATCACCAAGACATTCAGTTCAGTGAAATTCAATACACAGGAAAATCCTGACATTTGGGAAGCTGCAACCAATGACTGCTTGATAAATGACTGAAATGATAAATCAAACATCAAAATAGGTTCCAATTAACTTTCTGCCAATCGACTAACTGCGTAAACAATTGTCTCAGCTCTTTGTAAAAGCAGTAAAACTATTCTTGACAATGGGAGACTGATGTGATTATTCTAATTATTCCAGGATGACAGTAACTTCTGTTAAAGCAGCAGCTGATCCTGTTATTGTTAAATATGCTATTTAGTGTAACTGCAAAGCAACTTACTGTGTATTTAAAAGAAAATTGCTGCAAATGGTGCTGTTTATCCACGTCAATCAAATATACTGCAAAATGGTCAGGTCCTGCTCCTTAAGAATTCAGAGAAGGTGGAGACAAGGCCATACAAAGCAGTGAAAATAAACAAATCTGAGTAAACAATGGGTTTAGGTAGGTAAAACTCGCACCAAGTTCTGTACTCTTAACGTTTTTTCTTGAGTTCTATTTAAAACAAAAATATATAGTACCAAGCAAATTTATTAATGCTTGCTTGTAAGTTATATTCCTCTTTTGAAAAGTATATACATAATGTACCAAGGATTATTTTTCAATTACAACCTGTAATTGTGTATCTGTGGCACACAAAATGATATTTTTCACCATATGCAGCCATCTGCGCACACCAGCATTTCTTTCTATATATTATGCATGTAATTTTAGAGAGAGTCTGTGCATGTCCAGAGTTTAGTTTCATATATAGCGTATCATTTAATATGGAGGAAAAACAACCAGTTGTAATCCTGCTGTTCTGCTACTTGTCTGCATAATATTCTGTAAATACAAGAATAGTACATTGTGCCCTCTGATTACCCTCTATTTTTATATCATCTTATGTCCATGGAGATTCAATTACTGGCTGAATATAGTTGATTTATGTGACCATTCAGTGCCGCCTAATTTAAAATCAGGAGGAAATACAGAAAATATGCATTCATCAGTGCCTCTAAATGCCATAATGAGGTGAAAGGATAGTCGAGACTGAAATGGTTCCTTTGCCCATTTGGTGTACCATGATTTTCTACTGTCAAACTAGCTAACTGTGTGTGTGGAAGAAAATGTAGCTATTGATGTCCTTGAACTTTTGCCTAGTTTAATAAATTCTAATTAGATTAGAGCAAGAAAGTGCATGAAAAGACATCTCCCCCCCAACCCCCCACTTTGCTGATTAGATGCATGGGGCTACATTTTTTGCATAGAAAAGCTCATTAAGGCTGCTCTCACAGAAGTGCAAGGGAAGTGGAAGGAAATGGTTTTGTCATTCAGCCTCACAGATCACACTTTGTTTGTTGTGTGAGAAACAAGAAATGAACAAGTGGTTGCCTTCATATGAGGATGCTGAATAATAAATATCTATTGATTATTTAATGCATGTAGACAGCCACATCTATTCATCATGAGAGTAGCTCACAAAATTAGAAGTTATTTCAAGAACTTTGATGAATTCAAACACTGTGAGTCATTTTGTCATATTCATCCAGGCAAGATCCCAATAAACCGGGAGACATTATGTACAATACTCGCCACAGCCGTGACAGATTATTCTCTGCAAATTAACCGCTTCACCTGGTACCATCAGTGAATTGAAGAAAGGGATATGTTTTAAATTACCTCCTTCTTTTAGAGGCTTACAGCACTTTTGCTGAGAGGCAGAAGCCCTGAGAGCTTTGACTGCGTATCAGACAGGTACATCGACAATAACGTGAACCCGCAGATATAACCAAAGCTATAGCAGCAATGGTAGACAATAGTAGACACTGAAAGCCATTCACCCAAGGCTATTGAGGGGAGGGGGGGGGCAGGGTGTCATGGGCCTTTAAAACTCCACGTTCCTCTGCAGTAAGTGTGTCGCCAGCTCCCTATTTCAGCGCTCTGCAGAGCACAGCTGAATGGACAGCAGCCATTGTGTGCCCAGATAATGCACTTCAATCATCCTTAATGTCATCATAGCTAAAAAGGCTCAGAAGCTGGGTGGATGGGGCTTTATTTCCTCCCATATCCAAGAAGAAAAATGGAAGTTTCAATAATAAGATTTAGAGCTGTGCTTGTTTTGCACACTAATTATACTGACCAGCTGTACTAAGAGCTGTGTTGTGTGTCCAGAGATGAAAATGTGAAATCGTGTTGTAGCTGTTTTTTGGATGCACATACGTTGGTGGCCCCTGGGTGGAAAACATTAATGCAGTCAAGTTTAGGCTAAAGCTGGTTTAATTCACTTTGTTGAGCTGAGCCGTTTTTTTTTTTTTAATCAACGTAACACTTAATATTCTGGACATGGTAGGCTGCAGGGAAAGCTTGTGGTGTGGTAATCAATAGCATACATTGGCCAACGGTAAGATGTTGAATGGCTAATTGACCACATTAATGGTGCATAGCTATGTGGTGGTGGACAATGAAGACGTGCACATTAAAAAACAATTAATTTCCAATACTAATGTCACTCTTGGCTGCCTCTGCTGCTGCATATAACAAGGAGCTGTCACTGATAAGTCATTTCATACTCCATCTAGGATTTGATCCAGGCTATGCAAAGTTACAAGGCCTTCCAACTTGTTGGCTTGAGATACATTTTCGAGTTTCTCCCTATTAGAGCCGATGAGAATTTAGACTTCCTTTTTTAGCTGATGAGTTTATTTAAGATCTTTTCCTCCTTCTTTGCCAAAGTTACAAGGTCACAGTCTGGTCATGCACTGATCACATTTTCTGTTTCTGGCCACTGAGTCAAATTTATTTCACTCTTGTTTACAATATATTTCAATCTGCACCAGGCAACTTTGCACTTTGGCAGCTCCACATGGCAACAAGACATCATTTTTTGAAAGTTGGAATAGTGTCTTCTTCTGGAAATCATAACATGACTTCAATAAATAACAAATTTAAACCATAATTTTAATGTGTTAATGGCTGGGCAATGTTGGATTTGATTAAAAAAAAAAAAAAAAAAAGAGCTAACAGGTTCAGCCATCACTGATGAATACTGCTTTTTGGCTGTGGAGTGTTTGCTGGCAGCTGTTTAGCAGAGAGTTTGTTTTCATTTTTTCCATTCAGATTTTGATTTATTACTTCTAGTGCATGTTTATTTATTTATTTACATGCGTGTGGATACTTTATTTGATATGGTTACAGCGCACTGCAACCATATCAAAGTAAAATAACCACACTGAGGCAATAGCTTGAATGACAAATCAGAGTAACCTAATTTCCCTGTGTAATAATCTGTGTGTGATAATCCAGTTGATGTTCAAAAAAGACGTAGCAGACTGCAGGAAACATCTTTGTTAGCGTCACATTGTCAGACGAGGAAAATGGAGCAACTTCACTCAGTTGGTTTTCTCTACTGATGAATGAAAGCTGCTTTCACCCAAAACAGTGATGATTTTGTTCGATCTCCCTCCACCATTGACAATACAGCTGTTTGTACACAGACAAACCACTCTGCATCTGGTTGACACCATGGCCTTTGTATAGTCAATGAGAAAGACCCAAAAATGACAAACATGCAAATGAATGGAAATGTTTCCCCTATTTGTTTGCGCTCAGGTCTTTCATCAGTTTTTATAAGGATGATTCCAAAGGCTTTTAGTGGATAATAACCTGAGACCTTTTTCAGGATGCAAAAATAAAAACATCATGAATTAATTATTCCAATTTTTTAATGCACCCTTCCACACAATTACTTTGCCCTTCTGAAATTACAATTATCCTCCACAAAGACTCAGCATAATTTCAACAGCACTATTCAGCATAATTTAAAATTAAGATAACGCTTCTTTGCTCTATTACTTTAATGGTACTTAGCATCTCTTTGATATAGGGTTGCAAAAGTTTGAAAAATAAGACTGAGAATACATGCATTAAACTTGAAATGTACTCAGCATCACGCTTGGTCAGTTGGTTACAGTTCAGTGTAGATGGTATTTTATCGTAGACCATTGCAATGTGAAGCGATGTATCAATTCATCTGACTTTGCCTCTTTTTCAAAGCACTTTGAAAAAGACTGGAATAGACATTTTACAGAAACTAAAATGGTCCAAATTTGAACCCAGGACATGGTCACATTGTGTGGTGTTTCCATAGAAGTGGTTAAAGTGGTTAAATCCCGTGACTCTCTAAGAACATGCCCCCTTGTCCTGGGACTGAATCCCTGCAGGGTTTTCACTCCCGTGCTTCCAATTCTCTCTTTCCCTTAACACTTTACGACAGTCTAAATAAAGAAGTGAAAATACTACAGGTTAGAGGGCTGCACACCTCACTTAACAAAAAGAGAAAAAAAAAAATCAGGTATTGCAGGGGTTCATGTCTGTCATTGCTAAAAATGAAGATATGATCAATGCCGGGCCTAGTAATAAAAATGATGACTTACAGAACTGTATATGAATAAACACAGTTGATGTTAAAAGTATTGTTTTATTTGGTGTCCAGACTCTAAATTGAGGCTGTTGGTCATCTTTAATTTTAAAGCTTCATTTTTAAAAACTGATAAACAAATTGTCAATTTGCAGAAATGGCCAAAAAATATCAGCAAAATCTTAGATATTTACTTCAAAATTAAACAGAATTGAAATATAAGTTCTCATGAAAGGGGAATATTCAGGTTAAATTAATGAATGGATTTTATATATAATAGTTATAAAAATGAATAATAAATTATGCACTTAGTTATTTATAAAAAAAAAATACAAACAGTAATTACAGTCCAGCGCAGCTATGCATGGTTTCGAAACTTGTAATAACTGTGATGGTCCTCGTGTTCCCAGGCTTGGCATCAGAATCCATTAAATAAAAATCCTATTGTGCTGCCGTTGTGCTCTTGTCTGAGGACATTTCGGCATCACCCCTGTGTCCTTGTAATTATTTTGGAGAGCATATTTGCTTTAACATGAGCTTGGCCAATGAGCCAAGACAGGGCATGTTGCAGGCATCTTCCTCATGACTAACTTGCATATGACACAATGTTCCCTGTGCTGATAGATGCAGGGTGGCAGTCTGAACCAGTGGGTTTTACCACTGCAAAAGGATCAGACATGATTGGTGCTGCTGAAAAGCTGACAGCATGAATTATGAAAGTCTCATTAGGGGCTGTTGGAAATGATTTATCTTGCTACGAAATATGGTCATCCTACCACGTTTGCCTGCACGGTTACAGAGTCCATATTGTGTTTTGCTCTTTTAATTTCTTATGTGTATCATTTTACGTTTATTAGCAAGGAATTTCCATGGAGGCCAGATCATGACTCTATTAAATCGAAGGTCACTCCTTGGTATGCCAAGCAAAATGGCTCAGAAAAGGACAAAGTATGCTCTTTGAAAATTGGCTGTAGTCGCAAAGGTGCTAAAAAAATGTGTCATGTTTCTCACTTGACAGATGCATTGCTTGGCATGGTGGCGTTGAGCTTGGCAGTGTGTGTGACTGCCAGGTCATCTACTCGGGTTGTGTGTTTGTATACTGATGCCAAGTGCTGTTTCCATAGTTTTCCAATGTCCCTTAGCAGGAGCATTGTAGTATACGTCCCACTAAGGGTAATTATGCAAAATTTACCACCGTATGTTAAGATCATAACCTGCTGGTCAAAAAAAAAATGAATAAAATAAATCTTGTTTTGAGGCACTTGGCTAAAACTTACAAGAGAATATTTCATTAAATGCTCTAAGCATGAGTCTAGTGTCCCAGATTTGAGAGAGCCTCTGTATTTCACTAAGTGTAGTTTCTATACTATTCATGTAACATGTCTTCTGTCTGAAACGGTTTCATTAGTAATCCGCTTCCATCCTTGTTTCTGTCGGTGCACAGTAGTCCTTTCAGTTGTGTCCCTGCAGCAGCCCCACTTTTAGTCACGGGTGGTTCAGCAGTGTCGCTTTTTGAAAAGGCTGGTGATTTTGCAAGTTATAAGCTGCAATCTTGGCATTGCTTTCACTTTAAAATGCTCCATAGGCGGATCCATTTTCTGATAGCATCATGCAGCTGAGCTGAAAGCACGACACATTGCTCACATTATCATGCAGAGGGTACATCTTTGTGAAAACCTGGAATAGATGACAGGCAAATGAGTATCTTCATTCACTGTTGTTTTCAATTTTCCTCCCCTCTTATTTAAAGGAAAATGAAGTCTACTTTGCAGAGATTGATAAGCAAGCATTTGTTTACAACCCCGGTTATGTGGATGATGCTTTTGATTCTTGAGGTGGCAGTTTATTATAGCACATATGATGTTTAAACTGTGAAATATGCATCTAAACTGTGTGGCTTTTGACAGATCGGATATTCAATTTATACGTGTTTGTATGAGTTGAAATGATATGAAAACAGACTGCTGAAGCCTGATCCCTGAAGTGTATGGAAAAGAGGAGGAATGATCTGCTCACGGCACCCAGCAACAGGGCTTCTTGATCCAGTGCTTTGATAACGTCAGAGCTCCATCTAGGTTGCTTTGTGAGGTACTGCTCAATAACCTTGTGATTTAGCATTGTGCTGAAAATTATCAATGCAGTCTCCGGTAGCCACTCATTTGCCTACACATCAGCAATACAAAATATATCCTCTCTGCTTACAACAGACTGCATTTCTGAGTGCTTGTCTGACTCGCACTCACTCCATTTTTAGGCGAGTTCACATGACTTTTCAATGAGGTGCAGTGGCAGTTGCACAGAATTCTAATTTGGCTTCAATCTAAGTCATTAGGAGAGTCAACAGGAAGCAAACAGATGGCAGAAGGAATATGATGGATAATTGTATGTCTCAGAGGACAATTCGTAATTTGTATCTGATTCCGTGCAACCCCCTCATTTTCTTAATGAAGTACTAATTGAGTTTTTTAGATTGGCTCAAGCATATGGTCCCACCAATAGTGAAGGATTTGTATAATAGCTGTTAGGAGATACATTGAGTACATTGGAGTAGATTTACAAAATCGTGTCTGAATGGCAGTCTGATTTTAAGGCTGGAGTAACATTTGAGGCTTGGATTGGATGTGGAAATGTGTTTATTGTGAGCTAAAATAAGGTGCATCTCCATTACATCATGACCATCATCACTATCATCACTATCATCATATTTATTATTATTTTTAACACTGAAACATAGTTTTTCAGTTTTGTCTAAAACATTTGACACTTACGTAGAGAAAATGTACTGTCCTGCCTCTAAAATGTTGGAATAAATAAAACGTAGTAGAATCTGTACTTTACTTATGACTAAATGTATATTTGATTTTTTTTAATGTAATGTATTTTTTATGTATTCCACTGTAACACATGACGATTGATTTTCTTTTTGCTTTCCCCTGGAATGTGTTTCTGTTATTATAATCTTTTTTCTCTCTCTCTCTTGTATTATACTTGCTGTTAATTGTAACTGTTTATTTTTTTGTAGAGAAAAATCAATAATCAACCATAACAGGCTTTGGTCATTTTTCTGCATTGAGGTTTAGATTTAATATCTCCACGGAACAAGCAAATGAACAGGTGCTGCTGGTACTAACAAGAGTTTGTAGACCCTTAAATTACAACTGTTAATGTACGCAGTATTACCTTTTGAAAAGGTCAGTGTCTTTTCTTTTATAGTTTGGCATCTCTTTATTTTTAAATATATTCCCATTGCAATTCTCAAGTCAAACAGAAGTCCAATATATCTACAAATGTAGTTTAAGCACCTTACAACCCAGAAATATCACTGCATTTGACCGAAACTTGCCAGCCTCAGCTGTTGAGAAATGGATCAAAGACAGGCATGGGATAGGGAGGTATCCCTCTTCCTGATCTACATGAACAATACACTTGTCTCTATTTCGGGAAAGTACACTCTTCAAAGTGCAGTGGTAATGAAGTGCTTCTCATTAAGAGCTACATTTGTGACAGTCAGTCAGTCAGGCAGGAATGCATGGAGGGCAGTGAGCGGAGCACCCCTGATAGAAGCTACTCATAGGGGCTTCTGAGTAAAGGCTCATTTCATGCAAGGTTAGACACATCAGTCATTGGACATGGGGCTGGGCTTTTACTGCCTTTCAATAAAATTACACATGGAACGTGTCCACATAGAGAAGATGAACCTGGAAAGGAAATGTCTTCCATTGGACTCTCTGCTGCTGGCGCGATCAGTGCCAGTGCTTAAGCTTAAAATTCCCTGCGTGCAGTGGATCAAAGCCTCACTGATGACAAAGGTCATGGACCCAGGGAACGTTCATTCTCTTTGATTGTGCGCTAAGTCTTTATTTGTTTGTAATGTGTACTGTATGTACTTAGTAGTAGGACATTAATTAAATCAAGCGTGAATATCTTTGTAAATATGGCCACTAATTAAGCTTGAAAGCATCATGGGAGCCGTGATGGGTCAGAAAGTCCATGAGCCCACCAAATCAGGCTCTCATAAATAGTTTTGGCTGCTCGGGCAGGGAAAAAAAAAAACTGTCCAGCACTATCTATGTTGGCACACCTTTGACACACACAGTAACACCGCTTGTCTCAGATTCTCAGCCCCGGTATCCTTCTGTTATAACCTTCATTTACTGTCACCTGCTGAGGTCATAGCCCAGTGGTTGCGTCTGCATAGCCAGTATTTTAAGCAGACATTTTGTTCAGTTTTGGAGGATTTTCATTGTTTCAGCTGCTCCACAGCTGCATGCAGTTCTGGCTTTACTAACAGATGCACCCCTGGAAATCAGTTTCCAAAGCTGACTGAAACAAAAGAGTTATTCTCCTTTCCTTTTTAGAGCGGCCAGACAGATCTCACGGTAAGATCAACTTGCAAAGGAGGCTGACTCACTAGACTAGCCACCCAATCATTTCAGCTTCTTAGAGTTGAAAGGGTGTTTTTTTTTCTTTTGCTCAAAATGGCCTAATCTCATTTCAACCTTTTTATTACCTGATTTATCGATAATCCCTGACAAGTAGGCAAAATGGTTGCCATTATAAACTGATGGCACAGCATGGTGGCAAAAAAGCAGTCCTTGCTTGAACCTTTTAAAAGATTTTTTTAACACTTACTGAAAGTAATTGCAGGTTTGACGTTGCAAAGTGTTACTGAATGAAGTGCTAATTCTGCTTCTTCCTTTAGTGAATTAAGAGCTTTTTGTAAAACGTGAGAAATGGGAAAATGGTGTATGCATTAATTTGTCTGTGCTTGTGTGTATTTGTCTGTGAGTGAATTAGGTAACTGAACTGCCCTCCCCCCCATATTGCAGATTTAACTGTTTTATGTGACAACTTTGTTAAACAGTCAAAATTCATATTCATAGAATCATAAGAAGTTGACCACCTTAGCTTTAACTTGCCTGGATGTTTTAGCTGCTAATGCTAGCAATTATGCTGAGACATGTTACTGTAGCTTCATGTATGTATGGTCATGTATACCAGAGAATCGGCTAACATTTTACTTTTGAGAAATTATACCATTATAATCTCAGGGAACTATAAAGAAATAACATAGATGTTACAGTACAACATTGTTACGATATGAGTCTATGAAAGGGGAGTTTAAGAAAGTATCTTACAAGCACAAGTATATATTTGACTAGTAATCACACCTCTCCATGCGAAGTGAATCTATATCAAAAAAGACAACTGTTTTATCCCAGTATGATGACAGGTTATGATGTTAATAATGGCCTTTAGCTCCTCTCTGTTCCGTAAATACAACACACAGTTTGTTGTATTTCCATTACAGTTTCAGCACAATGTGCTAGATAGACTCGGCTGTGTGACTGCTCTTTGTAAATGTTTAATGTTCCCTCAGTTATAACTAATTCCATGTATTTACTTTAATCCATACTTTACTGGCTATAAACTAATTTAGGTCTACTTGTTAGAACTACAGATTAAGCTATTCTACAGAAGTACCAGCTTTCTCGTGTTTTTATTTTTTATTTTTATATGATTGCTAGAAAAAGCTGCATGCCTTTGACCCAGCAGGTTTTGCCTGTCATAGAAGGAAATGTGGTTATTGCAGATCAGTCTGCCAAGGTCATCTAGGCAATTCAGCTCCCTATTTTACGCAAATATATTCAATCCTCCACAAAACTGCTGGGTATTTCTGAAAAGCAATGCTGCTATTCCTCAATTTGGCCAAACCTGCTATATTTAATGGTCGCTGTAACACCTGGCAAAATGTAATTTTTGATTCTCAGCCAAAAAAATGCATGCTTTGTCAGTGACGCATGCCACAAAGCTTAGGTGCATGCAAAAGAAAGTGAATTAATCGTTCATCGCACAAAAGGAAATTCAGCAGCGATGGCAACAGTGATGGATTTTTCTGTATGGCATCGTCTCTGCTTTGTTGTTGAAGCATGATGGTTGATGGATATCAATAATAAGTAAGGACAGACACCTCATACATCTTGAACTTAATTCCCTTGAAAACACTCAGTTTAGAAGTTCTGAATACAGGCCAAAACTTCAAAATTATGCTGTCTCAAACCAAAGAAATCCTTCTAAGTAGTGACACGCTAAATGCATCATCTGCGCTTTCAGGCTTGTAATACAGTAAAGAGACATTGTTTTGGGCTGTTTCAACAAATGGCAACAGCCTGTCCCTCCAGTTATTAGAATTCCGGTTTTGTCTTTCATGTTTACCGTTATACAGCCACAGGTCTGAATACAATCCTAGTAGTTCAATTAAACCGTTGTGCTTATTTCTCAGTACTTTTCTGGTGTCATGTTTTGACAGCCTGCTCTTCTCCATTATACCCCAGGCTCAACATTAGGATTAACATCTTGGCTTTGTGGCATCAAAGGAGACTCCAGTCCCATAGACTTGAAACAGAGACTTCTTATGCACTAAATTAACCACTTTTCATTTGTGTACCAACAGGTTGAGCTTTTTTTTTAAAAAAAAAAATAGATTCCTGTCCAGACTGATTCAGATATAATTGCTCAGTCATCATGAAACGATGAGTCGGTGTGGTGAAACACTTCCATTTAAAAATGTGTGACGTTTGATTCATACAGCGCGTCCTCTGTGATGACTGTGTCATCCAAGTAACTCACTGACATCACGCTTAATGACAATTTTAAAATCTATTTCATGTTGCAGTGCTTTTGTTGTATTGTTCATCATGAGCTGCTCAGAGCTAGATTAGATTAAGTGTGACTGACTGTAGGGCTAATATCACCATTTAATAGGCTGGGTTGATCAATGTTTTGCAAAGGCAAGTCATTTTCAAAAGGTATGATGGAGTTATGATCAATGATCTGTGAAGCAAATCATGTTGATTAGTGTTTAAAAAGAAAAACAGCCTGCAGCACCTGTGCAGTATGTTCTCCTTGATACAGGGACTGACTAGTTTCTTTACCTTTATGTTGCTTCTAAATGTAAATAATATAATAATAATAGAAAATAGAATAGAGGACTAGGTGGGAATTATTTTCTTTAGGTATCTATTGAAAATTACACAAAATTCCATTTGTAACTATTGCTTTGTTATGGTATACAGGACAGTGGAGTGTATATTCATTTGTATGTATTTTCAACCTTCTTTTTTTTTGCATTATCAACAATGAATGTTATTGAAAAGTAAAAGCATTAAAAGAAGCCATGTAATTTCGAAGGTATTGTCGATATCCATCCCGTCCTGCTGAGCCAAGTGGCATATCTAAGTGGCTATCTTATAGCTTTTAGTGTTTTAGTGCCATTTGTGTAAATTCATTAAACAGCTGCGTGCCCTGCTTTTTATATGATTTGCAAAGTAGCAGACGTTCAGGCTGACTAAATCAGACAGCCCTTTTATTCTGCCAAATGGGGAATTGGTTCATGATCCCAGACACCACAGGATAGAGCACGAAACACAGTAAAGAGGTAACAAGTCAAAGTATCGACAGTAGTTAGCCTTACATGACTGAATGTTAGATCAACAGCCCGCTGTTTGTCCAACCATGAGAGTTCAGCGCTTTCTGTCGAATTTGAGCTAAACAGATGTGGACACAATCAAATCAGACTGAAAGACTTTTGAACATGTTTCTGAAGCTTGTTACTTTGTGCAGTCGTGTTTCTGAAGATACCAATCAGCATCAAAAGGCTGCAATGTTTGGTCCTACCTGGCAGCTTTCTGCCCTTTCATTACACCCTCTTAATATTCAAATTTTTTATGCAAACACTAGCACCATTCTCCTGATGCTATACTGGGAAGGGAGGTTGTTTGAATGTAGCTGACAACCCAGAGTCACTTTTCTGTCTTGATTTATTTATTTATTTTTCCTTAATCCAATCATGGAACATGTTTGTTGATATGATTTGCTTAATGCCAACAGTCTGATGCGCAGATCAAACAGCTGTCTTTTTTTTTTTTTGTAGTCCAGTGATTTACCATATAATTAGTCATAAAATTTTAGCTTTCAGTGGAACGCGATACGATGAGATGGCAGATTTCCTCACTGCCTCACTGTGCAGGAAGGTCAGTCTTTCTAGGCTTACAGTCTGCTGTGGGAAGCACAGGAATCTGAGGCTACAAACTATATTAGAAGTGATGATTTAAACATCCTCCCTATCAATGGTTGATGCATTGTATTGTCTAATGTACTAACATAAGCTATGTGTGAATTTGTTGTTGATGCATCACCTGCATTGCCTATTTGCAAATGATATAACCACCCCATTAGGACCACACTGGCAGAAGTAATGCTAGTTTTTAATTAAAACAAGAGTTCAAAGACAATTTGCATGAGCTATTTAAGTAAAATTAAAACGTTTAGCGGTGCGTCGCTTCGACTTAAAACAGCTGATGCAAATTCTTAACTAAATGCAATATTGCTAGCATCACTTTTCTCAGTGTGGCTCAGAAATCATTGTCTCTTTGTCCCTTTATGGGAAACAAAGAGGGCATGCATTGTAATGAATACAGCTCAGAATACATTTGTCTAATTTTTATTTTTTTTTTCACAAAGGCTCACAATATTTTGGACTGGGTCAATAAAAAAAAAAAAAAAAAAAAAGAAAGAAAGAAAAAAGAAACCCCACAAAGATGACAAACTGTTGAGGAAACTGTGGATCAATAGCATGTTATGTCCATGACCCCCTCCTCTGTGGCTTTCTGATGGCTTACACATTTTTACTTTCATTTTTTTTTCTTTTCTTTTCTTGGGTGTGCAGGAGGGTGGGGAGGGAGGGAGCTGGTCTGATGAAGTGGTAGAGTCTTAAAAACCGATGTGAAGTTATTTGCATGTTTGCTATGTGTTTACGCTGTGCTTTCAAGCTCAATTAATACTTCCAACTCACCCTTATAAATTCGTTGCATTGTTCTATGCCCTAGAGTAAAGGACAAATTAAATACAAACTTGTGTGGTCTTTGTTTCTAGCCATGTACTGCAGTTGCTTCGAATATCCTGAAAAACAGTATGTAATAAGCTTTTGTTCTCAGAAGATCATGTTTAAGCCTAGCTTTCATATGAACCTCTATTTTGTCCCATAGAATATGGAATGATCGGAGAGCATACAGTAAAAAGTCAGCGGCCAAGATCAGTTCATGACACAAAGGCCCTGCAGGAGCAAGCTGAATCTGCTAAATTTATGGCACAAACTGGTAATACAATAGTTGTTTCTTTACTTTATTTTGTTAACTAAACTTAATTTCATCATGCATGCTCTCTCTTGTACTGCACTTTTTAAGTGGAAATGTTTTGCATTATTATTTTTTCCTACTCATTCTCTATTGCTACATATGAACCAGGAAGATAAATTTTCCATTTCTCTACAAGTATTTGCTTTGACTATAGAACATAATTGGGTTTTGTGGGTCTGTTTGTTTTTTTTTTTGTCACATAGTGAGTTGGCAAGTGGATTACCCATACGGTATATTCATAGAACATTAATTAAACAGCAGTTTAAAACTAAGGCCCTGATGTAGTTAATCATTTCCTTTAAGGCGTGATAAATTAAATGTAATTCGATGAAAAACCCACCCCTTCAGCCAAATATGAAACACATACTTGGCAAAAGTTGAACTGATAGATGCCCTTAGAGATAAAAAATGAAGCTATGTGGCTTAATCAAGTGCAGCATTCAATACATTAAACAGTTGAAATTAAGTATATTCATAACAACATTTACAACCTACCACCTTAGTATTTTTTAATAAAATCACATAGTTTTGAAATCAGTGACAGCAATATTAAAGCAATCCCTTAATTTTGCTTTTATTATTTAGTTATTTTTGTTTTAATATATCTAGAAAACACTTTTTTTTTTTAGTGGGTGGGTTTAGATTTAGGTGCTACTGAGATTTTTTTTTTTATTATTATTTATCTTGATTTTTGGGAAATGTTTTTAATTTTCTCCATGTGTTGTTCCATTTAAATTGCTGTCATTGTTTAAGAAACCCTCTCATTACCATTTTAATTTGCGACACACCATACATACATACATACGTACATACATACATACCAGAACTAACATATACTCATTAACATCTCTCCATTTACACACGCTGTAGGTTTGTTGTTTCCCTGTCGAGTCACATCGCCGTGCTTTTCTGTTTCTCATTCTCACACAATTTACTCTCCCTGTACTGCCTCATTTAACAAATTGATCCACCTTTCAGTCTATTTTATGATCTGCAAAATTAAGGGCAGGGTTTAGATCCCTATTTGGCTGAATATATGTGTCCTTGATACTACATGCTGCGAAACTACTTTAAAGCATGTTGTACTTAAAATCCTAATATGATTTGATGACTTCCAATGACATAAATGTATTCAGAGCTGCAATTGAAAAGATTCCTCTCTGTATTAAATTATTCTTCTAATGCATAAAGCCTCAAAGAGAATGAATACTTCACCTGAGGGTTTAACATAATCAAACATCAATTATTCGGTGACTACTCTGATGTAGGAATTTGATTGTCCACTCACTTGTCACCAAATAATTCATTCTTTTTTTCATTTAGGCGACCATGGCTTTGGAAAAAATCACGCCCACTGCCTCATCGTAATATACAACTTTATTTAGCATTCCATGGATTTTTGATATTTGACCTTTTTGGACCATGAAGATTGAAAGGCTCAATGTTGTTTATTCTTATTGATATTTTTAATTTAACTCAAAAGAGATCTTGAGATGAGTGTAGCCACTATCGCCAATGTCCTTACTAACTGCTACCAAATGCTATATATGATTATTAGATAACGATATGTCTGCATACAGAGTTAAACTATTTCAAAGTCTGCTTGCCAAAAACTTCCATATGGGCTCAAAGGCCTGGATCACAGAAACAGAATTCATTTCTGTTCTGTGGCTTAAATACTACATGTTATGCTTCCTTCTGGGCACTCACAATTGCAATTTGAATATACTGAAAACAGTTTGCTTGGAGCCACATTCACACATGCAAACGGCTGTGCTGAATAAAGTCAGCTAACCTAAAGATGGATTTGAAAATTATTTGAATCCATTGTCTAAAACACACAATTTGCTCCACTGTTGTCAAGGAAACTAGTTTGCTGCAGTGCAAGGGAATCCATATCTCAGAACTCTTTCTGAACTAACACCCATTAAAATCCATTTTATTTTCTCAGACGTCTTTCTTGCATGTCACCATTTTCTTATGAAATTTTGTTTGTTTATGCTGATTTTCTAACTTTGTTTGAACATATTGGGTTTCATTGAAATGCATGAATTATGTTTCAAAGATGAAGTGATACAGTTAGATGTAACCCTAATGTCTACTGTTCATTCTCATAACAATAGTTACGCCTTTTCTGTGATCTTTGCATAAATGCACATGGAAACTCATTGTAAAAAGTCTGATTAGTTTACACACGTCTCCTACACTATAAAGGACCACAGTTAATGCAGCTACTCTCACTGACTGCAGACACAAAACACTTTACTGTGCTACTGTCCAATTCCGTGTTTATCAAAGATCACATTAAGGTAGTATAGACTGTACAATAGTGTTACTGTAAATCTTAAAAGCCCCACCTCACCCCCAACGTGATTCAAGCTCGCCCACCTTGCCCCACCCTGCCCCGTTAGCCCTGCCCCAGGACCATATTGCTGCATTTAACTAGTGTCACCCTTCTCCCACACAGGTGAATCAGGTGCAGAGGAGTGGTCCCAGTGGAGCTCATGCTCTGTAACATGCGGTCAAGGGTCGCAGGTGCGAACAAGAACATGTGTCTCACCATACGGAACACACTGCAGCGGCCCTTTAAGAGAATCAAGGGTTTGCAATAACACTGCCCCTTGTCCAGGTAGTGTTAGCCGCAGATTCTTGAATATTAATGTTTTGCTCATTTGTTGTTTATATGGGAGGAAATGTGTTGATGTGTTTTAACAAACTTTTCAATGTGTCTATTTAAGAATGTATTATTATAATCACTGAAGTTATCATCATTACTATTGCTGGTAGTAGAAGTAGTATTTTTAATCTGATGCTTTCTTTTTAATGTTATTTTGTGAATGTGTTTTTTTTTCATAATCACTTTTGTGTTTCCCATTTCATATAACTGTAAGGCAATTCATCACCATTGAAATGGTCTAATGACATGTGGTTCTGCATGAAGCTTGGGGAGCAGTAGATACTGATATGTCATCAGCTTCATTTCCTTGAAGGTCAGCCGTGCATTTTAAAATAGCTTGGCAGTGTTTCTTCAAACACCCTGTCAGGCATTTCTTCCTCAACCCATGATGGCATGGCAGATGAGTCACTGGTAGTCAGGAATCAGCATTAGATGCTTATCTGACTAGTGATTGCAGAGCACTAACGTTTGTCTGTATGCATCCGGTAGGACACACCGTGTCGTTTTAAACAAGTCACTGTTATCTGTTTTTGGGATTGTTTACACAGGCAAATATGCAGATTTAGTCATGAGATTCTGAACTCATGTTTAGTCAAGATATTTCATGCCGCTGTTAAGTGTAGTGCCTCTGAGACTGTATCACAAACTTTAAAGTAATTATGGCTGATCAAAAATGCCGCGAGCTCCACTTTCTGACATTCTTGTCTAGGATGTACTTTACTGCTTTTTTTAGATGTGGCATGTGTAAATGGGAAGTTGGCAGTGTTCAAAAGGGTTATTCTCTTACTGTGTAATACAAGTCTTGGATTGACTCCTCTCTGGCCATTAAAATTTAGCTCAGACAGACAAGCTCCTATTTCTCAAGAACAAAAAAAAAAAGCTACACAGCCCAATTCCAGGTATATCCATTAATTTGCATAAAGAATTATTATTAATTTAGAACCAGAACTTACAGTGCTGCCCATGTGAATTCATTATTGTCCTTGATTTATCTCAAGACCTGCAGACATTAGGCATTTGTTCATGGCTAATTGTGGATCCACAAAGTTTCTCTCACACAATAAAACAGACACAGTTATCACCAAATAACTGGGCCATAAAACTCTGGGAAACCTCTGAAGCAATTTTGACTTTCCTCACAAGAGTTAGACTGTGTAAGAACTTTTCATTTTCAGAGAAAATAGGAGAGAGGGTTTAAGAGTTTTAAGATGAGAGCTTTTTAATTTCTAAAATGTCACTACTCTTTATTTATCATATCGTTTCATGGGTTATTAGTTAGACCATATCAAATGTACTGTAGTCTTGCAGTGTCGATAAATTGCATTGCCTGTAATATCTGAAAGATCATGCTTTTTCTCTTCACTCACTTATATTAAAACCTTAGAACTGGGATCATAGAGTTTTATTTTTCCAAGTCACCTTAAAAAAAATGTAGCTGATATAGCACTAAGCTTACTTAGTTACAGTGGCAAACTGGTACAAAAAAATTCACATCTGGCATGGCGCCACATGAAACACTGACTCTATATCTAATATTCTGAAAGGCAGACAGATCAATCCGCTAGCTTCAAAATGTCTGTACTATGCCAAAATATAAGGATATCTCCAAAATAGAATATGCTTAAATTATAGACACATCACCTGCAGTCTAAAAGGAACCTTACCTTATAGTCACCGTTGCCGAAGACATCAGCATCACCTGTGAACAATGGTTGAGGCGCTCCAGGCGGTAGATCAAGCGTGCTGTTAGAATTTTCTGGGCCTTCGTACAAGTTGTGATCCTGTTCATCCAACACAATGCACCTGCCAAAATACAGCAACGTTTCTGTTTCATAAAATATCCCTTTTGAATGAGTAGTTCCCCTTTAACAAAACAACCAGCAGCACCCATGGCTTTTTCCTCTTTTTCTGCTGAACTCTAGAGCAGAAGGAAAGCAGTCCAGTCTATCTATTTCTACAGTACAGGATTTATATCCAGTGCCAACGTTCAGTGCCAATTAAGAATTAGTGTGAAGTTCTCACACTGTAGCAGAGAATGAAGTATGTTAAGGTCAATATTATTGTGTTGGAAAAGTGAATATGATTAATTGTTAATATTACCTAATTTCTCAACTGATCAACCCAGCACTCCGGTTTGTTATTAACACTGCACACTTTAACAAACACCAATCAAAATCAGAAGTAAAACAGATATGGCAAGCATGATTATAATTTTTATTCCATCTTGTCATGGGTAGTCTAACTTACTTTCATTTGTGTGTGGTTTGGTTGGGGTTGGGGCTTGTCCCGCATTTTCAGACTGAATAATTACTGTGTGGCATCAGTCAATCTGAAACAAATTGACCTGCCAGGATAGGGATCATTTTATCATTTCATTACCATCAACAAAGGAGAAACTACTTTCTGTTTAACAGCAGATTGATATATAACTGCACCTCAAAGAACTCCACTGCCACCCAAAAAAAAAAAAAAAACACATAAAAGAGCCATACCTGGATGAGATATTTCTTCACTGCAACAAAAACGACTGTTTTCTCTTTTACGAGCAAAAAAAAATAACTCAAACAACGAACCACTGACCCGCGCATGCGCAGGCAACACCATCGTACGCTACCGGATATTAATGTAACCGTCGATTTCTTTCATAATAAACTACCGTATCCATGCTTACTGTGGCGAAGTTAAGTGTCACCCGAGTGTAAAGTCGCGCCTTTTGTGGACAAGTTTAGTGGGTTTGCTGCAACAGTGTTCAGCAGCAGAGTTCCGCGGCACGAAGGAACCAGCTCCTTCAGATTGTGGCTAACTATTAGTGGGACAAATTTGTTGGTTTTAGTTTTGTCGTGGGATTTGTTGACAGTAGTAAATAGACAGAATAACGTCAGCCTTATCCTTTGAGCGTCGCGTAGAACTCACTGTAGCTTGAACATATAGCCTACAGTATTTTTACTTTAAAAAATAATATTGCTGATGGAACTGAACAAATGTTCAGATTAATTAACGTTTATATTTTAGCTGTACTTACCACCTGCTGCTAAGTATGACTGAAGACTCGCCGTAAGTTTTCTTCAGCGTTTCTGAGACACCTGTGCGTGCGACGCTTATTAAATATCAACCAGAGACTTGCCGGTGATATTATCGACATTATCAAAATACAAATAGTAAACAGTTATAATAAGAAATATATCGTATTATGTTGTAAGTGACCAATATATTTTTTTTGTACCGTTAGGGCCGACGACCATTATACTCCATGTGTTTGAATTGACACAACGAGCACGTTCAGTCCTGACTAAACGTAGCAAAACGGAAATAGTGATGCGTCGATCACCTTGTTGTGTTACGCATGCGCACTGTAAAAAAAAAAAGTTGCAGTAGGAAAACAAAAAAGCAGGTGCCTAAAGAAACTTTTCTCAGAAGAAAACTCTGGGAATTTCAGTGTAATAACATTAAGTTTTTGCCCTCTTGATCGTAAAGATGATGTCCAGTTTAATATTAATAAAAACAAAAATTAAAATCAAAAAGTGTCAAAGAAAAAAGCATTTTGGCACAAAGCAAAAATGTGCAAACGTGTTATTGACAGTGAAAATCAAATCAAGACAAATCAAAACAGGAAGAAGTTCTGTCCTTTACAAATAAAGAAATAATAATGACAAGACACGATTCCAGTAAGGACAGACAGTTTCTGTTTACATGTTGATGTAAAACATTCATTTTATTGTGAGCCAATCAAACCTGAAAACTTGAGAATTTAGGGCAACACAGAACAGACATATTTAATAAATAAGTTAAATAACTTGCTTAATGGCATTTTTAACTTGATCAGGACACGCACTCTGTCCAGTGACTTTTTATTTGAGAAATGAAAGAGGATGACCTACTGTATCGGAAAAGAGTTTCCATCATTTCCTTTCTTTGCATTGTGCAAATGTAAGATCCAAGTGCAATACTGCACACAACAGCCCTCAGCTGCAGCTTTATGCTTAGCAGTGTGGATTTGATAGCATTTTTAATGGAAGCCACCACAAACAGCTCTGCGGCAAAAAAAAAAAAAAAGAGAGAGAGACATGGCACTGCAACAAAATAATAAATACGGTATGGGGAATACAGTTAAGGTCAAGAGTCAGGCTAACAAGTTTAAAAGGTGAGACCTCATCGGAATGATATGAGAGGGCCAACCAAATCCCAGCTTTCCACAGATTAATGAAAACATTCTTGGCAAACATATTTACTTTGGCCACCATCTTGTTGTTGGTCCAAGAATTTCACCTCTAGCAGCACAATGCGATTGCTCATGACTGTCCCTGTAAATCATGGCCGCAGTTCAGAGAAAAAACGCACAAAGAAGCGGAATCCTATTCCATCATTTCTAGCTGTGGTGACTGCCTGCTTTGAACTCAAATTTTCAAAGTAAACGCTTCAGTAACCACGGGACACTTAGCTAAGAGCATCAAAGCAGCGCCTAGAGGCAGGGGCTGGGACAGACGGTAGCTCCCCTCATGGCGGACCATCGGCTTGATTCCATGAGCCAACTACTCTACAAACTAATCCTGAGATCCAGCTATTGTACTGCACCAACTTTAAGCTTCTGCAGAAGCTATGGTCAGTGACCTCTCTGAAGAGGAACTGTCAGATGCCAGTGGACAAAATAGTCAGACATAGATTTCCTAGGTCTTAAATCCCATTTGCAGTCAACAGATGATAAAAGGCCATCAGATATGTTGTGTCTGCTGCAAATTTCCATAAATTTATTTTGTGCCTCAGACTTTAAATGCCTGAAGGCTGCACCCTCATCAGCCTGTTATTCCCATTCCAGTTCCCTGTGCGCCATTGTAGGTTTGAAAACAAAGATTTTGCAGTTATAATGTACTTTGCACACAGCATATATCTTTAGCAGATACATATTTCTGGTACTCAAAAATAACTCCATTGTGGTTTGGTTTTGATACAGTTTTCTTCCCCTTAAAGTTCATTTTCGAGCCTTCAATTATTTCAGTTAATGCACTTTATCGCTGGGATCAAGAAGCCAGCAGCTGCTTCAGAAATTAATATCAGAGGTTAAACTTTTACATTTTGAAAGAAGCGTGTTCATTGCTTCATTTCACTGTGTACATTTACATTTGTAGGAACACTGCAAGTCCCAAGACAAGACAGGAGGTGTATTACTTCTGTGTGCCTCTCAGATTTCCATATTTCCCTCTCCAAAGTAAAACTTTGAGCCAATAGCAAATACTCTCTGCAGTTCTATGAAGACGCACCATCTGTCAAACAGAACCCAGTTAAGCTTATACACACGCCAAGATGCAAGATGCAAAAGGAACGATGCATTTAACCAGCTATTGTTTAAGACTGTATGGGCAAAAAATTATACTTTAAAAGTTACACTTTTGTCAGGGAACACCTCATAATATTTATAAAGTGTTTATTTCACTAAATATATTTTGATAAGCAATATTTAAATGGTGCACACGCTGGAAAATTATCTGCAGTGTATTCAAATAGAAAGGGAAATGTAGGAAACCTTTAGAAATCCAAAGCATGCAAAAATTATCCATGACATTAAAAGTTTTTTTGTTTTTTTTAATTTGTGTTGATCCAAAGATCAAAACTTGAAAAATGGGACATTTCACTGTTGTAATGTATCCTGTCTAATGTAGGTTTTAATATTTTGATGGAACAATTGCAGTGGCACTAAGTCCCAAGCGTCCAAAAATAACCATATGCCACATGGGATGTAGAATGATTTTGATTAAGAGAAAATGATCAGGCTTTGAAACATTTTTAGCATTAATTTGTGAAAACACCATATGAAACATATCAATGAGCCTCCTTTATGATAAATTTCCATTTGGATTTGGGCTGTCTAGACTGATATTTAGTCTGAGTGGCCATTTCATTACCAGTCACTCGACAGACCATTAAATGCGGTCAGTTATTCAGAGACCAGGTTACGGGCTGTCTGCTTGGTGTATAACCATGGTTAGTATGTTGGTGTAATGACAGATTTGCAGAGCCATTGTCAGCCCATATTAACCCACTGCTATCAGATTTCTGGTCAGCCAAGAAGACTCAGCAAAGTGTAACCGTGGACAGACCTGCTGCTCCCTCCCCCACACCTTGGATTAGAGAGGGATGAGAAAGAATTCTTATTGTTGTTGGTGTTCTGTCTTTTGAAACTGCCATGTGACAGACTGACATTTTTATCATGGTCTACTGCTTTGCTTCTGTTTGAAGCATCTTTAGTGGGTTGGTATTTCTCATTGTTATTGTGTACATGATAAAGAACACTAAATGTACTGAGGTGACTGAAGCTTGTGGCTGAGGCTTTGTGAAGCCAAACACCTTCTGTGTGCTCCGTGTTTCACTTACATTAGTTTTGTTGCTAATTATTTTGATTGATTTTATTTCATTTATGGCTCAGTGCAGTTTGTTATGGGTTTATTTATGCTGTAGCAGGGACAGAGACATTGATTAGGCCTGACGCCTTTTCTGTGCCCGCAGTACACGGTGTATGGGAGGAGTGGTCACCGTGGAGCCTGTGCTCATTCACATGTGGCCGAGGGCACCGCACTAGGACTAGGATGTGTGCCCCTCCCCAGCATGGAGGCAGGGCCTGTGACGGACCTGAGACCCAGACTAAGCTTTGCAACATAGCCCTATGCCCAGGTATTATCTGTCTGCTCTCTAAATATATTAAAAATAAAGATTATCCCTAAAGGCATGAAGGTGAGAGGAATGGAAAAAGGTAAAAAATCACAAAAAGGATCATAAACTCATTTCAGAAGTTCAGTTCGGCAGAATGGAAGCAGTTTATCTGACACACAGCTATATAATCATTAATCAATACAATACTGCAAAGGTGAGTAAAGAACTGAATCACTGCATTTTGTGGTGCATTTAAAGTAATAGTGCTTACACAATAATGCGGTTTAGGAAACCCTGTTGAGAGTCAATACTGTGATACTGACGTCAAAATCACTTACCCGCAATTGCCTGTGAATGGTAAGCAGATTAGTGATGATGAGTTTTTCCACACAGTCAATGTTAGCTTTGCTCTGGTAACAGACTCAGTGAAAACCACTCAGTCCCAGATGCTTTCCCTCTGCCCAGACATGGAGCATGAAAGTCAGCTAACAAATAGTGTCTGCAGTTTGTGCCTTTGACATAGCAATAATCTAAATCTTAATATGAAGATGTTCTAACACTTTTTGTTTGTTTGTTTTTTACATCTTATACTCCTTTTGCCTTTGGCTACATTGGGAAATTCTAACCTGTGAAAAAACCAAAGCAGAAATTCAGCTGCAGTACAACTCTCCAAAAATCTACAAGTAGTCGTGACTTTTTTTTTTTCTTTTTCTTTTTTTTTTTTTTTTTTAGGTTTTCACTCAATGTCTGTTTTATTAGCTTTCAATCTGAGAGGGAATAGTGATCTGAATATCTCCTCCCATTTCTGTCTGCCCTCTTTTTCCCTCCACTTGGGACATGCTTGTTGGGTTGTGGTTGGTGCCTCAGTGGACGGACAGTGGCAGGAGTGGAGCTCTTGGAGCGATTGCTCGGTGACCTGTGCCAATGGCACTCAGCAGAGGACCAGGCAGTGCTCAGCAGCCGCCCATGGGGGATCTGAGTGTCGCGGTCACTGGGCAGAAAGCAGAGAGTGCCATAATCCTGACTGCACAGGTAAAATCCTGAGCCTCTTAATTCTGTATCCGCTTTGATGTCTAAATTCAAACTAATGATTTGAAATATGAAAGAGAATGACAAAAATATCCCGTCCCACACAGTCATAATCATCATTACAATCATGAGTAACATAATCATTCCTATGAACTTTAGATTGAACTGTAGCTTAAATATGGAGCCTGATTTTACTCAGCTGTTTTTTTTTTCTTTTTTTTTTTGGTTGAGTACTGAAAAGCTCTCTAGCAAGAATCAAATCTGTGTTGTAAGAATCAAGAATAATGTTTAAGACCATGCTCTATCAATTGGATTTGTAAAATCCAGTTAGATATACTGTATGCCTTTCACATAATTCAGGGTTAGCTGTCCAAACTGTCTGTCAACATCACAGATGTATTAGAGGCTCAAAGATGTCAGCTTAGTGGTCTCCATCAGGCTTTGAATTGTCTGATCATATGAAGGGCCCGAACACTCTCATAATCTCCTGATGAAATTTTCACTGTAGCAGTGTAAAACAGCAGGGTTTTTTTTATTCTTTCTGTATTTCACTGTTATGTGTGATTCCTCTCAAATCGCTGAAAGTCAGCGGAAATGTTGTGCAACGAGCCAGCCAACCTTGTGTTCCCTCGAACGACTAAAACAGCGGTAAATGCTTGTGAATGCGTATTTTTAATTTGTGCGTATGATAATGAAGCAGGAGATGCTGTTGTTTGCCTGGACGGCGAGAGGATGCACCATGCAATTTATTCTTTTAATGAGGCCTACCTGTTTAGCAATTCTTATTTGTTTTCAAGGTGAGAGATCAAACATTAGTGAGACAACACGGTCTAAGCCGTCATTGAACAAGGCAGCACGATACCCGTGACTTCTAGAAGCACTGCCTTGGTTTGTGGGGGAAAAAAAAAAAAAGAGTCACATACTGTATATCTTTGAGTCATTTATAATGCTAAAAGGCAACAGGCATTGTTTAACAAATGATACCATACAGAATGAAGTCATAAAACTGGCTAATAACTACAATAAATGCCTGAGCAGGATTTTGAAATCAATGTTACGTGTTAGAAATTTGAAAGAATTTCTCCAGGACTGCTGGCACAGTGAGCTCTTTGAAACACATGATCATGCATCTGTCTGAGGAATCAGCTGCTCTGATGTGGGGCAGAAGCTTCAGTATCTTCTAGGATTTGATCATTGTCTTGCGGATAGGTTTTAGCCAACAGATCACAATGGTTTCTTTTTTTTCCCTTTTTTCTTTTTCGTTTTCTTTTCTTCCGGAAGCATTTCTGACAGAGGGTAGTTGTAGGACACGAAATAGCATGTGTGTGAAGCAGGGGGTAAGTGGAGGTTCACATAAGAGTAGAGTGTGTTTCCTGCTCACAGGGTGTTGTACCTTCCCGCTCAGACAAGGGCATGTGATTTACTACATTGCTGAAGGGGGGCATCTGTTTTTTTTTTTTTTTTTTTTCTAATGCACAATTTAACAGTGTTCATTACAAGGGCATAAAACATGCTGCTGATTTTGGAAACTTCCGCATGAATGTGTTTTAATATTGGCAAAGCGAAGCAAATAATCACCACTAAGAGAGCAGCTTCTGTGGCCATAAAACACAAATCCTCCTGATTATTCAAAGTAATTAGGATCATTTTTGGAATATATATATAAAAATAACTGCATCTACAAACTGAATACATGGATTGCAAAAGAAATAAATGTAATCAAAAAATATATATTTTAGATGTCACACACTAATTAAAAGCTTGAATGGCATTAGATAGAAATCACATAATAGTGTTCTGTTAGTTCATTAGCCAATTTTATGCCTCTGAGAGTATCTGTTTCTAACCAATAATGGTTCTGTTTTAGCTAATGGCCAGTGGAATCCTTGGGGTCCGTGGAGCGGCTGCTCTAAGTCGTGCGATGGCGGATGGCAGAGGCGAGCCCGAGTGTGTCAAGGGGCAGCAGTGACTGGACAGCAGTGTGACGGCACCGGAGAAGAGGTCAGAAAGTGCAGTGACCAACGCTGTCCAGGTGAGCCAAAGGATAATAAGACTTAAATCTGAGTGACCACAGAGAAGCTGAATGAAAGTGGGGCGATAATTATTTCTGTGGAGTGAATGACATGTGTTGTTACGTAAGATCAGTTCAAACACAATGTGAAGAGGACATGCAGATAAGCGGATACAGGGGAAGGGTGAATAAGTATGGATATATTCCGATAAATGAAGTAATTGAGATACTGGTGACGGACGCTCAGAGTGGTGCAGGTATCATTAAAGCTTTTCATCAAAGATTTTCAACATAATCTCTTTTTAAAATTAAGTCTTGAGCATAAAGTCACTTAATACTTCCATTCTCTGGAGCAAATTATAATTACATAGCACCCACTGTCACAAAAGTTGTGATTAAAGAAGAGCATACATTTTATTGTAATGGCATCCTCACTTTCACAAACACTATACAGCTTTGATTTCCTATATTTCCATACCTCCTTATATGTAATATGAAGAAACTGTTGCATCATATTGGAAATGCTGAAATGCTCTTTGCATTGATGTGGTAACACTTTGCTCCTCAGCACCGTATGAGATTTGTCCTGAGGACTATGCAGTGTCAATGGTGTGGAGACGGACACCTTCAGGAGAACTGGCCTTTAACAGATGCCCACCCAATGCCACAGGTAAGGATATGAGCTATATCTTTAATTGATCTTTTGCTATCGCTGCTTAATTTATAAATGGTATGGCAAGCCCCGAGAGGTCCAGAGATGAATATGGGACAGTCTTTTAAAATTATCATTATCACCTGTCTTCCGTCACTTAAGACCCATCCCATGGGTGTTAACTATAAAGATTTATCCTCTTATAAAGAGGGGACAAAATGGAGGAATACATTTTAATATGTACACAGTGGAACCAGATTTGACTTATTTTCAAGGAATGGCTCTTTGAATCACGCTGATTTGCCAACAAGTGCAAGTGTCAATTTACAATGACAATTACCGCATCACAATGTTAATCATTTTGCTATATTATGAAGAATAATGATAGAGTTTTTCCACAATAGACAGATTTCCTTTAGTATAGAAGTTAATAAGCCTTTTGCTTTTTAAGCCGCCTGCCTAATCTTTGCATGGTACCAAAAATGTGTTCGCACATCTAGAGGAGAGAGAGCACACATCCCTTTTCATCCCATTTCCACATGCAGTGATGTAACCCATGGCTGCACCCGTCACGGCTTGTGTACCGGAAGGGAAAAATGGTAACCGTGATTCTGAGAGCCTTGTCGGAGAAAGGGACGCTTAGGTCTGTTTTCAGACGTTAAGCAGAAGCTTTAATATGTGCACGGGAGAAAAGAGCATCAGAGCAGAGGATGCAAGTTCTCTAACAGGGTGAGACTAACACTCTGCTCTTGAAAAGAAGAGAAGGGGGGTGGGGAGGCGAGATGGTAAAAAGAAATGCAACCTCTGATAAGGCTTCTGTGATACAGGTTACTTTTGTTCTTGCTGAAGGTCAGTTTGCTAACAAACGGACAACAGCACAATGTGGTGCTGTTGTGGCTTGACACGGTGAGCTGCTTTAAGTCTGGTAAAGACGGTCTGGTATTGTGAATTGACATTTCTGACCATAAAGTGGCTAACTGGCAAACTGGGTGCAGCAGCAAACACACTGTCATTCACAGATGGCTTACCTGCGGCAAAGTTATGGAGAGTAAGATTTACTAGTATGACATTAGCTTTCCGGCTTGACATTAGTTTTATGGCTAATAACTGTTGGGCACTACAAAGCTATTTCCAGCACGCAGTAAGGACTTTTTTCTTCTTCTTCTTTTGCTCTGTATGATGTTGTTGGAAATTTAACACCTTTACTGATTAAGAATGTCATTTACCCCAAGAGGTGTCTTCAGGTCAGTTAGTCAGAGTGAGACACTGGGTTCCTTTGTACAGTCAGACTAATTACTTTTCTTTACTGAGCAGTATCACAGTAATTAAATTAATTATATTAAAAAGGAAATTAAAGGTATTCTTGAGACTCTTGGACATAAACAATGAATTTATTCCAGATTTTTTCTCCTATAGGCAGCTGAATTTGGATCCCATTACAGAGATGTATGGACCTGCTGTTGTCTATGTACTTATTATTTTTATCACATCCTGGCATTTTACAGTGGAACAGTCAATGCAGTCAGTGTTTGTGGACTCTGAACATCCATATGCATGGGATGTGCAGCATGAACAGCAGTTCTAATATGAGGTCGCTGTATCACTTTCTTAGTGAACCAGGTCTATTAATGCCTGAACAGTATCACGACAAAAGGGTAAAATAACAAATAGCCGACAAATTTCATGTTTAAGTACAGTACACCCCCCCCCTGTCAAAGCTGGTACTGACCACTAGAAAAAAGGACCATGATGGACAATAGTTCAGGTCAGGTCAAGTTTATTTCTAAAGCCATTAATCACAGGTCCAGTGTCAGCAGGTTTCACAAAGCACACATTATGAAACTATAAATGAAAACAGTACCTCCAAACCTTTGACCTGTAATTAGATCAAGGTCAAACTCACAAAACCCTCAATGAGAAAAATGTGAAAAGAAACCAAACTTGCTGTTGGTTAGACCTCCTCCTTCCAGGACAGTCAGAAACATACTGGCTGCTGAGAGCGGGTAAACAAAGATAAAATATTGATCAGCAAAGGCGGCATAACAAAATGTGCGACACGAATGCAGTACGACTGCTTGGGTGAAGCGTCCAAATGTGTTAGGGGCATCAACGCCTACTCAGCCGTAGTCACTGGCGTCATCAAGGTCATCATAGGAACAGCACCCAGTGCAGGGGCGTCAGCACTGCCTCGGTCATCATGGATGACAACTGCCACCAGAGGCAGGAGGGTGAGCAAAAGCTGAGAGGATACGTACACACAGCAGATGAATTTGTTCGCTTTGTATAACTCAAACAAAGGTTCATACATTGGTAAACACGGAAAGTACACTTACAGCAGCCTTCTGTCTAACTGGTCAGCCAGTCTCAAGGAGACTGGCAGGACCACAGCAAAACACATCAAGAGTAAAAATGGGACAAAAATGCAGTTTAGATTCATGAATTCCTTTAAGTATAAAGTAAATATAACATTGCAAATCATTTTTTCGTCTCTCCTTTACTCTTCTTTTTTGTTTTACTTTGCAGTGTGAAATAAGACGAAATAACCAGTAAGCTTTAAAATGTCAAATATACCAAAGGCCAGTGAAATGTGCATCTAGTCTAACACTACCTGTAATTTCTGTAAAGTGTTTACATTTTTCAGACTTTATTTTTTTGTTTTTTATTTTTTGCATGTAAAAGCACATGTGCTGTTCATATGCATGTCTAATGAGAGGCCCCACAAATCTCAATTATCACTTGAATCATCCAACTGAGAGATGGAGCAATTAAAGCAACAGAACCACAATCTACAAACTTATCACAGGTTAATGCAGAGGAAAATGATGCTACACCCTCTAGCAATTAAATTAGACACCATTCTTTATAATGAAAATGGTAATTTTTATTTGTGATATAAGATTCAGTTCAGACTTCAGTGTTTACTCTGTTCAGTGCAAGGTATTCACTTTTACCAGACTAATAAGCAAGTAAGAGAGAGTTTTTCAAAAAAGGAAAGGATTTGTGTTGTTTTTCCACCACAGGATGATACTCAACAAACTAAGGCCACAAAAATCCTTCTCAGACTGTGTTTTTAGACACATCTTATCTCTTAACTCCTCAGGTGGTAAACACTGTTTTAGCCTTCTGTCTTGCCGAGAATCGTTTGAATAAAAATTCTCCTCTAATCGCAGGCGAGTTTAGGACGCCGTAAAAACCGGACAGCGGCATGTCAATGTCTCTGTGGAGTGCGGCCTTGGTTTTGATCAAGCACATCTCCACTGACCTGTATTTCATAGTCAACCTACTCCACATACATCAGTGGTGATGCAAGGACAGATGACAGATTGGTGAAAAATCACAGTGAAAAGCCAGGACCGGATTCTAAACAATTCATATTTTCATAATAATATCATAATAATAATATCATAATTCATATTGTTTATGAAAATGAACCACTTCAAGAAAAATGTGCACCTATTCAATTCACAAAATTGATAGAAGAACGGTTGACAGAGATGTATATGCATCATCTCTCTCCGCTGACTGTAGGTCAAGCTTCCCACCTCAGTAAATACAAACCCCATTGAGCACCATAAGCACAAATGCTTATGAAATAGCAGAAAGTGTTGTATTAGGTTTTATTTTATACAGCAAATAAACCACAACCGCATTTTCTTTCCCCCTAAAAGCATACATTTCTCAGTAAGACTGTTGTGCAAACAAAAAGAAAATGAGCACTGATCCACACATTTCACGTTAAAATGATTTTGGCTTTGGGCAATTTGTGTCCTCCAGTACTGCTGAATTCACATTAAAATTGCATCATACAGTATAATACTAAATTGAAGGTAGACTACAGGTGAATAGGGGGGCAAATAATAATCATCATCAGTAAAAAAAAAGCAAACAAAAAAAAAGTCTTTCTGGAACTGTTGATTTAAACTCATCATTCAAATCAATACACAAACAAGATATGCATCTGCCATTTAAGTAGCTTCCAAGCTTATCAGTTTAAACCAGTTCTTGAATGTGGCCTCCTCTTACTGTTTTTTTTGTGTCTTTTTGCCACTTCCCAGTTAAAGCGCACTGTCTCTCTCAGTTTACACTGACCTTTAGGAATGTCAGGACCAAAACACTGAAGTGAATCCCTAATTTCTCAGCATCATAAGCCATCATAAAAAAACCCCCCAAAAAACAAAAAAAAAAAACCCACTTTTTACCACCTTTTTTGAGAGTGAGGGCCTGAGTGGTGATCAAATAAAAATGTGAAAATATTCTTTTGAGTGCTGACAAGCTTAACACCCGGGGTCTGCATTATCAAAGTAAATAAAACTTCCCAGGTGAAGCCAGTTCGGAGGGAGACGAAAGCTCAGCTCGGTGTAAAGCGGTGGGCCTCTCCTGTCGCCTTCTGGGTTGTCTCGTGGTGCTGCATGGGCGCTCCCGGGCATATAGCGACGTTTTGTGTGCACTCATGGCTTTAGTGCACATCACCAGGCAGTATCAGTGGTGAAGGTGGGCGTAGGAGGTGTGGTTTTGATCTCTCTCTCTGTCTGTGTGTGTTAGCGTGTGAAAGACAGAGAGAGAGAGAGAGAGAGAAAACAAGAGATAGCAAAGGGTTTATGTGAAGCACGGATACCAGGGGAAATGTTTTGTACTGTGGGAGTTTTCCTCAGGATGTCAAGCGCCTATGTTGGAGCGGTGGGGTGATGTGTGAAGTGCACTCCACCAGGTCGACAGCTGAGAAGGTGTGATGTTGGGCCCCTATGTAGGATGCGTATTGGGATGTGGGTGGATATTGGGTGGTTCGGCTATTTTGGGATCACTGTTTCAATGCCTGACAGCTATCACAGTTGAGGTGCTGCATGCTTGAGTAAGCCATTGTAACTTGTATTAACTCAGCCCACAGTACAACATATTAAAAGCCTCTGTCTGTTGCTCATAATTTAAAACCAATTCTGTATACCGTGTTTAATTCTGTATAGTACTGCAGCACTTTCCTTCCAGAAACCTCTCTCCCCCTCCTTCTATAATGTGCCTAAAAATCCACTGCAAAATTTAATGGGCGACATCAAATTTTGATGTTGAATGATGGGCAAGAGAAATGGACAAAAAGGAAAAGATAAGTCTTTCATGGAAAGAATTAATATTTCTGTCCTTCTTTGCTTTTCTATCCCTCCACTCTTCCTGTATCCAACTCCCTCCTCTCCACCACTTCCATCTGCCTTTCTTTTGGCTCTCCTTTGGTCTTAATCCCGCAACCCCCACCCCCACCCCCATCTCCCCTCTCATCCTGCTCTCCTTCTCCTCTCCAAATCTGTCGCTGTCTCCTTCTCCTCTGCAGGAACCACTAGTCGACGCTGCTCTTTGGATCACCGTGGTATGGCCTTCTGGGAGCAGCCCAGCTATGCTCGATGCATAACAAATGAATTCAGATACTTGCAGCAATCAGTAGGTGCAAAGTCAGCTCCCTTTCACAGCCTCTGTTTCCAATGCATCATAAATTATCTCCCCAGTGGTTCCCCACCCAGCCCATATTCTCATCACACTGTAGCCAAAGATTAACCGCTTTCAATAGAGGAGCAAATTAAAACACTGATTTTGCCATTTTTCTCTTTGTAATGAATGGTCACAGTCAAGTCCTTAAACAGTCTGATTTAGTGTTTCTGGCATGTTCTCATCTATGTTTGTCTTTGTTCACATACTAGGATAAAATATATATATCTATATATATATATAAAATAATTATTGTTACAACTGTAGGAAGCTTGTTGTACTTTTGTACTTTTATAAGCACTGAAAAAAGTGTTATTCCTCACTTGCACTTTACTGCATTTTAAATAGCTTCTGCTGCAAAAAATTACAATACTACTTGGTTCATTGAAAAAAAAAACAAGCATTTCACCATAAACAAACAAGGTAACACAATTAGGGAAACCCAGTGAATGTTAACAATCTTCTATTTAACAGAATCAGTTCTTCTCTTACAGCAGACTGGAGATAACAATAGAATTAAAAATTAAAACCAAAACTGCACCACAAGATCTGCAGAGCCAAACACTGAATAAAGATAAAAATAGACATAGTATAGTTTATTAGAACAGATTGCAGTGCAGCAGCGTGTTCACCTGTCACCTGAGGTGAGCTGTTGTACATTATTATGGTGAACTGTAGGAATGATTTCCTGAAACATTCTTTGTGACAGCAGGGCTGAATGAGTCTGTTAGAAAACAAGCTCCACTGTCTCTGCGGCGTTGTGGAGGGGATGGGACAGATAGTCCGTGATGGAGAGCAGGTTGTTTAGTAACCTCCTGCTCCTCACTGACTCAAACGTCTTCAGGTTCTGACCAGTGATGGTCCCGGCTTTATGAATGAGTTTATCGATCCTGCTGGCATCTCTGGCACTGTAGCAGGTCCAGCGAACCACAGCACTCACTAGTAGATGGCACTCACTACCACAGACTGGTAGAAGGTCTCCAGCATCTCGTATCTGCATACACTGAAAGATCTGAGCTTCCTCAGATGTAGGGTCTGCTCACCCCCTTCCTGTACGCAGGAGTAGTGTTGAAAGCAGCTGTGAACTCTTATCGCTCTCCCTTTTTTCATTGCAAGCAAAATGAGACGTTTTGATCGTGAAAAATCAGTTTTCATTAAACTCTGGGCAGATCTTATTGCACTATTTTAAATATATATTTTTGCTTTAGTGTGTATGCCTTTAGCTTGGAAACACAATGGTGCTTCCACTTCCACTGGTAATTTTGGTAACCCTCTATCACTGTTAAAAATGAAATAATTCAAAAAAGCTGAGATGGCACATAAAGGGCTGCACCTGTGAACATGTATTTATGGACATAAACCCTGTGCAATGATGTGAAATGTCATTTCACTGTGCAATTTCTGCCTAAATGTGTGTCTTCTGCTCCAGTTAACTCTTTTATTCATATTGGCTCATTTCAAAACATCCGCGAGGCAGAATACATTTCGGCCTGGCTTAGATATAAGTGTCACAGAAAGGGCCTTAGAGAGTAAGGTCTTTCTTCCCGAGTTTTTTTTTTTCACTCCATTTGCTCCAAATGCGTGGCTGAACATGTATCTCGCAAACTTGCAGAGGACACCCATGCCCCAAGTTTTGTCTTCTCCTGTTTTTGGAGGTTCAGGGGCACCTTGCTAAGGGCCAGAGGATGCTGGCGGGGGATGGGATGTCCCAGGTCACAAAAAACCTGCTGGACCTCACCCAGAGGAGAAACTTCTATGCTGGTGACCTGCTGTCTTCTGTGGAGATCCTTCGCAACGTGACGGAGACTTTCAAGAGGGCCAGCTACGAGCCATCTTCAGATGATGTGCAAGTAAGTGGACAATGGGTTTATTTTAACACACAGACACGGATCTTTGTGAAATATAATATATAATCATCTGAATGAAGCTAAAGTTTGATACATGCAGAAGGCTGACAAGCACATCCCATGGCTTTATTGTATCAAGAGATCTCCTCCTTAACTGTTTCATCTCATCATGGTGGGCTTGCCTGCAGTCTTGATCCTCTTTATGTCAATAGGATGATGGAGATTATAGCTAAAGCTCCACCTCCATAGCCAATAAGATAATTTATGTCCTCAGAGCTGTGTCATTTTCAAAAACACAGTCTTTCTGATCTTCTTTCTGTCCTATGTGCCTTCTGTATGTTTCGGTTTTAACGTGTTTGTAGTCCTGTGCATGTGTTCAGCTCATGTCCTTTTAGAGTGAGCTAAATAGGAAATAAGGAATAATAGGAAATCTTGCTTTGTTACTGTATCAAGCTTGTTTTGTTGCTGTTCTTCTGAAACAGTGCCAGGAAAATTAGAAAAGTATGAGTAAACATCAGCCATGTTCTGTTTGGAAGTAGAAATAATTTCTGCTTTTAATAACGTGAAAGTTCAGTCGGTCCCATTAAACAGTACAGTATCTGACAGCAGTTGACTAATGAGCTATTTCAGTAAGCTGAACATGAAAATATACCCATATTGTTAAGGGTTGTACAGATCTCTGGGCTCGAAGGAGAAGAAATGACAAAATATATATATATTTATGAAGAAAAAATAAAAGTACATAAAGAAAGGAAGAAAAAAAGTAATCTTGAAATGATGTCAAGACCAATGATGCCAGACACACGTCACTATTTGAGCTTTAGCGTCTTTTGAATACGATAGGACTTAATTGGCACACAGCTTGTATTTCAGGCTAGGATGTAGGTAATTAAATCACCAAAATGTTCGACTCACTTAATTATGCACTTCCAAAGCGCGGTGGTATTTGGACTACAAAATGTCAGGGATGTTCTTCTCCTCAGTTTGCAGCAGGTTTTTCTACACATTTATCAACAGCTTCCTCTGGATGGAACGTGCATGGTCTGCTGCTAATACTCTGCAGAAATGAAACCCAAATGTGGTGGACATGGATGGACAACCTAGAGCCCATTCAGCCATTTTCTCGCCATAGAAAATCTATGAGATGAGGAGAGCATCCTGTCTCTGGTTATTACGAGAGCTCTATAGTGTGTGTGGGCAGACAGGAGAGCAGTCAGCCAGCCCACCCCCTCCGTGTGTCTCTGCGCTAATGCAGTGTTAAAGTGGGCACATTACCACCAGAGGGAGCATAAGCATTCAAGTAGAAAACAAGATAGCCTGTGTCAAGAGAGAGAGCCACTCCCTCAGGCACAATGTAGACCAGACGAAATAACAAGGCTAAAGATCAGACAGGGGTCCTATTACTACTGCAGGCATGCACCCCAAGCAGCCCCTGCTTTCCGCTGCTGAAGAAGACAATCCACACAGCTGCTCAAACATTCCCTTTCATCTTTTTTTTTTCCGATTGCAGCTTGTGCTTCTCCCCGCTAGCATTAAGTGTTTGCTGCAAGCTGCAGGGGTTCAAGGTGTATTTTTGTCAGAGCTGATCCACATATTCCGTCTTTTCTCTAATCATTCGCCATCGTGGTTTCAGTGGCAAATTTCCTGCAGGGAACGTCATTATTCCTTTATCCCTCTTTTCCTGCCATGAGAAATGTCAGTATATTATCCGTAAAAGTCGTGTCTGAGTGCGTAGTGTTTATGTGTCATGATTTAAAAAGCATCTTGCTGCAGTGCCTGTAATACTTGTGTGTGGGTGTGTTATGTATTTTCCCTTTCATCATCTCCACAGAACTTCTTTCAAATCATCAGCAACCTCTTGGAGGAGGAAAATAAGGAGAAATGGGAAGATGCACAAAAGGTAAGCATCTGGCAGTACACATGAATGTTGTGCATCTCAAAAATCATTTTAAGGCTTGTTTGTAAGTTGCTCCATCTGAACGGCAGAGATAAAGGAAAGCCAGGTTGGTGCTGGTATAGCGTTATACGTACACGTATCATTGTGAGAGGTCATTTAGCTGGAGTGACATCTGGCCTCATTTGGAAAGCTACTTCCTCAGAGCTCCACTTGGTGGCAGCAGCACTGCCACAGAGACTGTCCAAGCATTACCACTGCAGGACTCATTTCCTCCTGCACACACATTGTTTCACCCGACTGATACAGATCATGGCAACCGGTGTGATTAGACCATTACTTCAGCTGAATTTTATCAAAGAGACAAACTGTTTAGACATTTTATTGCTAAGCAGCTAAGACTCATATTCCCTGTCTGTCTTTCTTTGACATTGAAAGGCAGCTCTATCGTATGCAGAAGCAGCATGAAAAAAAATAATAAAAACATAGCTGAAATGTTCATTACAAGTGTAGGGGTAACAGACGGCAGGACTGCAGTAATTGTAGATCAAAATCTGACTACAAAACAGTACGTTTTCACGACACTGTGTTTATCCATGGAGATTGGCTTCTGTCTGTCCTCCGTCCTCCGTCGGACATATCTCTCAGCTTGAGAGGTGGCAACGCGCGTTTTCAAAACTGCCACTGGTGTCTGAGACAACCTGGATCTTGAAATCACGCACATCCAGACTCTGACAGAGATACCATCTGTGATGACTGCAAGTCTGCAGAGGGCATCTGCTCTGTTGTCATCTTCGCTGGTAAATTGACTTAAATTAGGTATCACCTGCACTGACACATGACTGAGGGGGTGTCTTAACATCAGTCAGATCTCTCTTTTTTTGTTTTGTCGCCGTTTCTCCACACATGACTTCAACTAAGATGGTCGGGGAATGCAGGCAGTTCAAACTCTGCCAGGAGTGCCAGTCCTGGCTGTCTCTACAGGCAGTAATTAGGTGTTTACTCACTGCAGCTTTAGTTTGGCAGGCCCCAAAGGTAGGTTGTCGGTGAGGGGAGCTCACAAATGAGCAGTTTCGTCAGTGCGAATGCGTCAGAGATAGACACAGACAGAACAGAGAAAATATGGAAATAGGAGAAGTTGTCTCTGTGATTGAACACCCAGAAGAGATATGTGACACGGTTAATTATTTCTGTAGTTATTAATGTGCCTGTCTAAGGAGTGCTGCTTCAGTTCTGGCAGTCCACCAAGTGGACATTGGCTAAGCGACGTCGTCTGATTTCAACAGACGACGCTTGGATTGGACTTCACGTTCTCGATTTTTCTCACTTGCTGGCTCTCCTTGCATATAGAGTGTTCTGAGCTCAGATTCCACAGCACCCACACACTGCATGCCGTGGACATTCAAAACACTCAGATGAAACACCTCACTACAAGTTTTTTTTTTTTTTTACTGGCTGTAGAATTGGCTCTGTGCAGAGATCACTATATATTCACCTCCTGTCACTGTTACCATGGCAAGGAAAGGAAGAGCTCTGTCTACTGAACCTCCACTGCAGCCATTTCCCTGCGCTGCCTTCACATCTCATGGTTGCCATGGCGACCAGCAGAATGAGCATGACTGCACTGTGCGTCAGACATGCCGGAAGGGGCGGCGTGATGTGCTTTTCTCCCCCACTATGGCTTTCACTCTGCTGTGTCAGACGCTCTCAACTTCAGCATCACTGATCTGCTCGCCTGGCTTAGCAGCACATGTGGAGGCATGTGCAAACACACAGACCGCAAGGTGTTACCGAGGAGGGAAATACCTGCCTCAGGTGTTTGTTGAATATCAGCCCTGAGTGAGGTGTTAATTGCCAAATGCCACTCAAAGGCTTTTCTAATTGCCCGACATCATCATTATGTGCTCACACATTTGTTAAAGTCCTGCAATAATATTTATACAACATGATACATTTCTATAACAGAAATTTTTAAAATGTTGTCACAGCATTGTGCACTGTGTAGCTGAAACTTGGCGAAAGCGACAAATATGTTAGAGTCCGGCATGAATGTGGCCACGTATGACACAGCTATTCAGTCCTACAATCCAGTCAAAGGGCGAAACTGGTGGCCCCCGAATCGAAGCCTCTTATTAGATCTGACTCATCTCGCCACTAGATTGGCAGCCAGGACAGCGGGCCAGTCTTTTTGAAGGTCAGTTATTGGATTAGCGCGCCTTTGATTTATCGACTTGGAGGAAAGAGCTGACCGGACCAGCAGTGTCACTGGTCGAGACGTGGAGCTGTCCGAGGTGCTGAACTCCTGCCTCTGCATTCTCTCGCTGATGAAGCGGCACATGAACCCAGGCAATCACCCTTGACTTGGCGGAGCCTTTCCGAAGAGAAGCCAACCAGTAACTGTGTGTGCAGACCCACTGACTGATCAATTACGGCTGCAAATGTGTGCCCATTATTTTCTTGATGAACTGATTAATCATCATCTACACAGTATCAGAAAATAATGAATAAAGGCCATCACAGTTTCCCAGATGTGTGTGAATATATACACAAATATATGAAAATTATTTATTTATTTACACACACACACATAAAGTTGGAAAAAAAACCTCTTCTCATGAAATGATTGTGACAATGTCATTTATTCTTAAAAGATAAAGTGTATATCTTCTCAAAACTTTATTAATCAGCCTCTTCCAGTGTGATTACTGATGTGTACAAACAGGAATGAAAAGGGTAATGTGTCTGAAAACAAAATTATTCCAACTTTATGGGCAACAGTGTATATTAATTATCACTTCAGTGTGTATTTAGCAATCACAAGTTCTAGATTTAATTTATTTTACAACTTTATAAAGTTATCTGCGGTGTGGTTTTTTTTTTTTTTTTTTTTTTTTACATATATTTACTGTCTGGTTTTTAGTTTGCTTTCTTTTCCAGTTTTTATTTGATACACTTCTGTCCTTCCAGTAATATCTACCACTGCTGCATTTGTGAAATCATGGCAGCAATGTTGAAAATGAAAGAGCCTTTTTTTTTTTTTTCCTGTCCAGATCTATCCGGGAGCAGTGGAGCTCATGCAGGTCATAGAGGAATTCATCCACATCGTTGGACTGGGCATGAAGGATTTCCACAATGCCTATTTGATGACTGGGAACTTGGGTAAGAATCAGCCCACTTTTCCTCCCTGACCTTGTTTCACCATTTATTTCTGCTTGACATGGACACATAATCCCTGTGCACTGCTGACTCCTTGTGTCAATTTCCCTGCCATCATTAATTTAGGATAAATGGTGCGTGGTAAGGGTGGGGGAGTAAAATTACTGCAAATCAATAATGTTAATTAAAACTGAGCTTGTGGTCTTAATGTGCTAAATTCCTATGAAAACACTTAACACTCAATCCAATATCGAGAACGTGCAGTGTAGGAGCCCCTACAAGAGAGGAGATCTCTTTTTAACCAGAGCTATAAACAAAAAATAAATACAATATACTTTTGTACTCTACTAATATTTTACATTTTCAAGTAACACAAGCTAAATAATATTCACACCAACCAGTAACTGTCTGATGTTACACTGTACATGCTGCCCTTTGTGAAAGACCTGATCAGCAGAGCAGACCCACAGCCATGGTATGACAGAGCATGTGGTGGAGAAGTGCAGCAACATAAAAAAAAAGAGATTGTGAGATTAGCAATCATGGGAAAAAAAATCATAAAAAAAATATTGTTATAGTGTCCAATAAAAGGCTATAAAATGGGAAGTGAAATTACAAGTTATTCTTTGCAGATACAATGGGCTTGCAAACATTTCTTTTTTTTTTTTTTTTTGCACCACTGATTCAGGTCCAGATTATAACATCCTGTTCTATGAAAAAAAAAGTCTCTGGATATGAGACTTTGAGCAATATTTTTCTTCCCTAATGTTCTCAGGGGGTTCTTTTAGCTTCTGTCGCGCAGCCTCTTGGATGATCCGAGGTCTCCGTGGCCTTTCATTTCTTACTCAGCCATAAATGGTGTCTTACTGGAATGGAATAATAGAACTGCGGTCTTGATTTATTCATGCAAGTGAATGTGAGCATGTACAGCTGTGCTGGTAGGCAATTCATCTGAAGGACTGAGGTTTCTTCCTTGTATTCTGTACAATAGCCAACATTTGACCCACTTCTAGCAAACACTCACACTCAGTGGCTCTTTATGGTATATGATTTCCATAATGATGAATACTGTAGGTAGCCCCTAGGAATCGCATACCAAACATGGTGCAATGAATGCACCCATCAAAATGCCATTATGGTACACAGTGAGAGGCAAATTAAGTAATGGACACTTGGAAATAAGGCTTGAATGCATTTCATAATGCCTAGCATTAATGACTTCTTTCACAGATGTTAGAATATTTTATATTCTCCTGTTTTATACTTCTTTCAATTTGGCTTAATGGTAAATGGTAATTGTCCAGTCTCACTGCCACTGCCTCCTCTTTATGCTTGAAAAAGCATTAACACATGACCTCTGCTTTATAGACAATGTGCAATCGATTCTGTGAAACTAACTCTAAGTTGACGGTAAGGTGTTTTATCCTGATTCATGTTTTGGTAAACATGGAGCATTAATACTCAGCATTGGATGTCAGTCTTAAAGAAAGCACTAACTGGCATAATCAGGGCCCCTTTTTGAACATGTCTTCATGCTTATTTTCAGCTGAATTAAGATATATTGTTGTGTGGCACTGCATCAATCTGAAAATTGATTTGACTGAACTGGCTAGCTGAACTGTATAACAACAGCTATGCAATTGTTTTTGGGTTTTTTTTTGACACAAATACATGCAGACATAATGTTAATTGTAATAGATAACCTGCGCATTTAGTTTTTTATGTGCATATCTAAAATACTGTAGTATGATGTTTGGAAATAGTATGTAATAAGTGTGCATTAGTGAATTTAATACAGTTAAAACATAGAGAAGAACCAATGGATGGACACCAAATTTGTTCCACATACCCAGATAATGTCACAAAAGACTGTGATGGGCTTGATGAGGAAAGAACAGAAGAAACTGTGGTGCTGTTTAGGCATAACCTGCAGGAAAGCATTAAAAACACAAACATATTTCATTTTGCTACCAAAATTAAAGTTTAAAATTTGAAACTTTAATAATAGTTATAGATGTGTTAACGTTTGGAACATGAGTGTTTGATAGTAAAGCAAATGATCTGTTTTGCTAGTTCTCCACAATAAATGTGAACATGGCTTTCAAACACAATGTGCATGTGAGCATCAAGAACTTCAGGAAAGAAAGAAAGTATCTTCCATTCGCCTTTTTTTTTGCCTGTTATATCTCATGTTAATTCATGTACCTTGTTAATGAGTTGTAGCTGTGTTGGATCTTCATTATTACTAATAAAGTAGACTGCCTCCATTCCCCAAGACTAATCCAAAATACACAAAATTGACACATTTTTTAACCTTAGGGCACTACAATATGTCTTCATAAAGTTTTAGAGTTAGGTAAGTAGCACCCTGTACATTTTCACCTCATTAACAGGCGTAATGTGTATTGAGAGGAATTTTTTATTATATATATATAATCTTTAGTATCTCAGAGAAAAAAGACTGATAATGACTAAACATCAGTTTTCAACATAATGTTAGGTCATGAAAGGTTCAGGGTTTATGTACTGAGATGGCCTGTTCGGAAAAAAAGAAAATTATGTTCCATCAGTTTTTTTAAGGAACATGTGTGAGCCTCCTAGTAAATAATGCTAGAAATACAGCATCATTATCATTTCGGTGATGCAGAGGCAGGTTTCAGGTTCAGATTTCTCAAGCAGCTTTTTGGAAAATCTTAGCACAGAGGCTGAGGGGCCATTTGGCTTGTGGGTAGTGATTTGAAGATGTAGCGGTAATGAGCTGCCTCTGGCTAGAATCAACCAGAAGCTCGGTGGCTGCTGGTGGGAAAAAATATAAAGGTCTTGAAAGGAGGGCTTTGTTTTTTTTTTTTTGTTTAGTTTTTTTTTTAATTCTCTCTCCTTTACCTATTTATTGTAAATGTCAGAAAAAGAGCTCTTTGTTTATGTTTTCAACTGCCCCATTATGGTAAAAAGAATTCAGGAAACAGGATATTTGTTTAAAAGGTGGCAAAATGCAGTCGCATTTTACATGAATATTTCATATTTGACTGCGTATTTGGAAAGTGACTGTTTTTATAGTGCTGTACATGACAAAGACATGGGATGCGACATGAGTTTTCAGAATAATTATTGTACCCCTGGACACAGCACAGTCTTTGGTCACCAGCCACACAGTAATTTCAGCTCACACCTCACGGGGCCTTGTGGTGTGGCTCTTTTGATTAAAGGAATGGAAAGTTGTGGCTCCATCGGTGGAAGAGCATCTGGCTGAGTAAGATATTGCAGCATCATTTCGTCACTAATTTATGGCAGCCTCTTGACACTTAGATAAATACTGGCTGTCACCAGCTCATCGTCCTCTGTCCTCCTACTTTTAGTCAAATAACCTTGATTGCAAAAGGCTCTCCACTCCAGCAACTTATTCTCTCTCCTTGGAAACAAACACATGGAGGACAAAGTGAAGCTTGGGACATGATAGAAAATAAATTAACCACAGCTTACAGGGTGGGGTATATGATGCTCTTTTGACATTTTTGTTCTAGCTGTCTATTGTGAGCCTGTTCGTCATGGTTGGGAGAATATTTTGATTTTAATAGTGATTAACTGCGGTGATACACACATAGGAAATGACTGCAAATGCTCACCCATTTATTTTTTGTTCAAAATGTTTATATTGTCCGACTTCTGACAGTTAACTTAATGGTGAACCTCTCATGAAAACATTCAGATGTAATAAGAATTACTTTATAATGCTCTCTTATGACAATGAGCCGTAGAGAGAATAACTCTCTGCGCTGAATCGGTGTTCAGAAGCATCGCAATGCTAAACGATCGATTTATTTGTGCTGTGTAGCCCCATCAAGCAAGTGCAAAGCCCCATTTACCTGCAGAATTACCCAGAACCCTGAAAGACAGTCTTCCTAGCACCCTGTTGTGTTTCACAGTGTGCCTCGTGACTAAAGCCTCCGACACAAACACACACACACTTATGACTGCTGCTCCCAGCATCTGGTGTCTCTTTACAAATGGCGGGTCTCGTGGTGCTCTGTGATTTCATGCCTGCCGCTGGATGATCCCAAACACACAAGACACACCTTCGCCGTCACAGATTTCCCTCAAACATGGAGTCTTTCCAGGATTCAAAATTGTATTACTGGCAGAGCATGAGGAACAATAGAGCTGTTGCATGAATGGTGGGATTAGCCTCAGATTCCCTTTGCTGAAGCACCACCTGACTGGGACTGGGTGTGATACCAGGTAGAGAACAGTACAGCTTTATCCTCCCCTTGTAATGCTGAGGCCTTTTTAGTTGATCCTGGGTATTTTCCTTGTCATTGCGTTAGTGTATGGACTGGCCTTTTATGGCACCTCAGCAGGGAGGTGAGAAAAGGAAAGAGTGATTAAGGAGATTACTTGTCTACCAGCTGTCATGTGCCAGTGGCCGCTTTGATTTTCTATTCTGTGGTAAATGTATACATTGATGCTTTAAAAGAGAGAAGAATTATATTGTATATTCACTTAAACAATTCACTTTGAGAAGTTAAAAGAAAGGCTTTCAGTTGGACTGATTTAGAGAAACATAGATGTTAGCCATGTTGTGGCATTAGCCAGAGTATTTGAAGCTCTTTCCCTCAAATCAGGAGCGATAGCAGGCTCCAGTCCTGCGTTCTGAATTTATTTAGGTCACAGGACCACTCTTTATATATTTGGAGTACAGATTGTGCCTTAAAAGAGTAAATCAGATTTGACCTCTTCTGGATGAAAGTTTCAGCTCTGTTGTTCTCACCTAATCTGCAATGTTCAAGCAGAGATTTAGCAAAGTAAAACTCTCTGTCAGAAGACTTTTAGAGCGTGAACAGAGTGTACGGCGGAGTGAAACGTGTCAACTGCTACACACCTGAGAACTCAGGCTTTTCAGCCGTACAGCACACTGAGTTTCACTTTAATTCATAAACACAGAAAACTCACTCACGTGGTATCGTGTCTTACATATTTCTTGTAAGCACACAGCTCCTCCCAAACAAACAGCGAGTTAAAGAAATAGTTTGATATTTTGGGAAACACATTTGTTCTTTTATTTATGTATTTTTTCTGCTGATCGATTTCACTCTCATATCTGACTAGAAAATGTGAAGCTCCAGCCAGCAGATGGTAAGCTCAGCTTGGCATAAAGACTGGAACAAGGAAAAAACTACTGACCTGGCCCTGTCCAAAGCCACTGCTCCCGGCCGAGGAGTAGTCCAGCACATAACCCTCAGAATCTCCGTGTTGTTTTCATACTTTTTGTATGAATTAAATAACTAAGATGTAATGTGTAAATTAGTGACAGATCCATGCTAACTGGTTCTCTTGGTTTCCAGGGCATTAAACGTATTTCCCAAAGTGTCGAACCGTTCTGAGCTCTTAACTCATTTGAAAGACAATTTTTCATTGCAGGTCGTCTTTTCGGTAAATGTATCTGAGGTTGATCCTCCATGAGATAATCTACTAACTCTTAAATACTCCAAAGCATATTGATCATGCGTATTTATTTATTGGTCTGTTTCTTTGAATTCGGCAGTTGCCAGCATCCAGAGACTTCCAGCAGTGTCCGTGATGACTGACATCAACTTCCCCATGAAGGGTCGTAAAGGCATGGTTGACTGGGCCAGAAACTCTGAAGATAAAGTGGTCATCCCAAAGGGCCTCTTTGTTTCCCAGTCAGCAGGTATGTGACTGAACGTATTTCACAGAGCCGTCCTGCTTCCAGTCAGACACATCTTTCTTCAGGACCCTGAGTCACATGGACGGTCTTCGTGTACAAACTTTTGTTTACTTCTGCTTAAAACCAGCAGTAACATTTTAGAGGAAATGTGAGCTTAATGCAGAGTGAATGCATCATGCTGGATTCTGCTGAGGAGCGGAAAATAAATATCTTGACATCTCAGCAAAAGCTGAATGATTTTAGTTGAATTGCTTTGTCTGAAAACTTACAATAAAAAGACTTTCACACAGACGCATCTGTCTTCTGCGGAAGGTATTTTCTTAATGTTTTATGCTACACCACCCCTTGTTTTGGGAAGGTGAAATAATGCTACAAGCCTCTGAACAAAGCCAGTTTGCTTGCCTGTGCTTGTTCAGTCATTGAGTTTTCCATCGACTCAGCATTTTCGGCATCCTTTCAACCAGTGCCAGTTGCGGCTGTATATCGCAGTCCCGAGCCAGACAATTTGGTTAATTGGTGTAATCAGTCTTATCTGGAATATATCAAAGATAACAAAACAAGGGATTGATTAGGAATCTGTGCCACGTGGCTAATCCCAGCCACTCTAATTTAGACAGTGTAAGAAGCTGATTCTATTGGAGACTTTAGCGCTTCGCTCACTGGAGTCGACAAAGTCTGTTGCAAAAGGTTGTAAAAACTCTTTGTGGAAGAATAAAATCTTTATTTCTTAAAGTGTTGTTTACAGATACTGTACTGGCACTACAAACTAGCAGGTTTACAAAGTGTTACTCTAAAGCATTAAATATATACAGCAGGGACATTCTGAATATTTATTTTTAACATAAAATCTTTTTAATAAGATCCACTTGTATAATGAGCTTGTGTGATACTGTAAAAAAAAAAAAAAAAAAAAAAAAGACTTGACAATAGTGTTAATTAATGCTTCGTTTTTTCTCTTTTAGATATGGAAGGATCGCCCGTCTTCATTTTGGGAACAGTTCTTTACAAGACTCTTGGACTCATGCTACCTTCACCAAAGTAAGCAGAGCAGCATATTTCCTTGTCTGTATTTTCTGGTCTGCTGGCAGGAAGAAATATGAGACAGATTTAATCCTTTGGAAGCAGCGGAGGTGTCCATTTTTATTCAAAGAGGGAGATCGAGTCTTGAAAACAGACTGTGCCTGACTCCTGTGTCCCTGAAATGTTCCACTGTAGAGGCATGAAATTGAAAGCTTCAAACTGGAAGAAAGAGAAAAATCTAATTGCTGTGCTGCAACTGTTGTATGTTCAATTTAAAGTTAACAACTTTTAGGTTACTTTCAGTTTATGATTCCTTTTGTGTCATTATTGCTAACAAAGGACAGTGTAAAACTCGAATGAGGGGTTTCTGTTCACTCTAGTTTAGCAAAAGCAAAAGAAACAGGTTTACTGTTGCATGGAATATGTGGTTAATTAAGGATGACATTAGTGAGTGGAAAAAGCAGTGGGATGTCCCAAACAAACACCTGGTGTCAGACCCCAGTCAACAAGTCCCTGGCACAAACGTCCCAAGGACAGAGCGGTCATTCCAGGACCGGCCGGGCCAGCTGTCACAGGTGGAGCATCAGCCCTCTGTGCACATGTGGAGAGAAGCTCTCTCTCTGTCTCTCTCTCTCTCTCTAGAATAACAGGAGGATAAGCTGATCTTCCAATTGCCAAATTTCAAGCTTGCAAAGTTTCAAAAAAGAAAATGCCTCTCTTGCCAGCAAATGTCAAAAGTCTCTCGGTGCACTTTGAGTGAAGAAGTAAAGAACGCGTCCATTTAGTCCATTGATTTCCATTTTAAAATAAGTCCAGAAAGCCGACTTGTACCACACGAAAAAGTCAGATAAAAATATTCTCGGCTCAAGTGGTGCTGTTAGGACGAGGGGGGAGGGGGCGGGTGCAGTCTCACCTCTATTTTCTTTGTGTAGCTGACATTTTTCTTTTTAGTGGGAAGCGCTCATGGATTTCAGCTTCTATTAATAAGAACATAAATATATATATATATATATATATATATATATAGTATAACTATGGACACCAATTGGCCATAACATTAAAACCTGATACTGGTTTACTGGATTTCAAAAATGTAGGACACAAAAGAAACATCTGATTCAGTTCAGGTGAGCCTTGATTTGTATTCTCTGTTTTCTGCTCTGCTTGGATGTTTTGAACGCCTCACAAACATCCTGTGTAGCTGCTTTGAGGTCTAATGGGCAGCTTTTTAAGTCCTCCTGTTACGGAGCATGTGATGTCTGGGTGAGCATTCAACACAAGCTGCACAAGAGAAAATACCTAAGACTAATACTCGGGCTGCTTTAAAAATTAATTTGAAAAACTCAGCGCTCTGAAGTTTAGATAATTAGATTAGCCAGCAGAGAGGAACTTTCAATTCAAAATATGAGCACAAAATCTGCTCAGAAACCCTAAATCAGGTTTTAATACCAGCCTTCCTTATGGATCCCACATAAGTCTCACTGACTCTGCACTTAAATCTAATTCCTCACTGTTAATGCCTCTTCACAGAGCATAAAAAAAAGAGTCTTCAGGTGTTTGAAGTGAAATCAGGGTTAAGGCTTTGAACGCTTGGAATGTTGTACGACGCTCATCCTTTATATACAAAAGCTGAATGGAACATTAATAGGGATACACAGTGTGCTAACACAGTTAAGCAAAGTTATATATCAAGCAGGAGCCTTTGGTTTACTACGTTGTCTTAGAGTGATGGTGGGACATTTGAGAAATTACATTTGTTTTCTCATATCTGGGCTTCTGTGTTCCCACTCAGGAACCACACAGTTGTGAACTCCAAGGTCATTGCTGTGACTGTGAGACCTGAGCCCAAGGCAACCGAGTCGCACCTGGAGATCGAACTGGCTCACCTGGCAAATGTAAGCGCCGCAGCCATTCTGTCATTTTTTAGTCACAGTAACATTGATCAGCAAATAAATAAGATGTTGTTTCATGTGAATGTTGCTTTTCATGTTTTTTCATGTTCCCACTTCTCAATGCTGCAAAAAGAGTTTTTATCTACCGACTGAATGTTCTATGACAATGACCACATACAGTATCACCTCCCATTAGCCAGCTCACAATGGTGGTTAATTGGCTCGATAATTAATTTGCAAGCACCCGGTATCAGGAGAGTGCATGGCAGTCAGATAATTACAAGGACAATCCCTTTTTTTGATCCAGGCCTTTTTATTCATCTTGGAGATAAAGAGCATCTAAGTCTGAAGGGGTCAGCAAATGTGTGTGTGTGTGTGTGTGTGTGTGTGTGTGTGTGTGTGTGTGTGTGTGTATGTGTATAGGGTACTACACGCTCCAATTTATGGTTTCTGTGTGATCCATGAAACACATTTTCAAAAGACCTACACAGAAGGACAAATATGCAGTTGATTTATCATGATGGTGATGATAATGATGATCAGTTATCATCATAATTTACCTGGTAAACATTTTGTCCTTTTCCTGCCTTCCAGGGAACAATGCACCCTCACTGCGCACTGTGGGACAGCACCATAATGTAAGTGGGCATGCGCTTTCACTTTTGTAACTTTTGCGTTTTTGGAAACTCTATTAAATGTCAAGGTAATAGTATTGTGTTCAGTATTACCCACTCGCTCTGGTATGTTGCTGTTACACCTCTGAAATTGGGTTAGCGTGCATCCTCCCTTCATCTTCAGGAAGCAGAATAAAACGTTTCTCTCACACGCCTCTCCGCAAAGAATCTGGGAAGAGAGAGAGAGAGAGAACAGGAGAAAAGAAACCTGCGAGGCAAAATTTTACATTATACCGTTTTCATTTGGTGGAAAAAATAATAGAAATACCTTATGCGATGATGCAGCTCTCTACAAAAGCCAAGCTCTAATCATTTATTATGAATCCTGCTGCATGATGTTTATGTTTTGCTGAGACTGTCACGCGTGCTGTGGTAATTTGGTTCGTGGTGTGTTTTTTTTCCGGTGTCTTCAGTGTCTTTGAGTCAGTGTTGGTGAGGTTCTACGGATTCAGAGCTCCTGTTTTCAGCATATGCCGTCATGATTTCGTCAAGACTCTCAACCTAATATGAGTCACTCGTGAGTCATAGGTTCACTCCTGTATTTCACAGTTATAGAGACATTTGTGCCAATGAGTGTGGGACACACTCAAAAAAACACAAGGAGACTGACTGCATTAGCAAAAAGACACCACACAACAACAGTAGCAAAAACCAAAACCTTAAAATTTACAGTGGAGAGAATTAAAGGCTGTGAACAATTACGACAACGTTTTGCTGTGAGGCGACAATGCTGTGTTGCAATATGTTTTCATTATTCTGTCCACATCCTACACATTTACACACCGACTTAGGTTAGGTTTTCTGAAACCTGCTGCTTCATGCGTTTTCAGTTGTTTAGAGTTTTAAGAGTTTAAGAGTTTTAAGTTGGGCTTGTTTTGCTGCCAGAGTTCGATGTTGTGATGCTGTTTAAGGTGATGGAGAATTTCCATCCAGAGAAAGTTAACTTTTCTCCCTGCTTTGCACTGAGGCCTGTTCACTGCTTTTGCTGGGAGGCGATTTTTATTTACTAATTACACTAAAAAAGGAATAATAGCTGTGAATTATTTATTAGTTATAATCCTTAAAATTTTCATCATGGTAAAACCCATTTGCAACACAATTTATGGCCAACCTTTTTTTTTTTTTTTTTTGAGCCATAGCCATTCAATGTATTTGCATTCTGTAATTGTCTCTGGATGCATGGTAGTTTTAATTGTCGCTGAAATGTCGCTTTTCCTCTGTGGGATTCAAATTACATACTCATACACAAAGGATTCATGGGAAACAATGCATGTGTGTGCACTGGGACTGATGCAGAAGTCAAGTGGTGGTGCATGCCTGCACGTCATGTGCTGCAGGCTAAGAAAACATTTGGAGTGAGATGACATTGTTGAACATTGTTCATGCAGCTCATGGTTTGGGTGCTCTGCAAACACAACACAGGATTTGCTCTCCTTCTGTTGCATTTCTGACAAAGTACAGTAGCTGCTCAAGGCATGTTCGCTTCCCCACGCACGTGTGTTTTTTTTTTTTACTCCAGGACCAGTATTATTAAAAGCTACTTTCTGTTACCTCTAGTAAACGGAACCGAAATCTTAATCTTTAAAAACTTGACTAAACATCGAGGTCAGTCTGGTATTTAAATGGCTGGATTGGCACTGTCACTAAGTATATTTAGGGTATATTTTGTGTGTACTCATTAATGAATTTCAAGTGTTGGACGAGCAGAGGATACTGGAAATATTTTTGATTTCAGTTTTGTGGGAGACCTAACAGCAGCTGTGGGTGAACAGCTAACTTTGAAACAGGATGTGAATTGTGTGCATGGTGTGTCCTCTACCATGGTATTTGAGGGCAACTGGTCTATTTTTGAACAGCAAAGATACAACTGGGACAACTCTGCTCCATTCTCTTTCTCTGACTTTCACAAACCAAGTGTTTAATATCAGCATATCATTTTTTTCCTGCTTTACACTAAGTCATTTCAATCAGAGCACCGCCGAATGACTCCGCGGTATGATTATCTTGTTCATTTCAAACAGTTGGCTCGTCCTATTACAGAATAGCAGCCACTCTCAGGGACTCATTGAGGGGGTAATACACCATCTGTCAGCCATGTTGGCTCAAACCAAAGGAGAGTGCTCGCTGTAACAATTAGCAGAATGAAACTGTTGTTCACAAGTGGGGGAACTGTGTCCTCTGTGTTTCCCGTTGCACTGAGTCGTTGTGGTCCAGATACAGAACATGAGAATACTGAACTGAACCCTGGAGGCAGCTACAGTGAAGCTGTAAGGCTGAGACAGCTGCCACACCTGTGTCTCTGCTGCTTTACTTTCACCACGGGGGGTGGCATAAATATTCTTATGTGACAACACAAGGGAAAAACTGTTGTGATTTGTCTGTTTATTTAAGCAACTGGGGCGACCTTTTTAAAGAGAAGAGAAAGTGCTGTTCATCACCACGAGCTACAGCTTGTTGTTGTGATAGAATGCATACATTCTTCATTTGCGTGGTGGCTTTCTGTGCCTGTCCCATATTTTGCTATGCAGAGAGAAGCAAATGGGTGCATTTATAATAAAGTGCTATTAAATCTTAAACGTATTGTTTTTATTTTATTTCATTTAATTTTAATGTTAAGCAAAGGGGAGATTGGGAGCAAAAAAGAGACAAGAGTCATGTTTTTTTAATATATATATATATATTTTCTACTTTAATGAGAATAATTTGATGTATTAAAATTCATTCATTTTTTTAAGGGAAGGTAAGCCAGCATAACAACTCAGAAAAACAATTAATGGGCATAAAATTGTATATAAATATGCATTTAAATCTTTTTACTGAGACTAAGAGGTTCACATAATCATATACATTATCTTTGTACTCAGATCATAATTTGCAGTGATGGAAAGTTAAGTGCGTTCACTCAGGTACTGTACTTAGCTCCAGCTACAACATTTAAATGGTGCTGATTTTGGTAATGCATCACCATAATGACCCAATCATTTTCCATACATAATGATATTAATCTCTGAGCAGGGCCATTCTCTATGAGTACTTTTATTTTTTATATGTTTAAATGCCTTTTTGCATTTAATACATTTTGAATGGAGGACTTTCAAACTGTGGGATTAGTACTTTTACTTAAGTAAAGGCTCTGAGTAAATCTTCCATCACTGATCATTTGCAATATTAAGGACAAGAAGAAAAAGAAGATATTTTTTCTTTTTAAATACTGAAACAGAAATCGGTCCTGACAAGATAATTACTTCAAGCAGTCCTGATTTATTCTCTGCAAGCAAACTAAGCAAAATTACTCACCTGGCTCAGTGATTACCTTTAAAGAAAAGAAGATAAACAAAGACATAAATAAACACGCTGATATGCAACTCTCCATGTGTTGTGAAAAGTAAAACACAGGAGCATCCAGAGAGCCAATATCATTCTCTCTCTCTCTCTCTCCACAGCACCAAATGTAAACAGGTCAGATGCACACACTTTTATTACTCTTTCAAATATCAATATTTTCAGCTATCAAACAAGCCTGAAATGGCCAATATCCCACCACTGTGCCAAGGGAAAGAAATGAAACGCAGCCCTGAGATTTTGGATCAGTTAACTTCCCTGTTGAGCTCAAAAATGAAAATTTGGGGAAATGAATGTATCAATCTACTCAAAAATGCAGGAGCCAGATTTGTTCTGTACGTTCCCTAAAATTCATTCGAAATGTTAAACAGTTTTACACTATCTTGTAAATGTATTATCAGTGCAAGCCCAGCATGAGCTAAAATCAGACTACTCTTCAGCCCGTCTAAGCTTAAAACTCATCGTCCTTTAAATGGCTTGGTAAGATTAATTAATCTCATTTTGAGTACAGTGATCACTTGTGTAAATTCGAGCTCTTCAGTGATTCCAGACTGCCACTAAAACTTGCAGAAAAAAGAAAATTACAGAATGGCATTACACGCTAGCTCCATGCCTTTTGGCTTTCCCCTGCAATTAGATGCCTTTAAAATCCTCTGAATCTTCGGCGAAGCAGTGCATGGAAATCCATATGTGTCGCTCGGACTTTTTAATCACAGATGTTTTAGCGTTCCCTCTTGGATTATCCGGCAGAGTCCTTGTAGAGGCTAGACATCAAACTGTAAGGGACAATCTTAATCAGAGAAGGCTTGTAGATCCTGAAACAACCTGCCACATCAGGATTAGCAGCACCTTTCTTCTTCTTTAAAACATATTTGAAACAGCGTTTTTACTGACTGCTGCATCTACTTTTTTCAGATTTATGTCCCCTTGTTTAATCTTTTTGCTTCCTCTCCAAACCACTCTGAAAGTAATACATTATATTACTACTACGGTGCTCTTTTTAGTATTAAATGTAGTTTCCTTTTAACGTTGTCGTATAACCAAACAGTCTGCTGTCTTTATAGCCAGACGTGTAATACATTTGCCATAACTGCAGTGGGAAACAATGTGCTGAAACTCAGGCCAGAGAGTTAAATGTTTCTTCTTTTTAAAATTCAGTTGATATAATGAAAACTATAGGAGACACCTTGTCGTAACATGCAGCACCAAGCAGTTTATTGATGGGTTTAATTGCTAGGTTTTAAATGATACAAGCACTGAACATTGTTTGAAACCCATCTTAAATGAGTGGACAATGACAACGAACTATTCAAAGATAATTTCAGAATAATTCTGATACTAGAAAACCTGCTGGTTAAAAACAAAACACACACTTTCAAAGCTCTGACAACAGAAATATAGTTACCTGAACCAGTGAGTAGTTAAATGTGGATCTTCTTTCCTTAATGATTTACAGTACAGTAGTTATATCTCACATTAATCAGTGCTGAACAATTCATACCATGAATTTCCCAGGAACACTCTGTTTCCTGTGGAATCAAAGCCTATTAATTATTTACGTGCCAAGGTATGAAAAGCAGCTGCTGCAGCTTTAGTTTCTACGAACATCTGGACATCCTGGATTTGAGCCAAACAAGCTGCTCTAAACATTCTCGACGGAGGCAAAGCTTGAGATCCAAGAGGAACCTCTGCTGCAAGTTTTGGTCCTCCATCACTTGGGTCCTAGTTTAACCAGAAACAAGACTCTACCATCGACAGGTCTCGCTCTTCGATGTAGTACGGTGTGGTTAACAGTATAAACATTACAGAAAGTTAAAGTTACACTGTGAAAAGAGAGAAGTATATTTTATTCATAAGTGATAAACATTGCTGTCATTTTGATGTTGTGCATGTAAAGTTTGATTCGCATTGTCTCCACTTTGATCCTTTTAATCTCCTTAGCTTTAACTCAAGAAGTTTGACAAGTTGTGTAAACAGTAAATGCACCTGCAGCCTGTGATGTACCCAATATTCTGAGGGCTCAGAATTTCCATCTCCAGCTTTATCTTTCATTTGAAATTGTATTTGATTTTAAGGTTCCATCTTTCTAATTCTGTTCAAAGTGCTCTGTAATGGTTTCCTCCTTTGACGTCAAGCTTCTGTGACATTTCCATTTCGGAGATCAGCCGTTGTCAAACTTTTTCACGTCATAGACCCTCAAACAGACGCATTTGCTCCACAGACTCTCGCACTTGATCACATTCGGTACCGGGGACCCATGTGGAGAGATTTTTTTTGTTGTTTTGTTAGATTGGTTTAGAATGGAAACTGTCCACGCTGCAGATGGGGAGAAGATAACGGTGAGAGTGCTTCACTCTTTATTTCTGGTGGATTCGTTTATAATGAAATCAAACCGCTCCTGGTTTTGCCTGAGACCTCTTGGGTCGTCTGCTCAGCAGTGATCTCTATATGCTATAAAGGGATGTCGGCAGGCAGAAGAAGTCACGATGTGGTCGATGTTTACAGTAATTCTAAGCTTTGGTGCCGCAAGGACTTGTGATGGGCTGATGAGGACTCTAACCATGCGTTAGTTGACAGCAGGGGGTATTGCTGTGCTTGTGTGTGTGCGAGTGGGCACAGGATCTGAGTTGGGGTAAATCACATGTAAACCCTGAGACAGTACATGATCTGGATCGGATGGGCTACATGTAGTGAGCAGCTCTGACTGACGTGATTCTGTTTGGCCTAAATGATGTATTTATACATTACTTGACAATAGATTACATGGCAATAAATGCAAGTTATGTTAAAGTGGATACAGCTATGGTGATAATAAGCACAATTAATATTAGCAGGGACAGGATACCTTGACTCTGTGTGCTCGTGTAGAGTCATTCACATTCTCTCATCCACTGTTCTGTTACTTGTCTTTTTGCCCCACTCAGGATCAATAAGATTTTCTTTGCTGCATAAAAATATGCACTCATTTTTCTTTTATTTTCATTCAGTTAACACACACACACACACACACACACACACACACACACACACACACACACACACACACACACACACAGTGTGGCCCACAAGCTGATATAAAAAGTTGCCCGTCATCGGCAGACCCACGATGGATGGCAGATTTTCCCAGCATTGCCTCCAAACTCCTCTGCCTGTCATTGTGTGTCAGTCTTTCAAGACTTTATAAAACTGCCTAAAATGCATGGCTTTAGGCACCCTTAAAGCCCCCGGCCCAGTGTCTGGTTAATCTAATGTGGGCATGCAAGGGATTTAAAGAGATTTTTGGATGGTTATCCCACATCCCTGGGAAATAATATATGTTGAGTAAAGCAGTCTCTTTAAATGACTGACAATGTGAGAACAACACAAGCTAAAAGACTGCAGCCTTGTCTGGACGTTTAGTCTATAAAGCTGCACCATCTACTCTAAAGTGCATTGCTTGGAGATGTGGATAAGTTATGGGTTTAGTAATAAGATCTCTGTGGCAGGAGGAACTCAATGTGTCAAAGTTCAGCAAGTAGCACAAACCTAATTGGAGTTTTTAGAAACTGTCTGTCTCTCTATTTCAGTTAGACGCCACGGTTTAAATACTGCATGAGCCTCAAGCTTTGTTGGCTTTTCATGTCACTCTACTGTCACTTATCTTGCGTCTCGACACCTAAATATGTTAAAAATTGGAGCGCGATCAAATTCTGTCACAATTTCAAATCCTGGAAAGTTTTAACGCACAGTTGTCAAAACATCACTGCAAGGATGGAAAGTGGTCAACAAAGGGTATGTGACGAATGTCATGTCATCAGTCTCACTGTGCTTAACATCAACACTGACACTTTCTCTCGGGGACATTTTATATTCTAGGGGCCACCAAGCTCCGATAAGGTCAGACAACACATCAAACGTGGCATACATAAATCCCTAGTCAGGGATGTTCTCCTGTCAGCTTCTCCCACTGGCACAAAAGAGAGGCAAAACATCTAGCAAGTCAAAAGTTAGAAACAGATCATGTCGAGGATTGAGTCCTCACTGGGGGGAAGCGGTGGATTCATCCCAAAAGTTACCGAGAAGTAGAGGCATCAATCTATCATATCGCAAGGAAGCGTGCATCGGAGAGAGCGTTTGCTTCTGAATGTGAGAGTCGGGTTTTTAGACTCAAAGGGTGATCTCAAGTAGGGAGATATGTGAAGGGTGTGATGCTGATGATTGGTATCCCAGCGACTTCATCGTGGTCTGTCTTTGTCTGTGCTTTTAGCCCAAACCACATTCATATAGCTACTTTTTAAGCAGTCTGCAACTTCTCACTGGGCTCGTCCACGGTGGTTGTTTAAGCTGGCAGAAACCAACACTGAAAATCATATTTAAAGTGAAGCTTTATTCTGCACACATGTCCTGCCCCTGAAGCAGGTGTAGCTACAAACAGGAATGAAGTCCAACAAGTCCTTTGATGCTCCTGTCAGCGACATGTTTTTTTTTGTCAGTGACTGGAGGTCACACACTCATGTAAAGCTTTATGTTGACTCACTTTAGCCATGGCGGTGACTGCCAGAGAGGTTGTTTTCTGTCTATATCACGCTCTCATTTGGCTTCTAGAAATGATCTTCAAACACAAAGGGTCTTAGAACATTTCTAATGTTACTGTGCCCTCCAAGCCAATAGTCAAGGTTCTTGGGAGTCTGTTTTTTTTTTTTTATTATTCAGTGCAGCTTAATAGTGTTACACCTATTAGGACCTGTCGAAGAGCATCACCACAGGCTTTTATTTATTATCTTGAAATGTCAGTGTTTGAACCCTCCTGAAGAAATCCTTGATTTTTTTTAGTCAGCAGGATGGTGCGTCCTTTATGTTCTGACAGACCTTTAACACATCCTTTAGAAGTCCAGCTGTTTCTCCTGTGAGGCTTTTTCTCCACTGCCATTGGAGTGAATGGGCTTCACGCAGTTGTCTTTTATAAATACTATCTGTTAAAGGCTGCTGTAACACTGTTGCTGTTCACTGCATTTAGTTTTTTCCAGTTTATAAACCACTTATTGTGATTTTTTTTTCTCTTTTTCTGCTGACTGTATGTGTGCAGTCTGGGGGCAAAGCTAAAACATGCGTCAGTTGTTTGCACAAAACAGTCACAACCCATTTAAGAAGAGAATAGATGGGTGGGGGTGGATGAAGGCTCTTTTATTGTTTTATTGCTGTGCACAGACAGCCCAGAGTAGTGGACCTGGGTTGAAATTTGCAACTGGCTCCAACAGTCCCTTCCAGGAATGATAAATGCCATATTGATCAATGCCATATTGATCAAATGACAAGGCAGGATTGCCTCACGCAGCAGAGGCCACTTGGCACACAAATCAGCAGCCACAGTGTGCTTTGTACTGTCTCTAAATCAGTGCTATGAGTCCTGTTCTACAGTTGTCATGTTATGAGTAGGATTCCTTAGAGTGAAAAGACAGAAAGGTGTCTTGCAGCACAACAGGTGTTTGCTTGAGCGTCTGTGGCACGAATCTTAATATCAGGTTATGTGTTGCTGCAAAAAAAAAAAAAAGGCTGTGGGGCTACTCTGACACAGTCCTGTTCAGATTTGGGTTGTCAATAAAGTTTTCACGAGGGATATTTAATCAATGAGGATGATTCTCTTTCTTTTTTTTTTCTTCTGAAGATTGAAAACGAGTGGGGGCGAATGACAAATGGAAGAGAGACGCTCCTTTCATTTCACCTACTAGTGGTGTGAAGTGGGGACTGGCTGCAACCATTTGCGCTGCTTCCGCGGGGTGGTATTAGTTCTGCAGTGTTTCTTTATTCTAAAGCGTTCCGCGCCGAGGAGAGACTACTTACACGTTAAAGGAAAGAAAAAAATGACTTTCAGGAATCATCCACAAAAAACATTTATTCCCGTTATTCCATTAGACCTGCAGCCGAATAAACAGACGCTGCGACAGCGCGTGTTTATTTTCTCATTGTATCAACCTCCCCCTCTAACGCCAGCAGAGAGGAACAGAGTATCAGTCTGATGCTGTCCACCGTTTCCAGGGTGAAAATCCCCCTAAGGAAGCATTCAAAAGCTGCTAATTAAAACAGCTGAGAGGGGGGGGGGAGAGAAAAAAATCAACCGAAAAGGAAAAAGACAGGATAACAGGGGCATTGAGAGGATTTAAAAAAAAAAAAAAAGGAATACAGACGTTTGGAAAATATCTAGAGGAATAGAAAATCACGCAGAAAGACACGCAGGTAAATATGAAACGCTCTTATCTCTATGCAGTGTGAGGGAATAATAATAATAATGGTGTTGTGGTATCAGTTGTTGGTATTTATCTGCGTATAGCGAATCAATCAGCACCGGTCTGCTTGGACAGCTCCAGCTCCGTGTGTTGGGGGGGGGGGGGGGGGGGGGGGGGGGGGGGGGGGGGGGGGGGGGGGGGGGGGGGGGGGGGGG
>JBBMJY010000003.1:13565833-13588736 GCA_037833715.1 Toxotes lorentzi
AAATAGGCTACAATGACACGTCAGACCCAAAATTCCACACATTGAAATTGTGAAATAGCATTATTATTATTATTATTTAATGTAACAGTCTATAGGTCTCCATAGCTCTCGATCCGAATTCAAAATTTAATAATAAAAACCCGAAGCGATGCCGATAAGTCCTGTGAAGTCGTGCCACCGCTGGAATTAAACCTCTAATTGCCTCTGCCTTCTGCTTGCAGGAACGATTCTTGGGGAGTCTGGTCCACAAAAGGATGTAAAACGGTGCTTACAGATGCATCCCATACAAAATGCTTATGTGATCGTGTATCTACCTTCGCCATTTTGGCTCAGCAACCAAGAGAAATAGTAAGTAGGCTATTGATTTGTTATTCATTGTGGGGTTTATAGGCTAATGTAAAGGAGAAACGCTGTCTGTGTGTGTGTATGTGTGTGTGCGCGCGCGCGAGTGTGCGTGTGTGTGCTGGTGCGAACTGAAATTGAATCTTTGCTGTGCTAATCCCGTTAAATAGTAATTCAGCGGTAAAGGGAGATTGTGGGGGATATTTTCTAGTTTGCACATACATTTAGATAACTGTGTGCGCGCACATGCGCGCGCGCGAGGGTGTGTGCTTGCTGATGCTTGTGTGTCCATGTCCCTCCTTCTCATCAATCAAATGCACATTACGGTGTGAGATTAAAGATAAAAGTTTCATGTTTAACATTTTTATGTTACGTTTTCTCTTCTGAAATTAGAAAAAAAAGAAAAAAAAAACTAAACTGATTCTGTGGGTGAGATTTTTAAAAGCATGTTTCCATCCTCCTGTGCTGAAATTAGACTCCTGTAAAGGAAACAGAAGCCTGTAATTTCGGGAGAAGATAAAGTAATTAACATGGAGAACGTACAGTACTTACACTGTGGCCTCTGCATCAGTAGGCTACACAATAGGAATTGAGATTAAAACAAATAAATGTATTACATTCGTCTCTATCAGGCCTGTAGCATTCAGCAGCAGAATGACATGGACAGCACAAACAGTAATTTGGACATAAAAGTGCATTTTTTAAATTGCATGTGCTGTGTGAAACATCACGGGTGTACAGTATGTCCAAACTGTAGGCCTATGATTGGCCGGCTGACATGATTTCAAACGTGACAGGGATATTTTGACACACCTGAGCCTCAGATTTCAGTGTCTTCGCCTCAGCCTTCACTGTTTTGTAAATATGATTTCCAGTGTAGATAGGTGGAAAGTTTTTGGGCATGTGCCTAAACAACCTTCAAGCCCACGCATACACCTCAAACCTCCCAGTACATTAAGGAACCCACTGTGGAGCATTCAGATTGGCGGTGGTTGTTTTTGATTGGTTCCCTCTCTGGGCAACAATAAAGATTTACTGTCCTGCATGAACCACATCCAACCTCCCACTGATTGCGTTGTCTTGCTCTGTCTCCTCCACAGACCATGGAGTACTCAGGGGTCCCATCTGTGACATTGATAGTTGGCTGTGGTCTGTCCTGCCTCGCTTTGATTACGTTGGCAGTGATCTACGCTGTGCTATGGAGGTAACTGCAACACTTTAAGTGCATAAGCTTCAACCACGTGATGATTTTGCATTTGTAACATCTTATTTATTCAATCATGTGGTAACAGTCCTAGCTCAACATCCAGCTACGAATCAAAGAAACAAACACCGATTTGTTTACTTTCATCATTGTTTTTGTCTTTAGGTATATTCGCTCTGAACGATCCATCATCCTGCTCAACTTCTGCTTATCTATAATCTGCTCTAACATCCTGATCCTTGTTGGACAAACGCAGACCCACAATGCGGTAAGTCTCATTTAAGGATTTATTCAACACAGTTTACCAAGTGTGGATGTTGTTTTATGTATCAGAGAGCTTAACCCAAGATAATGTAATAGTGGAAAGATCCAAGAGACACTTCTCTGCGGCCTTGAATAAGCTCAGCGCTCTTTATTTTTGTGAGCATTTCTCTGAGATCTTAAGGTTTGTGTTGTAATGTATAAAATGCCTTGTGACAGCTGTACGGTGGTACAGTGCATCATACAGAGTATTGTGGCATTCCTCTTCTTCATTTTAAAATCTAAGCAACAGTAAAAACTCAAATCCTATTAACCTGTTCCCAATCAATTTTTTTTCTCTTATTTTGAAAAGGATTAGATTTGAATCAATAGTGAGTCTAATTCTTCATTCACCAGACATTTAAGCTACAAAAAAGTGCCTTTTGTGTGCCAGATGGTAGCTCTGTCATTGAGAGCACAAAAACAAGAATATAACAGTTAGATTATAGCCTCTTTCAAGCAACTTACTCATTTACTTTTTGGTCTTGCAGTAAGTAGCCTTTCATATTTCATCCAAATGGAAAATAAAGTGTTTCTAGTGCCCCTATAAGATGTAACTCTACTCTGCATTGGCTCAGGACCATCGGTCTTTACTCAGGTGTTTCATTGTCCTCTGGTAAACTTGAGACAACCCCAATCTGTTGGCACTGGGACAGTGATGATCTTCAATTGCAATTAAAAGGATGGAGCCATAAAGAAAAAAAAAGAACCAAAAGAGTACAGTCAGATCACTGACTGAGATGAAATACTGATGTTAGTTCCATTGCTGTGGTTAAAACGTGAAGCACTGCAATCATTAACAAGTCAGAATAGGCATTTGGCAGTCAAGGATATTCGGCGGCGTAGGGGCAGGAAGGCAGACATGATGCACAGCAGGAGTCATCGTGCACCGGTCAATCAGAGACTAATAAAGTTATTGTGTTGTCCCCCCCGTCCTCGAATGGATCCTGTAATGGTGACAATAAAGCGTGGCTTAAAAGTTCGGTTACAGGATAAAAGCACATCTCGTACTGAGATTTGATGTGCAGCGTGCATTACTGGAATGACTCAAAGCCATCACAGAGGGATGTGAAACGTTTTGTGTTCAGATGTCAATGACAGCTGAAGTTCAGATCAAGAATGCGGGATTGAAACAGGACAACTGCCGTAGTTGACGAAAGACTGCTTCCAATAAATATGTATCCCTTCCTCTCTCTGGCTTCGCAACTAGCCAGTAAACAAGTGGCTAATGTAAAAGATTGTTTGGCAAACAGTGGTTGGGATTTACAAGCTGCCCACACAGATGCACTTCTCAGTCATTTGGCAGCACTAGAGAATGACACATTGTCCAATTACATAGACATTTATTGTGTAACCATATTCTCAATATACCTTTACCTTTTGCAAGGAGCACATTGCCCCCCCCCCCCACACATATCACTATGTCCCACTGCTACTTATTAATCTATTCTCTTTAGTGTTTTTGAGTTGAACAGCTCATGTAAAGACAGTGCCAAAAATCTTTTAAAGTGCTTGCAAAATGATATGTCTGGGGTATTCCATCATTAGAAATGCATTTGTTGGTGCTGTACAACATGGCTACCTACACTGTGCTTATAGATATGACTTGCTCTGGGAGCAGATGGGCCTACCAGCAGTTGGGGCTCATATTGGACCAGACCCTGCTCATAAATCAAAATGCTTCCTCCTATTAATTTTCCTATGTCCAGTGAAAATTGAATCACGAGTAATGAATGAGTGAACAAAACGAAAAATTGTATGAACTGCGTTCATAAAAAAAATGTCTGGTTTCTGCTGATGCTATAGTTTAAATGTATACAAAATGTACTAACTTTGACCATTCACGAGATACTGATATTGGTTAATATTATGCAGACCTCTTTAATTACATAAAAAAAAAAACAGTGTCCACAGACAATCAGTTCATCTGTTTCTGTGGCACAGAGTAGTAAGCAAGACTATGAATGCACAAAGCTTTAGGGTATTTTTAAAGCTGAGCTGATTTGAAGCCTTGTCAGATTTAATCAGGGCTCCAGTCATCTCCTGTCTTGATTATGAGGACCACCACTTAATGTGGAATACTCACTCGGCATGCTTCTAATAGGAGATCTGTCTGTGAAATCTGCAGAGAGATTATGTGGTTTTTAGAAAATCCACTGACATACTGAGGATGTCATTTCAGTGTCTCTCCGAGTGACTCGACAAACCTTGACTGACTCACTGGGTGCCAAATTAAAGCAGCACTGACTAATTTATTCGTAATGGGGCCAACATTGTAATTTATACTGAACATTAAAGCTGCACTTATAAATATTTTCATATTAACAATGGATCAAATGACTGTGTGTTAAGTGAAAGAGGTCGGTCATGGTGATGAACCCACAGTGAATTATCTCCCAACTCAGCAGTTCCCCCTCAGATCTACTGAGCATTTTAGCATCTTTTAGCTCATTGTTTTGGTTTTACACCTTGCAAATTTGCTGTTTTGGTTCATTCTGATAGTTCTCATCAAACTTGTTGCCAGCAGCAGCATATTTCCCTCAGGAGTGGGTGGAGACCTTAAACATGGCTGAAAGGAGAGTGAATATTTCTCAGGTAGCCAGAAACATTATTTCAAATAAATGCTAATGTGGCTCTGCATCTGTTGGATATGTAATTAGGCAACTGTTTGCTAGCAAGTTCACCATATCAGTTTTTCAATATGTCAGTATTGTGTTTATAGTTTGTTGCTTTGTCCCCAAGTGGTCAAAAATCAGTGAAGGCAGGTTTAATTAATTATTCGGTTCTACAGTACTGAGTGCTTAAAATATAGGAAGATTAGATGTTGCCTCAGTAACACACAACTTTTTAAAGTTGTTTTTTTTTCTGGTCTTCATGAGCAAGTAAATATAAAAATCAAAAGTTACAAGTAATTACTTTTATTATGTGAATGTATGAAATGAAACGAGAATTTGTTTTAATTATACTGTAAGATGTTCAAATAGCTAAACCAGAATTTTGTCTGTTCACTTCTTAAGAACCCAATTTTTAAGCTTTAATCTGACACCTTGAAAGCAAACCAGCTCTTTCCAAGTCTCATCATCAGTAGGAAAGTACACTGTTGTCGGTCTAGTCAAGATAGTAAGCCTCATTTGTCTTGTTGGTCTCCCTGGTCCTGTGTATAAAACATCCAAGACAATGAATTTATTACTGTTGCCCCTATGCTGTGTCTCGAATGTGTCTTTCCTGTAGTCATAATATTTGAGAAATATTTCATGTTTGATCAGACATACTGTTCAACCCAGTGTTTGAGTGGTAGATCAGCAGGAGGAGAAAACATAGCCCCTGTGTGGGTTTAATTGCCATGCTGCCTGACACTGCCTCACTTGTTTTTCCTGCAACTCTTGTAAGAAGTGCATATAATTGGCTGCACTGTTTGTGGATTCAGAGTTGCTCATCGTCTAACAGAAATCATCTCTGTGCCGTGGAGGTGTCCTCTTGGAGCAGGAAGTCAGTGAGTCACCTTTGCCCGTCCGAGCTTTTCCTTTGTCCTCTGTCGTCGCTCATCTTAGTTTATGGAAAGGAGACAAACAAAAAGAAGCAGACACCCTTGGTTTTGCCAGGAAAGGTAGAATCGGGGAGTCTTGGTGTTAGGGAGGATGTTCCTGTAAAATGTTCATCCTGTAATGAGTAAAAACACACCGAGTGTGTGGACAGGGGGGGGTCAAGGTATTCAAGGTCTACTGTGTGTCGACCTGTCCTCTCAGGACAGTTAGATCTGATCAGGACTAAGCACTGTGAGCTGACATAGTTCTTCTTAAGATAAAAACTGGAATAAAAACAGCTTTGTACACTTTATCTGCTTTTGATTTTTGGGCATACAGATTTCCTGATGTATTAGAAAATGAGAAATTATGAACTTTTGTTTGAACGCTGCCTGTCATGTCTAATATTCCTATTATTATTGAGAACTTGAAAAGCCTCAGTTTAAATTAAATATACTCAATCACTGCCATGACATTGGTAAATTCAGCCTTTCCATATGTTTTCAGCTGTAACATTATTTGGTGATTGTAGTAGAAATGGTAAACGAGAAGAATTTTGATGAGTTTTAGGAAAAAAACGAACAGGATACTTTTTTTTTTTAATACTAAATATCAGGAGGTTTCAAGAAAAAAAAAAGTCAAAGGTTCAAACTTTGTAACTAAATGATTGTTGGATTCTTTTTTTCCAGGACATCGGCAGTGGCTTTATAACAGCAGGAATCCTCTGCTGAGGTTCAGCAGAATAATGTATGCATTGTTCAGATTCTTAAGAGTGTTACATATTGGAATAAAGTAGGCAGGAGTTCACTTCAGGTTGGTGTGAGGCACCTCCATAGAACAGGAAGTAGAAGTAGCTATTCTCTGACTGTGGCGTGCAAAGTCGATGCGTTTCGCTCAGTGTTCCTCCATGGTTCAACAACACTTTGCCACCACCACCACTTTGTTGTTTGAAGTTTTATTGTCCTCCACCCAAGCACCTGCTGTATAAAGCACTGGGGCACTTGTTGCCTCAGCCTCCTCCTCCCACATTCAGATTCAGAACAGTTGGGAAGACAAACGTAATGTAATAACAAAAGTTTGCTGCATTCTTATACAACCAATTAATGAATCTCTAAATAAGTAAATAATGAATAGTGACTGGCAAATGCAAATGCCCGGAGCTCTGAGGAAAAATAATTAAATTGCCAAGTCAAAATGAGTTTAATCCATTTATGAAGAAGGTGTTCTCAGCAAAACTGAAATCTCTTTTTATGTTTCACATCAATGAGATGTCACTGCTCCTTGTTTTTTTTGTTTTTTTTTTAATTCCAGCGGCCGCCGCCGTGGCATTATGAAGCAGAGTGTGCAACATTTCACGGCAATTAGGTTTCAATTCTTAATATCGGAGATAGCGCTGAGGCTCGGCCCAGACCTTTTAGTCAGAGTTTAGTCAGGCCACAGTAAGAAATTCTTCAAATTTTCTGTCCTGACCTTAAACTGCCATCACTGAACTGGCTTGAAGTACATCCCATCACCCCCTAATCTTACCTCCATGTCTATCAGCTCTGCAAGGTTTTAATGTGGTCCCTTCCTCAGTTCCTCTGTTTCCATGGATACTGACACGGTGCGCTCAGCATCTCCCGGCATTTGCCTTTCCAAAGGGCATTGTGAACTCTAGGTTTCAACCTCGTTTTTTGTGTGACAGCCTACGTCCAACCGCTGCTATCATGATGTCCTCATAATATACCTTTCTCTCTTTTCAAATGCACAGTTTTTATTTTTAAGGACTAATGAGATCAGGTGGTATAGGTACCCAAGTAAACTGTGAAACATAATGGCTGCATATGACCTGTTTCCAGGAAACAAGGCAGGCTCTATTTTCAGCACCTTGAACAGCACGAGCAACAGCAACACTAGAATTAGCATTGGATGTGAGTCTACAAGAGGCACAGCTACTGTATATGACAGTATACACAGCTTCCCTGTCCCCTATGGCCTCCTTCACTTGAAAATCAGTTTGTAAAAAAACACAGTGATGTGCTAACAAACAGGTCACTAAATTCATATATTCATATGAAAAGTCAGAAACATTTAAGAAGTGGGAGATGCGTAGCTATAATTTAGCACAGTTAATGCCATTTCTTACTCAGAGCTTATTAAACAAAGATTTAAAGCAAAGACTGTGTGTGATTTCTCCAAAAACAGCTGTACACACCTGTATATACCACATGAACAGGTGGCAGTGTGTCCTGGGAACATCACATGCTTTACAGCCTTACACTAAAGCTGAATTGTTTTCCTGTCACCAATGTGAAATACAATGTTGTTGTATTTCAATAAGTTTGGCCCATAGTTAAGATAAAATGTAAATGTAACACAAAAGCTGTCTTTATATTACTATACTTTGTTGCCACTTTGAACTAGAAAAGTACAGTTTATATTCAATGTGTCCTATCAGTGTAAACAGGATTATATTTTATATAATCTTGTTTTACACTGATTTTCTTTGAAGGTAGAAAACCACAAACCTGCCAATTACATTTAAGTCTCAAAGATGATAGAAATACAGAAAAGGATTATAACATGCATACTGCACCTGAATCTATCTGACGTGAATTTTGTTTACAGTACAGAAATTAATATTTTCAGAAATTAATAATTTCCCACTTCCTAGGCATGGCGTAATGCAGGATTATTGTCTCGTATGAACCCCATGAACTCTACGGGGGATCGATGGATTTAGTGTGGTTTTCTCAGTGGGGAACTTAAGTGTATGGGAGATCTCACAGTATGGTGTGGACGCCCTGGGACGAGATGATACACTTCAATCTTTCCCTCTTTGCGCGGCATCGCTCAGATTACCACAGCTTCACACTGCAAACAATCTGAAGTTAAAAAAAAAAAAGAAAAAAGAAAGAAAAGCTTAATCTCCTCTCACTCACAAATGTCAGCGTGCAATGACGAAATTCTTAAGGATACTTCTTCATTTCTAATCCTCTTCCAAACAATCCCATTTAGAAATGGAACAAAGATGGACAAGCTAATGAAGCTGAAAAGTGCCGCTACATTGTCAAGCCTCGGTGCAAGCTGCTGCCTCCGACGTCTGCCTTCTGTATCATTCAGGCAGTGTTGTGGTTTGTTCCCCTCCTCTCTGTGTAAAACAGTTGACCTTGGCTCACATGCCTCCAGGTGGGTTCCCCAGCATACTAATGAGGGTTAGTGCAGAGGAATGCTACGCCATGGCTTTCAGCTAGCCTGGCTCTGATCTTTACTACTATTGCCACCTCTGTTGCTGCAGTTCAAACTGATGCTTCGTCTCATTCACTGCACAGGACGCTGCTTCGGGGAATGGTCTAGACGGTGCAAATGCTGTTGGTGCTGCAAGAACAGTCCAAGGAAATATAGGAATATCGATGTAATCGATGTGTATCTGCAGAGAGCTTCTTTTGCTTTACAGGAATCTGTAGTGGAACCTGATGGAGCCTGCATTTGTTCCTGTTATGAAGAGCTATTGTGCCACAGCTGCATCTCCCTTTTTATATTAGCCGTGGTTTGCTAGTAAGCTGCATTTCTGTAAACGTGATGCTCTTGTTTTAATTATACATCTCTTCCTGACCCCAACCTCTTTTTTTTTTTGTATCAATAGGGCGTCTGCATCATGACAACAGCCTTTCTGCACTTCTTCTTCCTGGCATCGTTCTGCTGGGTCCTCACAGAAGCCTGGCAGTCGTACATGGCAGTGACGGGAAAGGTTCGGACCAGGCTCATCCGGAAGCGCTTTCTGTGTCTCGGCTGGGGTAAGTAAGCAGCATGTTTCCCTAAACCTCTCCATTATCTCCCATTATACCTCACAGCTGCCATTTTCTCTCAAGTTCTCAGGCCAAGGTTTTCCAAGTAACTGTGTGTCTTTTTGGTCCGCTGTTCTCATGCTCTCTGTGGGGCAGCCAGATCTTCATCCTATCAGGCTTTTTGTTGTAATGCTTTTGTGCTCTAGTCGAGCTCTCTGAGGGCTGGGTAAATGGACCGGCCTCGAGCAGCGGGAGGAGACAGACTGGTGCGTCTCTCCCGTAGCAGGTTGCAATGACCTTATGTCTGATAAAGAGGGTGTGAGTCGAGCATTTACACTGCAGCAGAATACATTTTATCTGATACCCTCAGAAACAGAGTTCAGGAGAACAAAATGCTTACAAATCTACAAAATGCTGAATTTATATACTCAAGCTTGGTCTGGGTTTGAGCTGTATGATTATAGATATTCTGAAATATGTAAATAACACAAAGGGAAATACAGGTAGCAATGTGCAGCCAATATAATGTACTTGTTACCTATATTGCCACTGATTTTAATCAGTCTGAGTCTTAGATAATTAAGCTCCTACTGCCTCCCACGCTGTGATCCCTGCACTCCAATATCACACCACAAAAAGAAAAAATAATGACAAACATACATCCAGTCGCAAATTGCAGTGTCTACACATCTATCAATAAACACAAGCAGGCCAAATATCTGTATCAGAATTTTAAAGATGTGCCTTTTTTCCTTCATTTGATAAATGTCAGTATGAATCCTGATCCAAAGGGTTCTTTCTTACAGACTACTAGAAATCTCTCCTTTAAAAAAAAAAAAAATCAATTTGATTATGAAAGAGCCCACACTCATTCTTCTTGTTACCTAGCAACAAACAAGGCTCTCTTAGTCATTGCAGTGCCACTGCTTGCTGCAAAAAAAATTGACAAAGGCTGTTCTACAATCACACAGATTTCTGACAAAAACGCCAGAACACAAAGTTTAATGATAAATAAGACAGTCAGTGTCTTGTTGTGTGACAAAAAAAAACATTACATACGAATGCGACTTTTACATATAATGACATGAAAGTAAAATTCCTCTAATCCTGGTACAGATTACCACCTGTACCCAGAGACAAGACAAAAAAACATTTTCAGAACTGATTTCTTAAGCGACACAGCAGCACACTGTACCTGTTGTCTTTTAATGCAGCCTGTTCGAAGTGCAGCGTCTCCACCAGGCTGTTGCCTGCGCGCGCCGTGATTTATGACTTGCTTGTGTACACTCGGCACTCTTTACCTCTTCAGCACTGCAGAGAGGCACTGGATGGCCACAGGGTCTTCGCCTCGTGCCTCCAGGAAACTGATTACATCAATAGCACCTGCCTGCTCTGTTCCGAGAGAAAAAGCGTTAATATTCTGAGCACACAGTAGTAAGGACCGAATCCATTACATCAATCTATAATGAGGAGCCATACAGCCAAAAAACAAAAACAAACAAAAAAAAATCCTTCACATAAAAGGTGTGGAGGGTGGCAAAATTTCTTACAGCACAGAGATGAAATTTCACTACGCGGTTTTCTGGACTCGATGCACTGCTGCCATTTTGTCAAAGCACAGTACAGTCAGTTCTCTGCTGCCACTTAATGGAATACTGTACAGTATGTTGATAAGAGTTATTTAAATGCATATTGTTGATCATATGCTCTCAGATGATTGTATAATCTCATAGCTTCTAATGGAGTGAGTGTAGTTGCACTTTGTTTAATGCCTGCAAGGCACAGAGGCTGACTTTCTCTGAAGTGGGTTTATGCTCTCAGTTCTGACAAGCAGCTAGAACTGCTCGAATAACTATCGATTGTTTTCTCTTTTCTAAGGATTACCAGCTTTAGTGGTTGCCGTTTCAATGGGATTCACCAAAACAAAGGGCTATGGGACACCCTTATAGTAAGTTGTTCTTTTTTTCTTTTTTTTTTTTTCGGAATGCATTATTCAGCACACATGCAGTAGGTTCAGGGTAACACTTTGGAGTCATGATTAAGTGCTTCTGCAGCGGCTTACTTATCCTAAATAGTGCCATAAACAAAGTCCCATGAACCCAATCAAATTTCAAAATAGCACAGCAAGACTCCAATTTCATCTGAATTGTATCCCTGCTGGATACCAAACGCATAAACACTGCTTAAAATCTCTTTAGCATTTTATTACCCTATGAAACTTTGGAAATAGAGTTACAGCATATGGCACATCTCCCTTGACAATCAAGGGGAATACAATCGCATGCTGGTGTGTGCCATTAACTTAGATGTTAATGCCTTGGTGGGAGCTAACTGTTTTTTTCCTGCTTTTCCTGCAGCTGTTGGCTGTCTTTGGAGGGTGGGCTCCTGTATGCCTTTGTTGGACCTGCAGCTGCTGTTGTTCTGGTATGTTTTAGTCATCAGATATTCAGTTTTTACTTTTAGATGCTGAGAATACAAGGGGTATGTAGATTTCCAGTAGGAAAAAAAACCCTACTAAAAATCTGTAAAAGCAGTTAAACAAGATCAGAAGAAATCCATATTAGTTCACATAACCTTGCATAGCTTAGAAATAATAATAATAATAATAATAATAATAATAATAATAATAACAAGAGTAATAAAACTTGACATTTTGCACACAAACGACAATATAGTTGAAGCTGATGGTACAGTATCAATGTGATACAGTTTCACTGTGTTAAAACATAAGAAATTATAGCTATGAAAATGCCAGGAGCAACGCACATCACCTCAAAGTCAAAGTAACGGGCATCCCATCAGGCAATGTGCTCAAGCAGTTGCCTTTCATTCACCGTAATGGTGCGTCACGTCGCTGTGATGTTCTGAAGTATTTATGCATCGAATCTGTAATAAACTGGGATATTTTAATCATCTTGTATTTACATTGTTGCACAGACAAAACTACACAAAGAATGTGATTCTACAAATCAATGAGTCTGTGTCAGAGGGACAGAGGACTCAGCGCAGTATGAGTGATGTTTTTTGCTGTCTGTGGTGGGATTTGAAATGTTTCTTTTTTTTTCTTTTTTCTAATGGTTCAAAACGTCTTAGTTTGAGCATCACATGACAGACTTGAAGTCTTACTGTGCTGTGGTTTCCATTTGTCATGAACCTCAGAGGAACACAAGCTAATCTCTCTGCAAAAGTGGAGTGAGAATGAACACCATACTGCTGTTATCACTGTATTGATACTGTAACATCAAAATCAAATGTCTCACAGTAACAAATTGTGTTAAATCAAAACTTACCCAAATGTATTTGTATAAATAGTTAATGAACTCTTTATCTCAGCTAGAGGACTTTGAAAAAGGCCGCAGCCTAATGTTTTAAAGACTCGTCTTCCCAGCCACTGTAATTCTTGCTCAGTTTTCTATTAGCGCAGGCTCTGCTAATAATAGGAGAAGGTGCCTTTGAGAAGACAAGTGTTTCTTGTCAGGCAGATCTTTTCTTAAGGCTGTTGTGCTGGGCTGAGTGTGTAGGGCATGCCTCATCCATTGGCTGAAATGTCACAGAGATGAGTAAACAATAGAAGCTAGAGGTCAAAGCTCAGCGTGGACAGAAAGAAATCGAGAGAAAAAAACAAAACAAAAAAATGCCATCAATCACTGACTACCTATGGAGAATGTCAAGCCGGGAAATTAAAAGAAATATTTCACATTGGTTTTTGAAATGATCTTGTTGCAGCTGATTTATTGAGGCGTTAATATTCCTGTTCTCTTCCCATCGACAGGTCAACATGGTGATTGGCATCTTGGTGTTTAATAAACTAGTGTCCAGAGATGGCATACTGGACAAGAAGCTGAAGCATCGTGCAGGGTATGACAGCACATCCTTGTTAGTACCTCCGTTTTTCTTCTAAACATTTTTATTCTTAACATCATGCAAAAATATACATATGCTTTGATTTTTTTTAAATTTTATTCATATGGAGATTTAGACCTCCTTTTCTTGCTGCTGAAAAGAAATTAGACACATAAACATAAAGAGGTCAGATCTCTCTCGGGAGCGACATGGCTTCGTATTTCTTTGGCAGAATCAGTCCAAGATGGAAATCATTAAAACGCCCACACATTGGCTGCTTCTGCTGTTGCTAATATGATGGGGGAGAATTTAAACTCGGGGTAGTGGCTGTTAGCGTTGTTTGTCATGCTGTTGTCTCTATGTCCTACAGACAGATGAGTGAGCCGCATACAGGATTAACTCTCAAGTGTGCCAAATGTGGTGTTGTATCAACAACTGCTTTATCAGCAACTACAGCTAGCAATGCAATGTAAGTGCCTGTCAGTGTCTCTGAATCAATAAGACGATGCTACAGGGAGTCTCTGCATGTACAGCGTGTCCACCTCTACAGTTTAGACCAGCGCGCAGTCCACTGCAGCGTAAACTGATACTCCAGTTACATCCACAGGACATCAGATCTACAGTGTAGGAATGTTTGTTAAACACGCAAAGTTACGTTTTTTTTTTTTGTTTTGTTTTTGTTAAAGTTAATGTTGTACATTACTACTAGCATGCACATTAATATGCCGACTTTACTATGGAGTAAAAAGACCCTGATGGAGATGCTACTCTGCAGTCCATACATTATCATGTCATCGACTCCGATTTCCGTGCTTTTATTTCCTCTACACAATCCTTCCTCCCTTCTCGCAGGGCGTCTTTGTGGAGTTCCTGTGTCGTCTTACCTCTGCTGGCTTTGACCTGGATGTCTGCAGTGCTCGCCATGACAGACAAGCGCTCCATCCTCTTTCAGATCCTCTTTGCTGTCTTTGACTCACTGCAGGGTTTTGTCATTGTGATGGTGCACTGTATCCTACGGAGAGAGGTAGAGGATGATTTTAAGCCACCCCTTCTTTCACCCGTGAACTTTGTTTTTATTTCAAATGTGGCAGGGGACTAGATTGGCTCAAGACACAAATTAACCCTAAACACATTAAGTTATCACAGCCAGAAAAAGAAACTGTGCTGGTTTCTGTAGCGTAACACTTAAGTAAAATACTGTCACCTTTTAAGATTTGACAAGACCTTTTTTTTTTTTTTTTTAAAAACGTGATATTAAGGATTGTGGACATGATGAACAACTGATCCCTCCTGTCCTTAGGTACAGGATGCTTTCAGATGTCGGCTCAGAAACTGCCAAGACCCGATCAGTGGTGATGCAACAGGAACCTTCCCTAATGGGCATGCTCAGATAATGGTAGGCACAGTTACCCTCTGTTATCTGTAACCATTAGAACCTCTATTATTTAAGCAATGTTCTAATGCTAATGTCGCCTGGTTATTTATAATACACATGCATACCTCTTTGACCTTAATTTAACTTGTGCTCCTCATGCAGTTTTTAAAAATGTCTTTATTATTTGGCTGAAAATGGCCTCTAAAATATGAGGCATTGTTTCCCATAGGTTTATAATTTTCCACGCAAGGCTCGCAAAGCTGCAGTTACATGCGTGGTAGATACTTGGCCCTCTGATAAATGGCGTTAGTTCCCTTTGGTTTTCTTAGGCCCTAAGCCCAATCCTTTATTTCTGTTTGATTGAACTGGGTGTTCATGTTTGCCATGCATCCCTCTCATTTCCTCTCACACGGTAATAGAGGACTGCTCCCTGCCTGACCTTTGAAATGGGACACCAGTCTCTTCATCTAGCACAACGCCGCCACTGGCACGTCATAGCAATGATCTGCCATTAGTATTCTAATACCCCTCAGAGTGAAATAGTCTTCACGATAGCAGAATGGTGTCAGGGCCCCGTGGTTCAATACAGTCATTAGCAATGAGCACAAAATGTTTCCCAGCTGCTGCAGTAGCATTTTTTTTTCCATGGATGTTTGATTGATATATTGTTAGGATGAAGTTGAGAAAAAAAATGACTGCTTTGCATTTTTCTAAAGCACTGGGAAATTAAAAAAAAAAAAAACAACCACCATTGATTCTAATTTTGCAGCTTTTATTGATGAGTGTGCCTCTGGTTTTTGTATTTTGGTATTCTGGTTTTGTGCCTTATTATCAGCAATGCTTACAATTTGAATGTCTTCTCTCTACAGACGGACTTTGAGAAAGATGTGGACATTGCCTGCCGATCAGGTAAACAGATGGCCTCTTGCTAACAAGATTCTCCTTGTGTTGCATGTAAAAAAAAAAAAAAAAAAGAAACCCAAAAGAGGTTAGACAGTAAAAAATAGCTCAGGTTACATAACAACCAACAATCCCCACAGGAGTTTTTTCACAGTTACCAAAACACTGACTTTAATCTGAGAACAAAACAGTATAAAGAGAGCTGTTGGATATTCACTTTATTTGTCAGCTTTACTGCAATAAATGTGAATAACAGCGGCTTTTCTCATCTTTTAGCAGAGCACTTTGTAATTATATTTTTCATTAACATGGTGATGCTGTCAGAGAGTAGGTACATAGGTGCTATGTGTCTTATTTTAGGAGGATTGTCTTCCTCTAATGCTTAGCTCATACTAGTGGGAGGATAATATTTCTTCCCGATTCCTCCATCTTGTTATTCTATACTTGTGAGCCACAGTAATCGCTGGTAGACAAGCGTATGATTCAATAAAAGTATCCTGAGTAAATGTTCCTAAGAAAAGTTATCCTGTTTATTACTAGTGGTGGCAACTTGCACAAGACCTAATACAAGACCTTGCCTTTCTCCAATCCCTTCCAAACCAATGAAGAACACATCCTAAATGGATCTGCAGGGAATAAACACGCTGGCCATTATTCAGAGCACTCTGAAACACAGCTTGTTAAGAGACGAAAAGGGCTGTCTTGCTCTTCTGACCCACGTTAGTTCATGCTGTGCAGTCTTGTAAAGTTAAAGTGGACATTTCCAATACAAAAAGGCCGAGCAGACAGGTGTCATTTATAAATCATGACCAGATTTAGACCAAAGCGGAGCTGCAGTCAGAGAGAAATGCACTTTACAGATTACTCCCTGGGTTACACAGAGTTTGAGTTGGTTGTTTACAAAAAGGGATTATTGTCAGCAGCAGAAGTAATATTCTGCAGTGTCACCCTACAGAATAAAAGTGTAAACTTTGATCAAAGGGATTCTTCAGAATGAATACCAGACTCCTCGTGTTTTCCCCAAGTCCACACTGAGCAGTAAATTAGACTCAAACAAAAAGGCGAGTATTACATCGTATTTGTTGTGCTTGTGATCTCCTCGCAGGCCTTTTGTGAACACATAACATAATTCCTACTGATTCACGAGGCAAAGATTAAAATGCTCAGTGGGGAGGACAGGGTGTTCTTATAACCAGAAGCTGAATAGACAGCTGCTGACTCTTTGAATATTTAGTGCGTCACAAGGTCATCGCCAATCACTAAATTAGGATTAGGATGCTACATACTGAATAGCAAGGAGAATGGATCCATGCTTCCTTGTTTACTGTTGCACCCTCTAGAGATAAATGCTGTTCTGCTGTTGTGTCCCTTTGTATTTAGGTGTGAAGTCACGCTCAGTGCATATTCACAGTTATTTGTCCTGTCATTACTGTTTTCCCTCTGCAGCACTAAATCCTTTGGGAATTGGTTCATATTGACTTGAATTCTCTTGTTCTTGTGGTCATATGCTGGATAATCTCAGACAAACTGTGACATTACTTTCATTACTGAGAAATTCCATCTAATCCTTGTATCACTCTGCCCTGCAGCACTCCACAAAGACATGGGCTCTTGTCGTGCCGCCACCATAACAGGCACCCTCTCCCGCATTTCCCTCAATGATGAAGAGGATGAGAAGGCCCCAGAGGGCCTCAACTACTCCACGTTGCCTGGCAACATCATCTCCAAAGTGATTATCCAGCAGCCTTCAGCTCTGCACATGCCGATGGGAGTGGGCGAGCTGAAAGAGCAGTGCATGGTTGACAGCAACGCCGACATGCGCCGCACTGTTTACCTGTGCACCGACGACGCCATGCGCCAGAGCGACCAAGACATGGGTGGCCATGACATGGAGGGCCACTCGGCGCAGGGCCAGATGATGGAGACAGACTACATAGTCATGCCTCGTGCCTCTGCAGCAGTGTCAGGGTCGGGTAACGTACCCACCCTCCTGAAAGAGGACACCAAGATGAACATCACTATGGATACGCTGCCGCACGAGAGGCTGATGCATTACAAGATGAGTCCTGACTTCAATATCAGCCCGTCAGGCATGGACCACATGAATGTGAACCTGGAGCAGCAGTATCCTAGCGCTCCAGAGCAGATGCAAAACCTGCCCTTTGAACCTCGCACGGCTGTTAAGAACTTCCTCGCGGAGATGGAGGAAACCGCGGGGCTTTCTAGGAGTGAGACAGGGTCTACAATATCTATGAGCTCCTTAGAGGTACATACGCTCATGTGGATGAAGCGCAGAGGATACACAGCTGCAATAAACACTTTACCACACACCTTAAAATATACCATACACGTTTATGAATATACATGTGTTCTTAAACAGATTACTCAATAACTTAATACCTTCATGTTTTATTTTACAGAGACGAAAGTCACGATATTCTGATCTGGATTTTGAGGTACGTACACATTTTTTCTTGTCCTGGAACATACATCTAGCTTTTTTTATGCAGTGAAAAGCCATTTTTTAAAGTTGTGTTTGTCATTTGATTTACTAGTACTTGTTGTGCCTCTTAAGCTTATTGGAGTTACACAGCCTTGACTCAACAAGATTTATTGACATTATTGCTGTGTAGTTAAGGTAAAAGCAAGGCTGTCAACTGACAAACAGGGCAACAGTTCTCATCTACATTTTGTCCTCCTCCATCTCCTACATCCATTAGCTATACGTTGATTTTCAAAATGTATGCTTTCAAAGTCATTTGCACATTTCACATCTGATTTTGCCACTGGTTTCGGCAATTATTATATTGGCTTGCAAACTCATATTCAAACCCCCCCTTTGGCAGGTTTTAGCATTTCCTTTGCATTGTTAAATCAGGCTTTTCTGCATATGTATTGTATGCTCTTTCAAAGTAAAGGAAACATGAGGCTTCTGGCAGCTATTTTGGCGTGGGGTGCATTTTGTTTTAGATAAGATTAACACCAACCCTTAAAACGGAAGAATCGTGCCAAGGTTTGATTACAAGGATTTCCCTTACGCCGACAAAACTATAAATGAGGCAATTTGTCACTGAAGAATTGTGTTTAATCTAGATACACCAGCCACTGCAAATTAAAATAGTTCAGGCTTTGGGTGTCCTATCACCTTAACTTTAATTAACCTGCTGTTTCCTTTATTTTGGCAGTCACTTGTATATATGCAGAGACAAGTAGATTTGTTTCAAACCTGGCCTATGAGTAAACTACCATGGCACTAACAAACTGATCAGAGTTGGAGGGGGTGGAGAGGAAGATGCATTTCCATTATTGGCTGTCAATACCAAAGAAAAAACCCTTGCCATTGCAGAAAGTCATGCACACCAGGAAAAGACACATGGAGCTGTTCCAGGAACTGAATCAGAAATTTCAAACCCTGGACCGATTTCGAGACATACCAAATATGGGCAGCATGGTGAGTAACAGGAAACCACGGGGGTGGCTGTCAGCCAATGAAAGAGAGTAACATCCAAATACCCTATTATTAGATATCCGGTACAGGACACATAATGTGTGATTGTGCAAATGAGCGGTTATGGAGCTAAAGTATTCATGTGGAAGTGAACCTTCCTATACATAGTGTGGCTGCCAGCAGCTGGCCTGGGGGGGCGGGGCGGGGTGGGGGGGGTGGGGGGGTGGGTGATGAGTGAGGGGGCTGCCCCTTCAGAGCACTGAAGCGTTTTCTCCACAAGGCCAGTCTCAGGGTAGAAAGACCTTTGGTGATCTTGTTGCAATAGAGTGCATCCATTCCAATGCAAGGCCATGAATGCACTTTTATTTACATGCACATTCCTACTTAGCAACCCCATCATTTTTCCATTAATGCATGGCCGATTATTTAATCTATCAACATCTATGCAAATATTACCTTAAGTTCACCTTCCTCGCACTGCAGCTGGGTGAGGGGAAAACTTTTCTTCTTCGTCACAGTGGAGTTAGATGTCAAGCGAATTATGAGAATTCTTCCTGACCTTGCTACAAATCAAAAGTCCCACCATCTGTCTCCACACCTGGCTGGAGCTGTAGACAATGTGGATGTCAAGCTTTATCCATCTCCCTCAGACAAGTGGCAATGTTTTCTGTATTGAATGCAACAAACAGAAATTGGGCTGGTGACCAAACACAGCCAGCCTATTGGACAGTGTCAGCTACACAGCAGCCTTTTGGCTGCATGTAATCCTTTTTCACTCACATTTCAATCACCCCTACAGCACAATGTAATTTGAGGTCCGTTGCTTAGTAACCAATGCAAGTTCTTTTGTATAGAAAACGATAACTACAATACACTCTCACTCCAGCCTTTTCTTTATTCTCCCCCCCCCCCCCAAATGATTCTACTGCAGAGCTGGCTGCAGACATTAGTATCCATTTTGTATTCCCTGTCTGGGAACAGCTTCTCTCCCTTATTTGCAATAGTGTCTTTGGGACTGTCAGTGAGAACATATTCAGATGAATGGCTCACACATGAAACCCATATAGCTCACCAGTTACCGAGCTTGGGGAAAACACAATTCTGCTACGACTCCATGATAATAGCGTAAGCATGTTCACATTTAATACACTACCATTATCTTTTGTTATTTGATGCTTCCCACAGCATTAATCCATTATTTTTCAATTAGAAATGGGTAGGAATTCATATAATGCCCTTTTGAATGAATTGAATTCACTGGAAAAGAATTCTTTTTTTTTCTTTTTTTGAAAAAAAAAAACAGTTTAGCTGCAGAGGATGTCATGCCACTAATATCACACCCCACTGGCCATGTTCACAGGACAAGGCAATGCCAAACAAGAACCCATGGGAGAGCTACAATCCAGCCTGTGAGTACCAGAATTACGCCACTATGAATGTACTAGAATCTGACACCAAGGACTCACTGGAGATGACGCCTGCAGAGTGGGAAAAGTGTGTCAACTTACCCTTAGACGTCCAGGAGGGAGACTTCCAAACAGAGGTCTAGAGGGTGAAGAAGGAGAAAATGCAAACTAGGAAAGGAGGAGAAAGGGATGTATTTTGCACTGAATAAAGCAACAGACTTTTCTAACAGCCTTGGCATACATATCTGGATAATACGAGTGTGGCAGGGACATTATGTGCCAATACAATATAAGGACTGAGGAGAGAGAAAAAAGAAAAAAGGGAAAAAAACATCAGTGTTACTTTTTGTATTCTCACTAGTGTACTTAGTGTGGGGCAGCCTGGTGTACAATATTTACCATCATGTGTTTCAAATTATCTGTTGAGGAATTGGCTAAAAAAGGTAATCTCTCTAGATGACACCTCACAAAGCAAATGACATGCCATGTCGTCCCAGCTTCATAGGGTCTAGTTTTGATTTCATAAAACTTGACCCGGGAGCACAATGTATATATTTATGCAGGTTTTTAAAAAGTTTATAACAGTCTGTTTGGCCATTACTACACTTTTTACTTTATAATATAAAACATGGGAGGCAAAGAGGATTTTTTCTGTCATATTAAAATGAATGTTTGTCAAGCTACATTCTTCATTGCTTTAAATGCAATAAAGATAATACTCACTTTTATATAAATAATATATTTCACAACTTTAATACTGCAGAATCTGCTTGAAGGATCCCAGCAAGCTCTCTCATCTGCAGCTCTGTATAAAATATTTAAAAACAAAATGTTGTATGGTGTAAATAAACTTTTGTCTACATATGTTTTACTTGTGCCAATTTATTTTAATGAGAAAAAAATGCCAACCTGATCAAAAGTTATAGCGAAAAATGTTAACATTTGAAAAGGAATGTAAATAAAAGAGGAAATATGTTCGTACTGCTTCAGAGGTTGTGTCAAGTTTATGTGGTTTGTTGGTTGTGAAACGCATTGCTCACTTTGCTCGATTAAGAGAACACTTGAATGTATGAAATCGAATGACATGGATGTGACTAGATATGGAAGCAGTATACTAGATATGGAAGAAGTATTAATGGTTGAAAATTGGACACATGATTGACAGTGTCCCACTTCTCTAAAAACCATGTAAACTGCTTGGACTTTTGTTAAACTTCCAGCCTTTTCTCCAGGTTAGTTTAGCCCAGATTGGATTATACAAGAAAACATTAAAAAAAAAGAGTTCTCCTCAGCACCTCACATACCATCCCCTCGGATCATTTTTAGCTGAGGTTAGTCATTCCCTCTATGATTTAAATCTTACCTTTAAATGCATTTAAAGTTTCCTGACTCACCTCATAAATCCAACCCTGTATCTGATTTCTGAATTTGGATAGGAAACATTCAAACTCCTAATGGGTTTCTGTGCCTCCAGAAGGTTCACCTGATAAGATCAGGTAAGATTTTGCGGGGCAGACAGGGCCAGACGGAGCGCAAATGGGAGGAGAGTGTGAGGGCTTAGGGAGAATCTTATTTGTGCTGTCTGGTGGTCTGCAGTATGGCTGGCACTCCGGCAATGAGAGCATCAGTATGTGTCTTCCCTCTGGGGAGCAGCGGTCGGAAGAAAGAGGAAGAGACGGAGGGGGAGGAGGAGTGACTTGGACCTGCACCATCAGTGACAAATGATGACAAGAAGGAAAAAGGGGGAATCAGACAATAAAGTCACACTTTTCAGTTGTGCTCCGTCATCACAACAATATGAATTAAGTTGATTACATGAGGAGCTCAGTCTAGACATTAATGTCTGGATTTACAGTGCATTTCAATTTAGACTACCAGGCATAATTAGGTTAATTATATACAGAACTGCTGCCTGTGAGAGGCTCTGTGAGAGACTTTTTTTTTTTTTCCATTAATGTGCCATCGTCCAGTAGAGTGAATGTGAAGTGCCTTTAGGCACAACGTCATCTCACCACCGGCTCTGGTTATACGTCTCACGCCTTTTTTAATACAAAGACTGGAAGATAAGGATGACCAATAATCTTTATAAAACAGGATGCATTTTAAAAGAATGATAGTCGAGCTATATTTTGAGGTGTGAGTGTTTATGAAATGGAGAAATATTATATTACAGTGGTGGAAAAAAGTTTTCGGACACCCTTAAAATTTTACACAATCTCAAATATTATCATGAAATATATGCAGAAAAATCTCTTGTATTTCACAAGGTGTGGCTGCATCAGACAGACACAAACAAAACAAATGATTTCTTTTGTTTATTGCTATCAAGAAAAAAAACTTGATGGTGTCAACATATCAGTTCTCAACATTGTCGGTATCAAAGTTAACAAATAGCAAAGAATGTGTTCAAAACTGAACAAAAAATAAATAAACCATCACATAACAAAATGAATATTTAGTACTACTGCCATTAGCACGCAGTAGCGCTTTAATCCTGGCTGGCATGTTCTCCACGAGCCTTTCACACTGTTTAGGGGTAATCTTCTCCCATTCTTCTTCAATTACTGTTTTTAATTCTTCCAAATTCTTTGATTTCCGCATTGAAACAGACCTTTTGATAATCCACCAAAGATTTTCAGTGGGCCTCATGTCCGGGGATTGAGCTGGCCACTCTAAGACCTGGATATTGTGCTCCTGCAGCCAAGTTCTACTCGACATGGATGCGTGACAAGGGGCATTATCTTACTGAAACATCCAGTTTGGACCTCGACGGAACAGAGCATGTGCAGAAGGG
>JBBMJY010000003.1:13588836-13637625 GCA_037833715.1 Toxotes lorentzi
TTGTGGCTGTGACTGTACAAAAACAAATTGCACTTGGAAACTTAAGAGTGATTGTTAATGCAACATATCACAAATGCGTGGGGTGTCCGAAAACTTTTTTCCACCACTGCATTTTGAATTTATGGTACACATTTTCAAACAGCTTGAACCAGCCACCACTAGAATAGTCTTACTATATAACAAAAAATGTCCATTTGAGGGACATCAATATTGAGGATTTTTTTAAAATATTATCATGGCACACTAAAGCATCTACATCTGCATTGGACACTTGTTTAGTACAGCCACCTGTTTTATGTAGAATCTATCAGCATTAAAAAAAAAAAAAGTATTTTCTTACTTTTTACACCAATGGATTAATGTTACTTTTTGTGTTTGAAAGACAGTGCAGACTGTGCCTCTACACTTCAAGATGCTTGCAGCTGTTGAGACTTTCATTTATGTATTTATTGTTATCCCCTGAAACTTTAGGCATTTGCCGAATAAATGCATGGCTGACAGCCTTTTTCTTCCACACAGCGAATATCATTTGGAGAAAGATGAAAACAGACAAGTTTCAGTGCCTCCAGGCATAATTTATGTGCTTATATGACCTAATGGTATTCAAATGAGAAGCACTAAATGTGTATGGGATCAAAGTTCTTCATTTGTCAGTTGATGAATGTGCCATGTTGTGACTCACCAGCAAAGGAACATGACAAACTTTACCATACAAATAAACAATATCAAAAGGCCTGTTCCAAGTCCAAAATGCTATTTGTGACATTTTATTATCTCTACTTCCCTAACTGATCAAAAATCCTGAAAGAGGAGATTTAAAAGTACTTGAAAAAGTATGTGAACAAAACACTACAGATTTAACACAGATTGGTGCATGGTTTCTCTCATTAACAGTGTTCTACTTTCCTTTAACAGAATCAGCCATTGTATGGGGGAAAACACGCTGCTACATTCTTTTTAACAGCCTCTTTATTTTAATCGGCACCATATGCAAATAGGTCCAGACAAAGTCATTAGTGCTATCATAGTCTGTCTGTGCCACCACTTGCTGCAGGCAATTAAATAGCCAAGCTAAAAGCAAACATAAAAAGAAAAAAAAAATCAAACACCATGCAATTTGGTTATACTTCACTTGCTGTGAAGTCTTGCTTGAACTAAGATTTGTGTCTCTGTAGCTCAGTTAATGAGAATAATATGGTTAGGATTATGATAACTAATAATTGATGATGACTAATAATGTAATATTTCAAACTTGGCTGTCATTTAATGAAAATCCTGCAGAATATTTAGATTTTTGAGCACAAACTCCAGATTTTTATATTGCAAATGTGTCTGTTGTAAGGTTGACACAATGCCCTGTGTGTCTGTAAATGGAAAGCTGTATCATTAAGTTGCTGATAAATGGAGCTCGGGACATGTTGAGTCTGCTGGACAAGTCTTCATTTGGGAGTGAGTGGCAGGTCCCACAAGCCCGTAAGAGCAAAGGGGTTAACCTGCTTAGGGGCTGCAAACACTGAATCAACATAATCACATTGATCTTGCCACACTTTCCTCCCTGGAGTCATGACTGAGGGGTAAGTCAAACTGTTGGTCTATCAAGGGCCTGTCAGAGGAGTTAAAGCCCTGGGGAAAGACTTGAGGCCACCCAAAAATCACAGAAATCATCCTGGGAAATGTTGCGGAGGACATAATGAAAGAGGACAAATAGTGTAAAGTTTGGCAAAACATTAATACTCATGTTTTTTGGACCAATAGTAACATCGGCAATTTCCCTGACTTCTCATCCAGCGCCATCTTCAGGTTTTGCCATGTTCATGTCAAACTGATTCAAGCAGGAAAACCAATCCACACCAGCCTCCTCGTAGATGTGTGGCAAAAAGGCACCAACTGCACCACGGCTTTTGTAGGTTGTTTGTTTATGGGTGGTTTTACTTGGTAACAAATTGCTGCAAATACACGACAAAAGAAACTAATTTGAGCTGTTTATGTGGTGCGACTACAAGGTTAGCATGAAGGTTAACCACCTTGGAACAATGCATGCACAGTGCTCTTTTCCCCGTTGTTCCCATTTTGCGGGCAATGTTTGAATGTGGCATTATTGCTAAGTAGCAAATGTTAGCACACCACCATGGTGAACTAGGTTGGTCATCATGTTAAACATTAAATCTGCTAAACACTGTCATTGTGTTTATATGTTTGTCAATGTTAGCATGCTGACATTAATGCTAACATTTAGCTCATAGCACCGCTAGCAGCAGTTGCTAGCATGGCTGATATATTGAAATCTAACTTAGCATCTGGGTTTATTCATGTTGAGCATAAATTAGCTGGGGGAAAAATAAATAACGTAGTTTAAATTCTGACATCTTACTGTATAATGAAATCAAAAATGTTTTAATAGACTAGAAAAAAAGTATTTATTTTTATTCATTTATTTTATATAACTTGGACACAAACTGCAGGGTGTTAACTATACCATACGTGCCTGAAAAACTGTAACTTTAAAACTATAATTGGACTTTGCAAAATAGTTGCACTTAAAATGAAGACAAAGTTTTGAAACCCAAGAAAAATGAAACTGCGGCAGGTACTTACCATACACTGTAAAACACAAAATGGTCTTTCATCCTGTGGTGCAGTAAGACAGATGATGGGTACTGGGCCCTTGTAATTTCTCTGGTTTCAACAGTATACTCCAAACAATCATCTCTGTTTTATTTAAAAACAGGGACTGCCTCAGAAAAAACACAATACTGGTATCCACTGTCAGTCACTGTCACTGTTTTAAAGATTTATTTTTTTTTTAGTTTCTAGACTTGTGATATTATATCAGATATGATAATTAGCAGGATCAGGCGTGACACAAATTAGGATTTATAGTTTCGAATGCATCCGAGTCTGAAACCCCACTGCTTTCTTGGTGACTTAGAGGATTAGTGGCTTTTCCTTTCATTCAAAATGATTTGGAGGTCTCCCAAGAACCCTGGAGTCCCAAAACACTTAGGCAGGCAGGTTTAAAACCTCCCATTTACATCATGGAGAATCCCTGCAAATGTAATAGATATAAACAGTTGGCCAAAATTGCTCAGTTCGCAGCAATGATGTGTACATAAAAACAATTAAAACTAAAGCTAACTGAATTTGCATAAAAACTGGAGTTTTAATGGATGTAGGATCAAATTTTGTGTTTACATTTATGTTGACCACTACATTAATTTTGCAAAAACTGTGAAAAAAAAATCAAATGCATCTGTTATGTATGGCCTTCGGGCATATCTTACAAATGTTGCAGCTGCCTGCAAAAATAATTTTCCTCAACTAATTCATCGATTTATTCATTAAAATGTGTTCATTGTTCCCAAACAAACTTGCTAGAGGAGCCAAAAAAAACAATGCAGGAAGGAGGGAGAAGATGAGTCAGGACTGGCTTTTGAGTAACGGGGATGTCAAGAAAAGTTGCACTCTGAACAGCACAAATCCTCTGATATGACATGTTGATCACACAATCCTCTCTGCTAGAGTTCAAGGGCTCCATGTGTTTGGCTCAAGGCTTATTTGGTTTATTAGTGTACGTGGGGGTGGCGTATCACATTATGGCTTAACTCAAAGCAGGCTTGCACAATAGTTATGACAAGGAATGCATACCACTAGCTCTAATTGGATATGCACACGAAATGTCATGCAAATCCATCCGAAACAAGCGCTGAGTAGTTACATGCTAATCCAAGGACGGATGTGCTTAACTGTCAGTTTCATTTGATGCAATGTTCTTATTACTCTAAAACTTAGAAGTCAAAACTTCAGCTCAGGACAGTGTGGTAAACCTTATCAATCACAAAACTACTGGTTGTGATTATGAACTTTGCACCTCCTAAACAGATTTAGGACAATTTGTCCACATTGTGGTCAAAGCAGTCACTATGCTCAGATCTTTCAGGGAGTGTATTTGATAATTGTTTAAATGCAGAAAAGATTCTCCCCAAACTGTAGGAAGGAACTGCACTGGTTTTAATTACAACACAAAAAGCCTCAGCCTCAGACACTTGATAAATTAGAGCAGTAGAACCTAATACACTCTGAAGCTTTGAACAAATGAAATGGCTGAGAGTTAGCATGTGGTACTCACTAACAATTAGGCAAGTAATACTAAATGCTCACTAGCTGGTACACCAGTAAGTACAACAGAAATAATTTGCTCTAAGCTCCTGATTGACACATCATTATGTGCAATACAGACACTATTTGATTGAACACAAATGTGATTTAAAGAGAACAAAAACAGCTGTACCTTGTGATAGCTTGCTCTGTTCCAAACAACTGCTACACAAATGTTAGCATGCTAAAAATGATAACCATCAACCAGCTACAACAGCTGAGAGTGTAGAAGAAGAGAGACATCATGTTGTGGGAAAACGAGATCTTAAGAGTGTAAGATCTGCTCCTGAACACCAGGTATGAAAAATATCTGGAACGGGCAAAAAAAAAAAAAAAAAAGTGTTTTCTTAGTGTGTTTAAAATGGTTTTATTTCTACATTCAATATTGACACAACTTCCCCACCAGCATTCTTTTCAACCAGTCACAGGTGAAGGAGCACTCGATGCAGCTTCCGTGATCCTCGTCTAACCACATTTTCAGCTTCTGGCTTCGCTGATTCTCATCAAAGGTAACCCTGGCTATTATCTCGAAGAAAGAAAAATCATTGAGGATCATTCAGGTTGATTTCTGTGAGGCTAACGTAGGGTAGTATATACTGTAGTGTGTGCCCATCATGGTACTATACCTTCATGAGGCACAAACATTTGGTTTCCAAATTAAAAAAACAAAAAAAACAAAAACAAAACACCATTCATATTAATGTTTTCTGCGATTTTCTGTGAACTTGTTAATTGTTAATTAATCAACACTTTGTATTCATTTTGACACAGACTGCTAAATACACTGGGAAAAAAAATATGAATGAAAAAAAGCCATTAATAGTTCTATGTCACAAGCCTGCTGCTGATAAACTCTAGAGCACTGGCTAAAACAAGAAGTATCCTTAATTAAAAGAAAATTACACCCATGTTTTAGATTAATTCTTTTTGTTTTTTTGTTTTTTTGTTTTTTTTCCCATTTTACTAATGTTCTTCCAACACAGAGAGCAAAAAGCTGTTGAACCTATCTAATTAAAAACCAAGATTAACTGAAACCTTGAAAACAAGACAGCCGCAATTGGTCCTTTACATGTCACATACAGTGCAGGTATGCAAGTACACAAACATTTGCTTAAATAATGGTCTGATACTGCACATAACTAAATGCAGGAGGGAAAAATCAGCAAATCCACGAAAAACATATTTAACCTCAGATGAGAACGAGCTAAATAAACATTGAAAATGTTACCGCTGTCAACACTTATGAATCAGTATTTTTAGACCAATTAAATTTTCAGAAAACAAGCAAGCAGAACAGCTCATGTAGATGCAACTGTTTTCAGTATTTTACCTTAAATGATATACTAAAGCCAACTATAGCTATTGTCATAAAGAAAACCATTTAAAGCATCTAGAAAGTGCTTAAAGACCAGAAAAAAACTAAGTTTATGTCTAAGTTCTGTCTCAAAATAAAACTCAGAGGCTCAGAGTTTTGAGGCAGCATATGACTGTCTCTGCTGCCGCAATAACGTGCGTCTCCTCCGGTAGAAAAATGACCAATTTGTGTCAGCTTCAAACTGTTAAGAAGTGAATTCTCAAGGTAGGACTGAGTTGGAGGACACTCCCAGAATCCCAAAGTCATCAATAATATTGACTGAGAAAGACACAACAATCAGTCTGAGCGGTCTCATTAAGGGGGAGGGATGCATCAACTCAAAACAAGGCTGGAATCCACAAGACACCACTGCAATAACTCCTTATGACCAATAAATTAAATTACGACAAATTACTGACGGTCATTTGTTTGTTTAAGAAACCGTACTTTCTAGTCCCTTTAAGTTGTGGTTGGCATATCTACAAACCCGATCAAGAGAATATTGATGTTCAGTGCACATATTCGTCGTCACTTATGTCTGAGTCATCGGCCTCCACCTCTCCTTCAATCACAGACTTCTTCCCTCTGCAGCAGGACACTACCAGACCAACGAGGAAGGCCTAAAAATAATGAGAAAAGTAGACATTAGGAAATATTTCATAAGGATCATTTGATAGGAATGCATCAGGAGCACCCAGGAAAGAGGCTATTAAATATTTTTTGCTGAGGAGATTAGCTGTGTGCAGTGTTGGAAAATCATTTCCCTGTAACCTTTTTCTGAACAGAAATTAAATTATGTGCTTCTACTCTCACACTCCTCCCTGAGGAAAATACTCTTGAACTACTGCCTTTGAAGTAAATTAAATGTTATACAGATGTTGTTGCTGTAAATAATTTATTGTTCAAAAGATACAAAATAACTAAATGCACGTGTTTTGATTCACCTTTGCCAAAAAAAAAGAGAAAAATTGAGCCCGTTTAAGCCTCCTCCCTCCCCTCAAAAAAACCCCCAAAACTAAACAAACAAAAAAAAAATCTACTGAATCTCTCCCTCTACTTCAAATCAAGATCATGTCATTTTATTTACATCCGTGGACTTACCCCAATAAAGGCCCAGTTACCAAAATAGTAGATGGTGCTAAAGAACCAGAACTTGTGAAGGAAAAGATAGGATCTTGTCACTGTGCACTGGTCTGAAAGGGACAGAGAAAACACAAGAACATCTTCTTAAATCTATACAAGTTAACAAAAAAAAACACATGTAAAATTATAGACAATCTAATCTATACAACACCAGCACATTTACTTTTGTATTCAACAAAAGGTGGCTGGCTGTCGAACGTGTTTTGAATACAGGAAGGTATTTTCTGCCAGGCTATATGTTTCACTGGCATTTATACTTGTCATGTCTTGAAATACAGAAAATATTTTACCATTTTGGGACAAAGTGGAACAGCAATTTTTTTTCACAACTTTTATATTTTTCAGGTAAAAAATAATTGTGACGGCAGTCCTCAAAAAATAGTTAACAAAATGAAAACAAAAACAAAGAGTAAGTGGTCTTAAAAACCAATTAAATAGTAATGAACCTGTGGCGTTGGGGGCAACCATCATTCCCGAAAAGGAGAATTTAAAATATTGTCACGTTCAGGCACAAAGGTTCCTTCTTGACATTGGGGACATGCTTCACTTTCTTAGATATTCCTTTAGCAGAAGGGATGTGGGATGTGGCTGAAAGCTTTGGGAATAGCCAAGTAAGTGAACCTGAATTTAGAATTTTTATCATGGATTGTCAAACGTAGCTTTTGATATAAATTTTTCAGAATTTGCATTCTTACAAAACAGACATCCATTAAAAAGAAACAGAAAAAGAAATGAAGGTATAATACTGAACATGCAATTTTGCAGGAAACTGTTTCAGCTTTAAAACTGAACAATACAGAATGAAAACTAAACACTGTGGTTTCCAGGGAATGACTGCTTTTCATGTCTCTCCTAAAGTAGTTATTTTATTTTCACTGGAATTTGCATCGGTCTTTTTGTGCAGTCATTTATAGTAGTTATATCTACTGCAGACTTGTGAAAAAATGATGGAGGTTAAAGGTGAAAGAAGAGTAACTGGGTAAAGAAAGGAGAGAAGGCAGACAGAGGAAACAGGACTCCTGTTTTTTTTTTGGGGAGAAATATGAAAAGTAACTTCTCTGCGGTGTGGACTATCATCCAGGAAAACAGCACGGGTGCGATACAACGCGACGCATCTATTGCTAGTGTTCATAATTGCACAAGTGTGGCACTTGTTATACATCTGTGTTAAAAAGGGGTGTGTACACACTTAAGAGCCAAAAACAGGCCATTACTACATGGAGCAGTGCCTCAGGCAATTGTGTCACTGTAACTGAAAAAGACAACCAGTCTTCTGAAAAGAGGAAAGCCATGTCACTGTCGATGTGAATATGACTTAACCAATGGAATGATGGAATATTTAATGGAGGCTTGCATCAAATATATCCAGTACTACACATTGAAAAGGCAGAAGGTAAAAGCGAGGACACGTGAGAAGACGCCGAAAAACTGTAAAGACAGTGAACCATAGCTTACGGGTTATGCATGCAACCCCCGTTCTCTGAGACCATCTCAAGCTGAAGAAAGAAGAGCTGAAGAAATCGGTGATACGTGTACACTTGTTGTTCCCATACACGCAAAGTGATCAGTCCTTTACAAAGTTCAATAAGATCTAAAACAACATCCTTTTATATGTTGGGGCTCTGCTGCATAGTAACTGCGAAGTGTGCAACACACCTTGTTGTTGTTTTTAATTAGTAAGATGACTTTATTTTGAAATCTGAAATCTCTTTGCATTTGAGTTTTGATAACCTACAACTGAGTGCAGCCACAAATAAACCAGTGAAGAGAACACTCCTGTTGTCATGTCCTTTTCCTGTAGTAGACAGAAGAGTCCACCACAAAAAATTATGAAAAGCTTCACATCCTAATTTCTCTTTACTGTTGATATCACTAGGTAGTAAACATGAATGGAAGCTAGAGTGTAAAGAAATTGTATATAAAAAAAACATGTAAGTAAAAGGAATAAAAGGCAATATGTTCTACAGTATCTGAACCTAACTCTGACCTCTAATGCTGCCACTTCCTGGGAGCACGTTGCACAGCTTTATTCTGTAGTGTTCCTCAAGTGACATATTGTTGCTATGACCATGGACAGATCAGTCAGTATTGACTGATCACCGCGATCACTGATATAAACACATCAACACCAAAAACTTGAGGAAAGAGACTCATTTATTGCTTATAAAATCCAATTGCTTTCTTTGTCTGTCTAGCAGCTCTGCGCTTTGTGCTGGTGACACTGCCTTTGAGAGTTAGCTCTCCAGTGTTTGACAAAACTAATACTGCTATTGATCTGACTGGCACAGACAGCAGGAGTAATATAAGAATTCTTAAGCTGAGTCATTCCCCTTTATGTGCATGAATGGGTATTGGCAGGCATGGGAAATGCTGATGACGTCAAATGTGGAAAGTGCCAACGATGTGCGTGCAGTGTCTGGGACTCTCCTCAGCGCTCTGGTTCTTTTTGTGTGAAAACACAGGAAGAAAGAAAAAAAAAAAAAGCTTCCCTTCTGATCGCCTGTATTAATTAGCTTAGCCGTGCACACTGAAGCAGTAGAAAGACAAATATTTCAATACGCTCCTAATCAGACTTGCATAATGTCAACAGAACAAGACAAGAGAGAAAGTCCACAATGCTGAAGTGAAGACGAAATGGACTGTCTGGTTATGTTAGAGAGCCATCTGGAGCATTAACGCTAACCCTGCTGAGCTGCTCCTATCACACTGTTTCTTACACAGCCCTTCACACTGACTTGAACCCCATGAACAGTGCAATCAGACTTATACCAAGCTACATGACATCAAGGTCCACAGCAATAACTCAGTGTGCATAGGAATTTATTCATTACAGTCAATATTTTCAAAGCATCCCCCTCTAGAGTGCTGAATTAAAAAAAATAAAAAAAGGAAAAATCTAGGTCTGTACCCTTCCATCCATAATAAAGATTAGATAGAGAGGACCCCAGGGAGCTCTGAAGGTGTACCAACAATCAGCTTTTGCTTCGCCACGATCAACAGATAATAGAAGAAGCAAGTCTAGCTTCATTCCCATGACCCCACTCTTTTCCTCCAGTACCTCAGCCATCTGTAGCTCTCCAGCTGCTCACCTGAATTGCAGGGCTCCAAGAGGGACCTACAGATGGTTCTCAACAGTGGTCTGCCTAAATATATTATCATGTACGCCACTGACCCACTTCACCTTGAAATCATTACTGTTCTCTGATAAGAGCATGGGGCAGTGTGCGTGTGCAGGTATGCAGGTAATTTCACCTTGACTCATGATACTCGGGCAAGCGCTGCCCCGTGTTAGCGTGATGCATTATGTATAACTTTCATCTCTGCATTCAAACACAAATACATGCATAAAACCCTGCACGCACACACATACACACACAGACACGTCTTCTTTGTGAAAGCCTCTCTATCAGCAAGCACTCGTGTACCTACACAGTACGCTTTTACTTTCTCTCCATCTAAAAAGCAACGGAGCACTTTCATTCCAGTGTCCTTTGAGGATGCTGATGTTCCTTCAACAGAACTATTTTCAAATCTCTGGTTTCTCGTATTAGTGTTGTCGATGAAAGTTCACCAAAAGCATCTTTTTCGCTGTGCAGATTTTTTATTTATTTATTTTTTTTTTACTTGCACAGAAAATCCATTTGAGCAGAGCTCAGACCCCCTATATGCAGACACAAAAGACAGCATATGAAGGAGTGACCTGATCTGACCTAAAGTAAACCACTGATTATAACAACAGGAAGCCAAGAAAGAAAATTGCAGCTATTTACAACCGGGTTCTTGTTTTCTATTACAGCTAGTTATGATAAAATTACTTTATTCACCAATGTCATTTCTGACATCTGGGGCTGCAGCTACATCTCTAAAAGGCCATTAGAAGCACTAACACAAGACATCACACAGTCACACAATTTGTTAACAGAGCTCCCATTATTTGGAGTGTGGTTTCAGGTTTTTTGTTTTTTTTTTCAGTACTCACTCTCCTCATCCTTTTTTTTTTTTTTTGGTTTCAACCAACTCTTCAGGGAAATAGCCGGCTCTTTAGCTAAATAAAGTGTTTTTAATAGTGGAGGTCTTTTGACACAATCCCGAGAAAACAGATATTCTCTGAAACAACATTCTCAAAGAATAGGTAGGCGGTGTCTGTGAATTACAAGATGGACATTTTTCTTTCAAGAGAATAACTTTTGACTGACATATTCCATTGTAATGCAAATTGATAATGATCCCCTTGATGCAAAGAAAATTACTATTAATTTGTGTTGGGGTTGAGGGAGTCTCCACTTGAAAATTGCTTGGGCACCTGACATCTCGGAGGCAACACATAAAATTCCAACCATCTTCCCCCCCTGAAGCTCTTTAAAACAATGCTGTGGAAACCGGCAAGTTGCTAGGAAACAGACAGCAGTCCGTAGAGTGAAAACACTCCTCTGTATCAGGAGTTTCATCACTGGGATTCAAACTAGAAATAATATGATTTGTCCTCCATGGTTAAAGACGGACTTCAGCTCAAAATTCTGCTTAAAGGTGAAAAGGTGAAAAAGAACCAGAAAACCATCAGCAGAAAAATGGGAGCAAAGACCAAAAGGGAGTTTACTGGTAAATTGAGCTTCTGTGTCAAAAACAAGCTTTTGGGTTGGATTTTTTGATATTAAATGTGGAATAAACTTTCAAAAAATGTGATTTTGAGCAATACGATTGTTCAAAAAAAGAAATTAGATTTTGCAATATGCCTTTACACAATTCACAGTTTTTTTTTTTTTTTTTTTTAATAGACTCAATATTTTGTGTGTGTACAGTGCTGTGTACAGTATGCTATTAAAATCAATGGTTGTCAAGGTAGTGAATGTAACCAGTAATGGGGGTTGCTGATGTAATGATGGAGGTGTTAACATTACTGCAATAAACAACAGAGGGGACTAATTAGTGAATTTCTTCAGTGAGGGAGTGATCATTAGAGACTGATATGAAGACAGATAAATCTTTGATTAGAACAGTAATAATGAAATAAAATCAAATGCATCAATAAATGAGATGGAGGCGCATTTAAATAGTTCTGATTATGCACATTATTAAGATCCTAAACAATTAGACTATTGTCAGTCAGAAAAAGAAAGAAAGAAAGAAAAAAAACGGATCATCAAATCATCCAAGAGATCCAAGAGGGTGGTAAGTACAACTACACAAAAAAATCTTCTCATCTTTACCGACAAAGGCAGATGGAAGATGTAGATGAACTTAGATGCAAGTCTGAGTTCATGATCAAAGCAACTCCCCCACCAGAAGCGGCAGCAGCAGCAGCAGCAGCAGCAGCAGCAGCAGCAGCAGCAGCAGCAGCAGCAGCAGCAGCAGCAGCAGCATGAGCATCATGGTGGTAAGAATGATTTGACAGAGCAGCCTCATCTAATGCTGAGAATTCCTCGGGCTTCAGCCAGGCTTCATAAAGCCGTAAAAATACTAAAAATTAAATCCATTAATAAAATTATTTATCGAAAAGAACTTATAAAATAAAATGATTTAATATACTAAAACCAAACTTGGAGAGATTTAGTGCCGCAGTTGTTCCAAGTTTGTGCCAACTGCGTAAGAGAGTATGGATGTAAAATGAAATGGACTAAGATGAAACTCCCCCCCCCCCATCAGCTGCTGAAGTAGACAGGAAAGCAGCATCACTACTGTGCTGAGGTCCAGACGGCAGACCCTTCAATAAAGCACAAACAGAGCTCAGATTTTTCTTTTCCTGAAAGCACCTTCACACCCTGTGCTGAATCACATATTGAAGAAGACCTTAGGGTTCAGGCTGTCTGGGGCCATGGCAACTAACTCCTGAAGATTCATTTTCCATTATGCTGAGTAAATGAGTAATGGCGTGGTAATGACCTTAGAGTAGATAATGGAGAGCTTGGCACTGAGCACCTGCTCACCATGATGTTAGTGTCATTACACCACTGTGACCAACTGGCCAATCAGTCACCAGCTTGACTTCTGCCCTCTTTCGCCTCAGCTGCCTTTTGATCCAGTGTCAAACTAAAGGTTATTACAAAGTGATGCCCTCCCAGAGTCTCCTCTGAGGCTGAGGCCATTTTCTACCACCGTACATTCTCACTCTTATTTTTCACATCCACAAAGAGGAGCTTGAAATTTAGAGACAAAGTGAACGTCAGTTCATATTCATGTTTGTGAATCTCTTGGTCATGCTATGGTAACATAGGTCTATTTAATTATCTATATGAGTTTTCAGACTCAAGTTGTTTAGACAGACACTCCAACAAACAACAGGAAGTGCGGTACAAATGATCTAAGATCACAGATAGTGAAGTAGGTTTAGATGAGCTGGGTGGTTGACTAACTGCCATGTAGCCATGTGCTCCATATCGAGGGTTGCTGAAGTACCCTCTCTTTTGGGAAAAAGCCTATTATCCAGATTTGGGAAAGAAAGAGTTGCACTCTTTCTACACACAAATTAAATATGTCACCTGTTACTACAGTGTATTTGTCGATAAGCTTCTGATTGTATCCCCCCTCAGTCGCATGTGTTATCTCTGCTTGACACTGCCTCCTGCTCATGGTAGGTGGTACAACGGCTGTTATGAAAGTAGGAGCCATTTCCAAGATGGCCAAAACGGGACCCTTTTCTCTAGGCTGGTCAAAAGAGAGAGGAGAAATACATATTGCCATTGTCCTCAAGACTCTGGCACCACGACCCCTTCAGAATAAAAGAACTGCAGAGTGCCAAAACTTCTCTGTAAGTGCCCTCAGTAATTAACACTACACGGGAAAAAATTGATTTCTCTTCTCACCAGCTGAGGGTCCTGTGGTGCCCAGGAACACATTCGATTGTATTTCACTTACCTGATCCAGCTCAACTTCAACAGCTACCAATAACTTATCTTCTAATCAGATACAGTACAGCTTCCATCCAGCCATAAACAAAATGACAGAGTGAACAGATTCACATGGGTGAATCTGTTTGGGTTAATTGTGATAGTCATGGGACAAGAAGCAAATTATTTGTTGGAGAAAAACAAACAATCAAACAAAGAAAAACTAATTTCCACAATTCTGTCTGAATGGTCATGTAAACAAGAGTATTATGGGGCTTGTCGGTTTATGTAATTACTGTATGTTGGCAGTTTTGGCGTTATTGACATTATTCTCACGTGTAAACACAGAAGGATTAATTGGGTGCAACATTACTTATCACTTATTTATCACTCACATTTAATCACAGATGAATGTGATCAAAGGCAACATAATACACGATACATGAGAGAGAAAATTTCATACAGCTGACTGGATACTTGTGTTCTGATATAAAATTGGTCCTCATTACACAGTGCATAGAAAACATGGTGACAAAGGTTGTTATTACATAAAGAAATGTCAAAGGCATTAGTCCATTAGCAGCTGCATGTTGTATAACCCTGATACAGTTCCCATCAATAGGCTATACCCACTGCAGAAGGCCCGGCCAAATATGCTTATCACATCAGGTTGTACTGTAGTTCAGCAAATGACTGTCATGCTGTCCCACAGGTGTCATTCCACCGGAGAGACTGGCTCCAGTTTGTGCATTGTACTTTACCACACTTAATCACTTTTCAGTTCAGATCAGTTTTTCTGTATATAGACATGAATAAACTGACAAAACTATGATGTAACAACCAGTCCCCCGATTATAATCAATAGATAGATAGTTTTTTTGAGTGGCATTCAGCCTACCACAAAAAGCACTACATGCTCTACTGGGAAGTGCTAGGTTTTATTTAATGTTTGTTAAAAAGATTAAGTCTAAAGAATCCGCCTGTTTTTTAAATTTTTCTTTCTTTTCAATAATAATAATCGTTCAGTAGACAAGGGGCGATAACCACAATGATGCACCAAACTACAACAAAAAAAATAAAACGGTTTTCAAATTACCTAAATGTCATATAACCTTCTGGCATTCCTACACATGATTAACTAAACAATATAAAGATACATTTACGAAGAAATGCTGCACATAACATTAGGAAATATACTCAATTGACTGTAATGTCTGTCTACCACTCCTACTTAACTGTTTTCACACGAACATTACCATTTTTTTTTATTAAATGCTTGACATTTAAACGCAACAACGCTCATTAGCTACTCTAATTGCATTCCAATTGTACATCTTCCGGGAGAGCATGACCCAACCTTTATTCATTTGAATAAAAAAAATAATGATCCGCTAACAAAAACAAAAATGCACAACAGCCCAGACACTCCCACATGTTAAAGATAGACTTGATGACTGAAGTTATTCTGAATATATGAGAGGATAAACTAGTTGCAAACATGAAGGGGAAACCTGTGATATGACAGGTTTAAACAAAAAATAATAATAATAATAATAAAAGAATGTTTATAATCTTGTTCGTTTCCTTTCAACCATTGTAGGAATGGCAGTTACCATTAGCCGGACAGCCAAGTGATTTCCCCTCATGTACTTTTATAGTAAATTTCAGGATTTCTTCTGCCAGGTCTTCAGTGTGATATAACCACTCAAAGAAAGAAAGAAAGGAAGACAGTCATATCTGCAGTATTTATCTGCATCTGACATAATATGCATGTATCTCTATCTTAGAACTATCTCTGACTTTATAACCAAATAACTGCATTATATCTCCTCCACCACCAACAAGAGCCTGGCTTGAACATTAGGCAAATTAATAAATTACCATGATAAAGCTCACTGGTATGATGTACGTTCGCACATTTGTGTTTTCATGGCTGATTTACTGTAATAAGCGTTGGCATGGAGACAGCAAGAGGCCATGTACTGCATTTGTAAATGTTTGTCCTTGGTATTATTCCCTGTAATGAATAATGAATGTTGATAAAGACTACTGAACAGTGTTCTACACAAAATGGCCAGGTTGTACGCTGTCCTGCCTTTCTTCTAGTATTGACTCGACTTGTGAGGAATAAATCTTTGATGTTGTGTTGTAAGTTCACCCAACATCTCGCTATTAGACCGGTGCTACCTTACCGTGCGAGCAGAGATGACAGACTTACCCTCAGGTGCGTCGGCATCACAGATCCTTGGGGTGCCAAAAGTAGCATTCCCAGATGTAGGACCTGCTGAGGGCATCTGAGTCTGATCAAAAAACACAAGAGGCATGTATCCGTTCAGCAAAGAAAGAGTACAAACTACATAACGCGGTACAAATAGAATTAGGCTTGAGAAGAAGGAACATAACCATAACCTCTGAAAATCTATAAGACTAGAATAATACCCAGAAATAACAGGCTTTAACTCATTAATTACAGAATGACCCTAAGTTTTACAAAGGAAGAGAATCTCCAGGAAGTTTTCCAGATGATGTGAGTATTGCCATGAATAAACAGAATAAATTAACCCCATTCAGATGCTAACAGGAATATACAGAACTTTCAGTTTATAGAAAACATAGCCACAGGTCAGTAGGGTGTGAGTACAATTATTTAAAGAGTTGCTTCACTTGGGAGATTACTAAATAACTGAAGTATTTAATATCTGCTACTATTTAGGCTGCACTGTATCTGCTTGGCTGGTATAACTGGCACCGAGAGACAATGCATTCAGATACCGCAGGTGAAAAGACAGCAGCTGACAGGAATAAGCCATGTTTACCATGTGAGTCATACAGAGCTGATTTTAAAAAGGTTTTTTTCCTCTCTCTCTTTCTTATTTAAAAAGAGGCAAAAACATCACAGTTCATTTTAATTACGTGGCTTAAAAGATTTTCTGAGACGAAGCATAGACACAAGGGTGCATCTCAACCACATGCACACACCCACACAGAGAGAGAGAGCAGAGCTACATCAGATCACATGGGGGGTAGACTGTCAAACAACAGATCCACACACTAATAGCCCCACAGTCTAATAGACATAAACAGGATCCGAGAGGAATAAGAGTCTAAAAGCCCCACAACCAGCCCGTTACAGACCATGCTGCTGCCTACACGGAGCTGGACCGAAGTGATTTGAACCCATTGACTGACCGACACTGTCACAGCTAGCACCCCGTCATCAAAGCTAGCTCTCATCAGCGAGAAAAAAAAAAACAACCTAGAAATGCACAGAAATGTACACACACTTTACCTGTGCAAGATATTTCTGGCTGCCATACATGACATATTGTGGGGCAAGGCTGTATATCATGTAACTGGTGTGAAGGACAATCAAGAGGAGAATCATGCAGAGGAAGAGAAGAGCCTGGGGTCGAGTCCTCTTTGGTCTTATTTTGTACAGCTGAAAAATAAGAAAATGTTCATGTTCAATTAATTGTTTATTTGTATTTTCATGGTAACATGTAAGTAGGGCATTTGCTTACCCTTATCCAGAAGAACCAGATGCCCATGTTGCGAATGCCAGCCATGGATGTGAGTACAAAGTACATGGTGATGACTGTGATCAGGATATAATCCAGTGGAAAAACCTGCAATACCAAAGCTTAGAGATCAGCTACATGTCTCACGTGTACAAATCACGTATAAAGTCATTAGTGCTTACAGAGGCAAACGTTGAGAGGCAGAGGCTGCCTCTCAAGGATGCTTGGACCTGTTAATGAGCAACTATTATCAATACCACCAGGACTAGCACAATTAATGTAGACCACATCTGAGCTGGTCACCGTACAGTGCACTCAGACATTGTTGTCTATTGTTAAACACCAACTGTATTCCTAACCATTTCCTACTTACTTCCTATTAACCGGTAAAAACATTATTTACAGATGCTGCCTAAAAATAAAAGCACAGTGCATGTAATGTAAATATTTCTCGATTATATCCTGTAAGCTGAAACATTCAGTTTTAACCTAAATCCTGATCCCTATATAGTATCCCCTTCGTGGTATGGCGCATTAAATTCCTTAAATACCAAGGTCATGTTTCTAAACACTGGCCTAAAACATTTAATCAATGCCACTGTCTATAAAGCAATTCTTGAATGGTCTGAGCTGTCACTCATTTTGTTCCTCTAAAACCTGCTGTAGAATACTAAGTTTAACAGGATATTATGTTCCGTGTCTGGACCTGAGGCAATGACCTGGAGGACAGAGGTAATGGTAGTGATTTCATATTCCGTCAGTCTCTGCAGTTCACATTCAAAATAATGAAAATTAGGCTTTGGTCGTTTAATAACACTGCTTATATCTAGGCTTCCCAAATCCACAGGGTCTTACAAAAAATTTTTTTAAAAATTAAATGTTTAAAAATGTTAGTGGCTCATCTTTTAAGAACCTGTGGCTTATAACTCTGGACAATATCACATTAAAATGAAAACATAGTAACTTATACAAAGAAGTTCTGATGATTTCTTTCCATTTTTAATGGTTTCAACAACAAATAGACTGGGTTTGATTATTTCACTACAAACACTAGATATGCAAGAAAAGGAAAGAACTACATTTGATTCATTAACCACCATCCATGGGTTTCCAACCATTTGGTGGATTGCAAAATTCTGAGGGTCTTCTATGCTGCAAAACATGGAGCCATTTTATAATTTGTAATATTTTATCATCTTTGAATGGCAATTTGCTTTGTGCATAATGCAGATACCGCACATAACATACATAATAATTATGGGTATTGAACTGTTTATTTGATACCTTATTGACATTCATCTTTTATCTACTGCACTCCACTTGTACACCTTTTACTTCCTGTATTTACAAAAGTGGTTCACAGAGAAATGTATAGGGTGGAACTCCTGAAGAGTGCGCAGTGGTATTAGATTAGTTTAAAAAAGTTTTACAAAATCAATCGTTAAGTAGTTCCTCTGAAAAACCATCACTTAGATTTAAAAACTTCCATTGAGTTGGGGTAGGCTATAGAGAACCTGGTGGTGCTGAGCATGGCATATGACAATCACGGTTAATTACAAAGGGAACAGGCAGGGTTTTCCTTATGTTTTCCAACTTTTTAAGTTTTCACTTGTACCCAATTCAAGATGTTGGCAGATTTTGTCCACTTTACTGAATAACAGCTTTTGCATAGATTTACCCTTGTCATTTCACCTCTATTATGTTCCCACTTACAGCTGTGCTAACGGTGCTTGTCATGTTGGACTTGCTCTCAGCCCTTCTCCCTTGGACCATTTCCCTTTTGGCAAATTTGTTATTTACTGGTATTCAGTTAAATATAAGTGGTGGCTATAAGTATGTACTTAAAAGTAAAAAAAAAACCCCAATAATTTACATTTAGAGGCAATGCGAATCATTTGTATGTAGCTGCTTTTGTCCCTGAGATTGTTCACCTGTAGCATACTGAAGCCCACATACTTGAAGTTTTAAACAGTATTACAATTACATTTAAGAATAGCCAAGAACAAAGCTTTTAAAATTACACTTCATTCAGGTTAATGATAATAGAATCAAGAAAATATAGCTTTAAGCATATCTTAACTGAGGATAATCATCTTTTCGACATGAGAGATGAGAGGATACTCACGGGTTGTAAGGCTAATAGAAGTTCATTCAGAGGATTGGTTAGGTTTGTGCCAAAGATTATGAACCCAGAGCTGATGCCAGCAGAGTGGAGAGCTTTATCCAAACTGAAACACACAGATTAAAAAAACTTTAATATGTGTATATATTTCCACATTTACACTCTCCATTTTTGTTACATTTCTTGCCTGAAATGACACAGATTTGTAAGTGGTATTGTGTGAAGAAATATGGTGTTTCATGACTTACTTTGAAATAAACAGGGCAACAGTGAACAGCAGTGCAACCAGGATAAAGAAAACACCCAACAATATCTGCAAAGAAACAAAATAAATACAATATAATAAAAAACAGCGATATGTGCCCACAGCTAGGAAATGCGTAGTAAACCCCATGAATGAACCTCAATAAAGGTAAAAGGTCTGCTTTCAAAGGCACCAACTGGGTCATCAAATATAACCTTTCTGCCATGTCTGTTGTCAAATAGAGACCATATGGGTTGGCCAGCCGCAGTTTGGCACTATTGCCTAAGGTAACAGGAGAGAAGCAATGGCACAACCCAGACAGAGTAGGGAGGTTGCAAGCAGGGAGGAAAAAGGTGGGTGGCAGCCAAAAAGGCAACAAACCCTGTCAACCGCTTGCCTTCAAGGGGGCCTTTATACCTAATAATAGCTCACACCAGCCATAACGAAGAAAAAAAGCAGGTGTAGAGCAAAATAAAGTACAATTAAAATGTATTATGTTCCATTGTTGTATTGCACAAAACAAAACAAAGTGACATTTGGCCCTAACCATCAGTTACCAAGCTAATCACACGATTGGCCATGTATCAGGATAAAAGAGCGACCAGATGAAACTGAATATAAAGAAGCGTGTTCGTTTTCTCACTCCCACATGCTGGGACCTCGGACATATCCTTATCGACTCCTGGATGCAAACCATCGTGAGAAAAAATAAAGTGATTCATGTTACAAATAAAAAAAAAATTTAAAAAAAGAACCAAAAATCATTCAACCAAATTAGATTTGACAAAATATCCTTTGGTGTAATGTCTCAGTGATTGTAGCAAAGCATCAATTACAATCAAGAAACTGATGATTAACACTTTCTTTGGCATTACTGTTTATATCGCCTTGATATGAACTACAATTTAAAAAGTTGGGTGACCAGACGGAAGAAAAATACAGTCATTCAAATGCACTGATTAAACTGCCCTCATCTCCTAATCCAACCAAACAAAAGCCAAAAGAGGAGGTGGCCTAACTTTGTTATGTTTGTTATGTGAGATAACTTTCTTTTTTTTGGACAAAGAGAACAACATTACATCATACATTACTTACCTAAACAGCTTGGCTTTGGCTTTTTTTCCCTTTACCTTTGTTTTAATGATCCAGTCAAAACACAGTTACTATTTTGTGAGGTCCGGGAACTTTTAACTTGTACATGTTCCACATGTTCAAGTGAAAATAAATCATTTTCACCCTGCGCCAGCATTGATATAAAAAGGACAGCATGTGTTCGAGAAACAGTGGTGTAACTGCTCTGCAGAAATCACAATCATTTGGCTTATCACTCTACACCAGTGCCCGAGTATACAGTAAATAAATCTCCCGACTCATTACTGTTTAAATTTGAGTCTGGGGACTGTCATTAGCAGCAACCCCCTTGGTTAAAGACAAACTGTTACAGACACTGGTTTAAAATATTTGCGCATTCCTGCAGTGCAGAAAAATACTGGAAAATGAATGGCAGTGGGAAAGTAAAATGTGAACGAGGAGAATGATGTTGGGATTTTGTCCTGTCCTTAACAAAGAAAATGTGATTAAAACAGTGGGACCTATTTTAACCGTCAATCGCCACTGGTACGTTGTGTTCAGACTGAAAATACGGTAATATCAATCGCACACGCTGTTATGTTCACGTAAGCGCAACGGAGGTTGTGGAGTATTGTGTTCCCACAGCTGTGCAAACTGTGCCTGTCATGTCAGACTTGCTCTCAGTCCTGCTCCCTTGAAACATTAAATGATTCTGGTTGTTGAAGAATGTGAAAAGCACGTGTGAGTATGATTCATGGAGGTATAATTTTCCTTTTTGCAGACATGTCATGTCATTTGTCAAGGTACTGGGGAAATGAGCGGTGCCTATAAGGCCGTATTGAAAAGTACCAAACCACTAGACATTGATATTTAAGGCAATATGGCTCATTTAATGTATGTAGCTGCTTTTGTAGTTAAGAATTAGTTATTTAAGCATTCCCCTGCAGTATACTGAAGCACATGCTCTTCCAAATTCAAATAGAAAAAGTGCATTTAAGAACAACCAAGAGAAAGCTTTTAAATCACACTTCATTCAGGTAAATGATGATGGAATCAAGACAATATGGCTTTAAGCATATCTTAATTGAGTATAATAGTCTTTTCAACATAAGAGATGAGAGGAAGCTCTTATGCTATTATGTTCACATCAATGCAATGTACAGCCAATGTGCAAAGTGCACTGCACCTAAAGGCACATGAAGATTAGGTCAAGCAGCATTTTGGTCCGTCCCATTACTCTAAAACAGGAAATGTATGAGAAGGAAAATAATATCGCTGTCTGTAAGGTGTAAGGTAAGATGCAAAAAATATGACACCAAAAATATGTTGCCAAAGGCTGATCAGATGGTCTCTGTAAGGAGAATTTACACTTTAGAGACAGTTTGGTTACTGTGTGTTCTATGCTAAAGGGTTACTAAGCAAGTGGTGCAAAAAAATCATTGCAAATAAAAAAGCTTTTGATTGTTTTAGGTTGGAGAACAGTGGCCACCATTCTGATAGTCATAATCATCATCATGCACAGTCATTATTTTTTGTAAATTAAATGTGCAATGATGATTATCCCACACCGAATACAAAGATCCTAATGATCACAGCTGTTGCACGCCGGTAACCGAATGGTTGTATACAGTAAGCTGTTTCTGATTGGTGGGAAGAGGCAGCCTTCAGAGGTTTTTAGTTGTGATTATAATTTTTTCGTGGAACGTGTGTCCAACAAGTTCCTATTATGTACTTTTTCTATAGTTTTAATGGTTGAAGCTACACAAACTACTGTACATAGCTGAGTAAAACATGCATTTATAAGTGGCTAATGTGATATGAGCAAAAGCATTTAATTTTATAGTTATTTTGTGCTGGTGCTGGTTGTATGACATTCGGTCAAGGCACCCACTGAGGATCAAGGGTGCATAATTGTGCATCATCTCCAGGTGTTTGTCTGAACAGAGCCATAGCAAGTGTTGGTGCCAAGGAACTAAAGGCAGTAATATTTTTAAGTCTTAATCAAGTAATATTCACACATCCTTCCTTTCCCAAACCCCTTGGGCAAATCCGAATATGGGAACAATGATATTAAAATTCCACACATGAGGTCCAGGTATTGATTGTCCAACCTGAAAAAGTAAAATCAAAGAGAAGTTTGTGGTTGCTTTGGTTTATCCCTAGGGAACCATGAGATCCTGCCTGAGAAATGTGAGACTCCCTGAGAGACTTCAGAGTAAATTAGGTGAAGAGACTACCCGTGGGAATCCTGTAAATATGCAGTTGTGTAAAGTAGAACTAAAAGTAAATCTAGAGCAGTCCAGATTAGAACTTGGGCACAATGAAACAGTTTGGGAGGAGGATGCTTAAGCTGGTAAAAATTAACAAAGGCATGACACTTGGCCAAACAAGAATGTTTGAATTACACAACTATCAAGAGAAGAGAATTAGGTGTGGTACATTGTGCAGCCTGAATCCACCACTGCTCTTAAATCAATTAAAACAGTTGTGTCAATTAAAACAAGAAGACAAAATACTAAATAATGGTGTGTATACAATCACAGCCAATATATAGACACTGAAAGGATTTGCTTTTGTATGCAATACAGTCCATAGTGGACATATAACTTACTTCTTTGTATGGGAGCCAATTCCATAATGCAGACTCACCTTGAAAGGTCTGAGAGCACTGCCCACTTTAGTGCAGCAGTTCCTCTCTGCAATTTCCAGGTGTCTCCCCCGGCGCCGGAGGACCTGCAGTTTGCCCTCCAGCTCCTGCAAGTTGTGTCTGTCCCTTGAGGAAAGGGGACGTCCATCTTGGCACTGACGAGAAGACCAACCAACGACCAAATGAGTCAATAAACACACATATTCATTTAGTGACAAGTAAACAATTAGAGCTATTACATACTATGCTATAAAAGTTGCTATTTGTCTACCTTCTAGTATTAAGGAAACTATTCAACTATTAAAGTAAACTTCTCTGTGTGTCCTATGCTGAACTTCAGTTTTTCTTTATAATAACTGTGAAATCTTTGAAAACCAGGTATAGCTGTATTAGTGAATATATATTCACTAATATATACACGCACACACACACACACACACAGGGGACACGAGAAGTGGTGAATACACGTGTTCAACTTCACGTTGCCACTGGCAACTAATAGCAACTAATAGATGTCTTCACTTGTGTTTCCCTGTTTGTGCTGCCTGCATTTGAGAGGTTAGCAGATAAGGACAACGCTAACCATTCATAATTGCATGCAAAGACAGAGCGGCTCGGCAGAAAGATAAGGAGGAGGGAGTGATCAGCTGGAGGCTATGCATGTGTACCTTGCAATGAATGTGTGATTATACACTCACTGCAGACTGTACTGAAGCCTAAATTAAGAAACAGCAAGTGTTCTAACATTTTTATTGACATAACCGTTGTTAATGTAATGATCTCTGTCTTTTCACTCCTAGGGTTTTGTTGCACGAATTAGCACCGTGTGTCTATGTCACATTGCGCAGGTGCTTTGTGTGATGTAGTGAGACCAACCTTAGATTTCAGCTTTTCTATCTGATGCTCAACATCATCAATGTCCTCAGTGTTCTCCAGGCGTTCATACACCACACTCCGAGTGCCTTTTATCAGATTCAAAGGCAGTACAGACATACCATATGCCTGAAAGACAGTGCAAAAACTACCATTATAATCACACATTGTTGTTAGAGTGGGATGGCACATATGGCACGTGCATCCACCCACACATACCCACCCCTGTCTGATGACAAAACCAAAATCACAGTCAAATGAGGGTAAGCAAACAGACATACAGCATATCATAGTTCTTGGCCTCCCAGGCTATGTCATTTTTGGTAGACGAAAAAAGATTAAAATGGTGGAATCTATAATTGTGCTGAGGTTTATTGGTGAATTTGCTGCAACCATTTTGTGTGGATATCACTGCCCTATATCATCCTGATGCAATTTACAGCTTAACAGTGCCCCCATGTGACAGCACTATCTTCTATCCAGGATTTGATGAAGTTTTTATTAGTAGAATTTTAGAGAGAAAAATCTGGGTTAGAGGAGGAGGCATCAAGGTGCCATCAATGTTGAATGACGTGAATTTAAATGAATATGCATCAACATTTCTTTTCTGCTACAAGCACATACAATGTATAAATAATAAGCGACTGTAGACAGACACAGAGAAAGACATATACACATGCATGCAGTGACAGCAAAGAGAGACAAAGAGAAAATATGTGCAAAAAGTTTAAAAGGCACTTTCAACTATGAGTGGGCTTCGATCTCCTGAAGGGAGATTGATTGAAGGAAACAGACCAATCAATACAAATGAAAATAACAGCAACAGGCCTGTGTTTTTTGCTCTCCCTGTGCCATCTCGCTTTTACCAGCTTGGAGGAGTGCCATTTTATGGGTTCATAATAAAACAAAGGGCCCCTCTGTGCAAAGATACTTTCAGACCAGTCAAAAGATGCTGCCCTCTTTCTTCTATATTTTTCTAAAACAAGTTTTACTAGTTTCTGAGTGTTAGGTAGCATTAAGAATGTTGCATGGGATACTAAGTCAGGATAGACTATTATTAGTCTCTGCTGTGGATCTCTGCTACGGGCGAATGTCGCCTCCTGCAATGAATCATGGAGCTCTTAAGGCCGGAGCATGTCCCGAATATCAAACACACTCATAAAAGGAAAACCTGCCCCAGATCCCAAGAGAAACATTTCCCTTCCCCTCAAATGTGCAACTACATGAAGGAAATATAAAAGGAAAAAAAAAAAACACACAGGTGTCCCCTCTGCTGGAGTGTATATTTTTAGTTCACACATAATCATGCATTCTCATTAAAGTTATTTTAAACCCCACTGTGGTCAATAATAACCAGAAATAGCTTGGAGCAGGGTGGGTGGGAGCGTATGTGTGTGTGTATGTTTGACTCTATGTGTGTGTTGGTTGAGGGGGGAATTAGTGGCTGAAATCATTCAGAGAGAGTCATATGACTGCTCAGTGGGAAGAGGGAGAACTAGGTGGACACAGGTCTCCTACACAAGCCTCATCTTTGTTGCTCTTTCTGCTTGTGATGGTGGAGCCAAAAAGGAGGAGGAAGAGGAGGAAGAAGAGCCCCCCCCCATTCTCAATACCTTTTGATAAAGAAGCCAATCCAGTATAACATGCTCATTTAAAACTACTCAGTATTCAAGTTGGCTTTTATATAATTCCACTAATTTGAAATAACCAAGCTAAAGCATTTAAACAAACTTTACACATACATATTCCCATTAAACCTACAAATTTGGCTGTAATGTCACACAAGCTGCTTTCCCTAATGCCATTTGACTAAAAAGACAGGTTGGGGCATTAAACAAGACAAGCTCTTGATAGTGTGTCTTTGTCTGTGTGTATGGGGTCTGTAAAGGGTGATTAGAGGTCATAAGGCTCTTGAAATAACACTTTCCCCAAATTCTGGATATGGCTTTTTTATTTATTTATTTTTTTTCATTTTGTCCCTTCGATATTTTCCATGAATCCAGATTAAGGAGTCCATGGTAGAGTTAAGACATTTGATAATCATATCGACTAGTATGACAAGTGTAGAGATGATTGCCAACTGCTGTCCCTGCCAATTTTAAGGTGGTTTTTAGGCAGTGGAATAAAATGTTTTGATTAATTGTTTAAAAATTTAAATCAGTCTGCTGGGGTATTTAACTCGCAATTTCCTAAATATGTATTTTACATTCAGAAGTAAAATGTAATAGAAAATAGCCTAAGCTCTGCACCCTGCAGCGCATTTTCTTTATGTTGGTATATTTGCACATTTGAGAAGAGGTTCCCCATGCAGTATTTTCCTCCACTCAGCTTTGTCTTCTCGTTTCTTTTATATGACCAAGTAACATTTTAAGAGGTGGAAAAAATGGATGAAAAACACGAGGAACGTCACGTCAATGAGCCCAGGGCATACTTCTTTTTGATTTTGTTTAGTTTATTTAATCAGCGGTGACAAGTGCACTCAAAATGGCAAAGGCATTGAAAACCATCCCTCTCAACCACGGCTGAGCTCATTGAATCTTTTGGAAATGAGATGCACTGTTCCATCAGCACTTTCCAGCCTATTAAGGATTCAGTTGGTTCTTGTCTCGCAGAGATCGGAATTTCACTGCGACATACTGGCAAGCATGTTTAAACAATAAAAAAGAAGCAGGCTAAAAACCGAAGAGAGTTGGAGGTCGCGTGTGCTTGTTAAAATCCTCCTGTTGCACAAACTAGCACACCATCCCGTGTTGTCAAGCTAGGTGGACGGATTTTTTTGACAATTATTTTGTCAAATCAACGAATAATTGTCTTTTTTGTTTGTTTTGAAATGTCTTTTTTTTCCGAGGGTAATTTGTAGTTAGTATTACTCCAGACAATTGTGATAGATGCATGTTCTTTCTACTGCTTTCTACCCATAACTATGGATCAGAAACTGGATTGGTCCGGTATTTTATCCCCCTTTATATCCAGGAATAGAGGATTTGCTGCCTTTATTCTGAGGGCATTGACTGCTATCATAATGGAGGTCAGGACTGACAAAGTGGTAAGATCAAGAGGCCACTCTACGGTGACACACTTGTATTGAAATATTTAAGTATTATCTGAATATATTTAAATATTTAGTTTAGGCATATCACAAAATGGGACACAGTGATGCAGACATGGTGCAGGGCTTAGTCAGCTGATTCTAGGCTCCTGTACACATCGGGGCTCCATAGAAAAAATGAGTATCCATAAGATACAGTATATTTATAGTTCACAATTTATCAAAGATCAGAAGTATGAATTTATCAATATGACAAGCAAATATTTGTCTAACTGGGGAAAAAAAGCACACTGACAGTCATTAAAGATGAACAACAAACTTCCTAAGCAAGAACACATTACAATGCAATCAAGGATGAGCAAAATAATTATTGGTTATTGGCCCTGACAGTCTGACTCCTAAGCTTTACAAATCTTTTCAAGGCCTACTACCTGACCTCTGATTCAACTGTTGTTCTGTCTCTTTTGAATCTGGTTTTCCTCCTGATACTATGATAGATTCTTTCCGAGGCATTTTGGTTTCTGAAGCAGGTTTCTGAAGCACAGGTGTCAATGATAACCTACATTCCTTTAAGTGACTCAATAAGCCTGAACATCCACAACATCAGATACCTGGAACTGGCTCACCTATATGGAACGCAACCAATCAAAATGCTGTTTGGTTCTTAACGTACTCACTGATAAAACGGCTGGACCTCATGATATATATCAAGGCTGATTCCCAGCAAAAAAAAAGGTCCCTTTATGCCGACAACATCCTGCTTTTTTTTGGTACACAATTGGTCAGCAGGTTAAATGCTATTAAATACTTCCAGTTCTCATATTACAGCATTTATTTGCAGTGTATTGGTAGTGTATAATATTAATTAGTGATTAGTAAAAATATTTTTTAATGCAAGTCTGCCATATTATTGCTATACTGTAGTACACCGTAAGCCGAAATTAAAAAATCTGAAATTGTATGACTGACCATCCAACTCAATTTCTCTCTCTAGCATTCTTCCAGGAGCTGCTCAACAAAGAGCCGCTTCATCTGTGTTTTGATTTGTCTAGGGGTTGCTCTATCTTGAAGACTACCATTATAAAATTTTAATACAACAGCTCATAGCGTAGTCAATTTAATAATAAAAATAAGATAGCTTTTGATAAAAAGGGGTCATCTAAGGTGCATCCTTTGCATCCTTATGCACCTGTGTTTATGAATCTTTAATGAACTCAAATTTGACCATATGTGCAGAGTACAGATACAGTTACGGTGTGCTTGGTAAGCCCTCATAACTATCGTCTGCTATGCTGGGTATCACCATCTGGGGTTTTTAGCCTGCTAAATACATGTTAATAGAGATTAACATTAATAGAGTTAATAGAGTTACTGCCCTAATAATAGTGTTCTGTACTTATTTCTTTTTAGCTGACTGACTTTTGCTTTTTCAAAAGTAGAAACGTAAGACTAAACGGTTCTAATGTAGCAAACCATACGTGCCAGGTTTTATACAAGACTGCAAGTTCTGTACTTCAAACTTCAGGAAAATAAATATTTTCTAAAACACAAAAGATAAAAACCAAATTTGAATATAAAATATAGAAATCAAATAACCATCAAAGGACTGGAGAAACCTAAGGAAAGTATTAGTGACATCCCCTCTGATTCACTCAAAGTCAAAATCTTCCCAGGCCAATCTCAGGACCTGTGCTTAGATCAACAGACATTAATCTTCTCAACTTTAGTTCAGCATCAGCATCTCATGGCTGGCAATTTAAGAGGAAGAGAAAGGTAGGTCCACATGAGACAGAGCCATGAGAGTCATAAGTCAATACACTAGCCAAGTTTTTAAATGAAGCTGAAGGACTTCACATGATGCATGAGCTCTGAGATCAGCCTGACTGGTCTCATGTCAGCACTGCTGGGTACAATCAAACAGAGTGGAAGATAATATAAAGGGAATATGCATGTGCAAACATTCCAGGTAATGTGGAGGATATTTATCATAATTATAGATTTGCATGACTGAATAAAATCCTCCCTGTTAAAAAGTGTCCTCTTAAGTATAAAGTGACTTTGATCTCGAAATTCAATGCAAAGTTGGTTAGCTGTTTGAAATTAACGTGCTGAGTTGTTCTTAAAAGTACAATCTCTTAACTCAGTTTCACAAAAGGGTAGCCCCAACAACAGTAAAAGTCAAGACACAGGACTGAAACCTGTCATCTCAATCAAAATGACACTGGCAGGTGTTAAAACTAGCATGACAAGTACACCTGTGACAAGTGCACTGCTTATAGTAATATGCATTAAATAAATTAATTGAATATATCAGCACTTAGAGTAAAATCTCATCTAAGGCTGAGCTCTATTTGATGTACTGTAGTTTAATTTAAATATTTTACATTTAAGCACTGGTTTAGTTTAGCAGAAAGTTGGACAGACACAGAAAACCTGGTAAAATAGAAGACACTATCTGCTTACAGAGGATGCCTCTGTTCAGTATAGATTTGTGTGCACTGGAGAAAGTACCAGAAAAAAAAAAAGATCTAAAAAAGCAGTAAAAGCTATAACTTGCTCCACTTTGTATCAATTTTAAGTGCATTAGGCTGCAGTGTTATATACTGTTTACATCACAGAGTTGTTTGCATGAAGGGTAGATGGCTAGTTCTGCACAAAGAGTAGTGATAAATTAGCACAGGAGTCATGGACAACATTTCCGCTGCTTATGGAACCCGTCACTTAGATTCCATTAAGTTAATCAGGCTTAATAGTAACACAGGGTAAAGAATGATAAATCACACAGCTCTCTGCAAATGTGGGTAGGTTGCCACCAAGAAGAGTTTTGCCGCTTGCAGACAGAAGAGAGAGAAGAGAGCAAATAAAGTCAATGGAGGGATAAAAAAAGAGTGAGATAAAAGGAGCTTCTGTGTTTGTGCCTGTGAGAATAAAGGAGGGAGGGGCAGCTGCTGTTGTCGCCCAAAGGCCTGATTTCTTTGATTGACTTCATCAAAACACGAAACATCAAAAACAAAGACACACTGGGAGTTTTGATTTCCACAGGGCATTCGCAGAGTCCATGGCAACATGGGGTCAGTGCAAATCTAAGCACACTTCCATCCTCAAAATGTGCTAGGTAATTATCCACTCTCTAGAGAGCTGTGAGAAGCAAAGTGAGAGAACAGTGGATAAAATCCCAGCTGAGATGGATTATATGTCCTAAAGGGAGATTAGTTCTACAACTTCCTTGACTAGGTTGTGTATTATTCATTAGAGCTCCACATTGAATTGTTGTGTAATTTGTCAAATAGAGATCTTTAAACTCAACAGAAACCGGATAGATTGGGGTTGGCTGTCACTTTTAGTCACACTCCCTAGGTGATACCCAAGGAGTTTTTTTGTATTTTTCCCCAGTCGGCACTATTCTGTGTTACTCCCACCCTGACACCAGCGCCACCTCCAGGGACTATTTACCAAGATAAAGGCAATGAAAAATGGACAGCATTAACAAGTGTTACAGCGCGGTCAATTTTTCTGATCTAGGAAAAAATGAAAAACTGCAGAATGCTGAGGGAATCAAAATATAGGCATATATTAATGGACACTGAGCTAGATCTGTATATATATAAATAGACAGCAGATAAGTGGTTGATAAGGTGGCGAAGGGTGCACATACATCATGCAAAAGTCCCGAGTGCTCAGGTGAAAGACAGCAGTCTAAGCAATTTGAGCAATTGAATGCCACAGCTCTAAAATCTCAAGTCATTACTAATACTGAAAGGCTACTCCATCACCGGGTGCATCACAACCAAAAAGATGGGAAACCATTTGTACTTTTAAAATTTTAAGAAACTGCACTGCAGCTCAAGGAATATTTAATATATAAAAACATGCATTATCAACCATGATTGATCCACTGAAAAATCTTGTTGAGTAAATATGACAAAAGACAGATTATTGTATTCAGATTTTTTCTTCTCACCTTCAAACACGTTCTATATCCGAGGCCTCAAGAAGTAAAGGTCCTATTAAGCTACAGGGCTGGCTAGATCTGGAAATCATCTCACTGGATGATTTGCCTTAATTAGTGTGTGGATAGCGCTCCACTGAACACAAGAAACAACATCATCCACTTGTCTCAGGTCCCAACTCACCGTGTAAGTGATCACTGCCAACATGCCAATCAGGGTCAAGGAGCTGATGGAGAAAGACAGAGCGGATAGACCATCTGGAGGTGAAAGAAAAACAGGAGAGCCATTAGAGATCTTACCATAACCTCTAAAAGAAACATCAACGGACTCTTTGACACATACAAACTATCAAGAGCTGACTTTTTCGTGTACACCTTGATGGTGTTTCAGTCGTTCGTTTGCTTTTCAAACTCAACACTGACAGCTGGAACGCTTCCAGCATTCAGACCTTGTTGCAGCAGGTGTGTGAACTGAGTAACACTGCGTCTAAATTTCTCTGAATATCCTTCAGATGCTTTTAAAATATCATACTGCTGTAGATAATTTCATAAAAACTCTCTGACGTAATCTAATTTGCTTTAAACCCCCCCCTCCCAATCCCTACTGTGCAGTGCAAATATTACAAAAGCAACAGGAGTGCTTTGTGTCTTGGTGAGACAAAAATTACTGTAATACACAGAGCCAAAGCTGCTCTTATCAAACTGAAGCTGGTACACAGGCAGGAAGAGGATGCAAAATACAAATTAGCAAGCTAATGTTAGTTACTATTACTCAGCCAGCTAACATTTGGGATGGGAAACAACACCCTCTTCAACTGGGTGTGATCAAATGGTGTTTGATGTGCAAAAAACATTTCACCAGTTTATAATACAAACTAGTTTTTTTTTAAAAAAACTAGAGGAGTTTTAGAATTATCCTGAGCAACTGGGATATTGCTTTTGAAAAGAAATATTGTGGGACAATTTTAAGGGAGAGCTCCACTGATACTGATCCACTGTGCAAATAAGGTTGGTTTACTGAGCCTACTACTCAGCCTGTAAAAACAGTTGTATAATATCTTCTGTGGATTGGGAGGAACTTTGTCTAGTCTGAGGAAATAATCATAATGATGTCCTTTTGTTGATGTTATACATTGTTTATAGACAACTTTTTTTTTTCTAAATAGAAAGCCTGCATAACAACCTGGTAATAGATTTTGAAGCAAGTGGGAATTTATCAGGTAAGGTGGTTATCCAAAAATGCTTTTGGGGCATTACGGGAAAATTACAGAAAAATAATTAGCAATTAGCATTCTGGAACTGTCCACGGTTTGGTCTGATCCACGGTTTAAAGCGAAAATGCAAATGTTTTGCATCTTAAACAACTCCACACCTGACTTCAGGAACACAGCCCATGAACTGCGAGAAGGTTTCTTTGTGCTAATGTTCTTAAACAGATAATACAGGGAATTTATTCCCTTGAAGGGAATTTGGAAGAAAGTTATTCACAGGGAGAATGACTAAGCATCATGTTGGTATTGTGTTGCTCTTGGATATAATATCTGCTTTCAATTAATGAATGAATGGAGCAAAGTCTTCCTCTGGAGACGGATCCGGCCGGCATTTTTTTGTATTCCCTGTCATTTTGTACACTGATCACGATCAATGTTTAAACAGCTGGATCTCTCAATGTATGTAGGCTGAGTTGATGTGTGTCACCTCTGATTGAGGCAGAGAGGGGACCACCCATCAGGCAAGGGCAACAGTAGGTGTCACACCAGCTGTCAGAGCTGGAGTTAGAAGACAGGGATTGATGAAGAGACTGATTGCCTCTCTCCCCTGTCAAGATCCCACCTGTCATAGGGTTCCATGTAAAAAGCTACACAGTTGTCCCTTTATAGATATCCCACGTCCTCTCAGCAGCAACTTCATAGTGCCCAGCCCACCTGTCAGCACGGGCATAGGTGGCTCTCTGCTTGCCTTTCTCCTTGACAGTGGCATTTGATTGGCAATATTAAGTCAGTATTCAGGGCATGTATAATTTGTGCTGTTTATAACATTTATCACTTCCTTTTAGAGGCATTTCACAAGCAGCAGGACAAAGAGGTGGAAAATGGAGATAAATTATATACCTGCTCTCTATTGTACTGCATGCAAAAAAGAAAACTTTGAAGTCTGACAGCTGGGCTCAACATTAACATCTGAATACGTGTTTCCTACTCCCGAGTGTTTAATTGCGATTTTGCTGCCTTTGTTTAGTGGTGAGCTTGGTAAAACAGACAATAGCTCCATGTTCTGCATGGAGAACATTCTGTTCATGAACTCTACACAAAGCGAAGGATAGATGTTTGCTGCCACTCTTCTTGGCTTCTTGAGCAGATTTTCCGGGGATTAAACAGAGGGAATATTGTCTATTATCGTTGGTGCTTCCACATCTGTACAGCTTCGATTCCAACAGCAATAGAATGAGGTAGCTTTTATCTCACCCTGTATATAGCCCTTCAGGCTTGTGTGCATGCATGAGACTTGTACAGAGAGGAGTTTATTAAGGAACTCCTTTAGCCCTAGCACCCTACTTCTCTGTAATGACAGGCTCATCAAAAGCAAGAAGGAAGCAGCTGTAGGTTCAAAGGATGGAATATAGTAAACTGTACAACCATATACTGCCATACAACAGCATAGGGAGGCTTATAGCAAAGTTGAGAACATTATCGGAGGATATCATGGTTGTTTTTCGCCTTTGCATGGGTAAAGCTGAAAAAGTCATATAATTTGGGAAGTGGGGATAGATGATAGTTTTTGTTTAAGAGGATATTTTAGGCATATTGTAGTTTTAATGCAGCATTTGAGAGACGTCATGCTAATACAGATAAAGCACTATTGCAAACTTGAGGGACGGCAGAAAATGTCGAAAGATCAATCAAGATGAGATCAACAGCATCACTCCAGCTCCCTCACCACAAATCTGTCAACTGCAGCCTCAAATGCATTTTAAAAACTAATAGCTCTCTATTTTTACCCATGCTATTTTATAATTCAGTTAGCAAAACACAGACCTTAGACGATGTACCCAGCACACAAAGTATTACCTACAGAAACTTTATGGTCGAATTTAATTAAAAATATATAAGACTCTGAATGTAAAAACCACTGCATTTGATTTTTTTCACAGTGGTTTTTGTTTCAGAAATAAACAAGGCATCCTTAAGGCAGATTATAGGAAAACAAGATAATCTAAACATGGGATGTAGTCGAGTTACTATGCAAAGTCTCAACTGTATTTCTCTCTGGATGGATTAGAGACACACAACACGTAAACTGAGAGAAAGCAAAAAAAAAGTGTAGATTAATTTGAAGCAATTAAATGCAGACAAAGTCCTTCAGGTGACTCAGTCTACCGGCAGATTTATGGAGTCCTTAGGTGGTGTCCCCACCTGGACCCCACCAAGAGACTCTGAGAAGGCTGGGTACTCTAAACGGCTGTTTCCTGCACAGGATCAATGAACAATTAAGAGAACATCTTGTCTACTTATAGTTTCTCACAGATAAACAATGCGTGACAGTGCACTCAGAAGAATGATTTGCATTACTGTGCACAGATCACTTTGTTTATGCATGATGATGTAATTATATCCTACAGAAACTAGAAGTCTTATCAAGTTGATTGCCAAATTATAGTGAAATGAATGGATGCCTCTGAATGGAACACAGCAGTAATTTAATGTAAGATATACTGTGAATACTTTGTTATACTGTATACACACTACAACAAGCAAAACCACTTGTTTGAGCTTTGAACAGGTATCCTCGTTTCTTATTTATTTACTGTTTAATTATTAATGGTTTCATTTTTAAAGTCACATATGGTATGGTAATATCTTCAGAGCCCTGACAGAACTGTCTTACCACCTTCTATGAACAGTAATTCTCAAACATGGAAACACAGAATAACTCACAGCTAATAGTGCATCATTACACATGACACATACATGTGTTTATGTGTATGTCAATATGAGTTTATTAGTTCTTTTCTCACCAATAATGGAGAGAGGCAGAAAAAGTTAAGTGTCAGAAATCTTGACCAAGTACTCCTGAAGTTAAGGTTGGCCTCCCACCCACTCCACTATGGTCCTGAATGCCAACATTAATAGCTACAAATCTGGAGTACATTCAGGCATCACTGCAACACTGTAACAAATGTAATGTTGGAACCATTAAAAGATGTAGTGGCCTTAATGAACAGTCATTACAAAGCAGTCAGCAGGGTTATGTGGCAAAAGTGCCTTTCCTTTACACAATTAACTTCCCATCTGGAGAGAGAAGAGATGGGGATTAGAAAAGGGATGATCCTCACATTTCCTCCTTAGCAGCCGAGCAATTTCCTCCTGTGCCAAGGGAGGAAGGCTAGGGAGAGCATGTAGGGGTCCACTATTGTGAAGAGAGGCAGATGGTTCAACTTCCTCCTTGATCCCCAGATGGCAAAAGGCCAGAGGACTGTTAGGAGTCCATATTTGGCAATGTGTTTGCATTAGTATGAGCATAAGTAGAGGCAAAGCTCCGTTCAACAAGTGAAGATGCCCAAGGTGGACAAGTTCACGGTGTCACACAGTCAACCATCAATACTAGATAACTTAAATGTAATTTCTCATTGCATGCTACTTTGCTATTAAGGCTATAAAGTTATTAATACTGAAATATTGGTACATACAGTTATTGAGTTACTTGCTAGAAAGTTGAATGGAAGAGTGAATCCATAATAAGGAGTGAACAGTAATGTCACTCACTATTAAAATGTAATTTCTTTAATAAATTGGGAGCTGTCCATCTTTGCACTTTCTATGACATCAATCTAGAGGCGCATTGATGAGTGGTCACCATATTGCCCCAATTTAATGCCTGACCAATCAAAGAAGATGACATATATACATATCAAGACAATTACTTTGGTCATCTCAAAGCTTAATCAATAAAGGCATGAAATAATAGGTTTGCTATTGTCTTTACACATGGGTATAATCAAGATACACAATATATGAACCAATTTTAGATGTGCCAAGAGAAAATTTGACCTTTTATATTCCTTTCCAAAGTTATTTGTGTAATTACACAAATTCAAAATCACCACACAATCAAAACAATGTATTTGCCAATTTGCCAATGACTGTAATTTGGACCTTATCAGCTGTGATGCATTCCAGTTTGTTTCTGTCTATGCCTAAAACAGAAGAATCCTCCCTACTTATCATTCATCAGCCAGGCCTAAAAATATGAGTAAACTATGTCCATTTAAAATGCTCTGACCCTAAGAAGCACTGCGTTCATTTTAAGCACACTAACCTCCATTACCTGGTCTTCTGCCTAAACAGACCTTTAAACTTTACACTGATCAATGCCAGATAATAGAAAGTAGATAACAGAGGGAAGAAGGAAAGTATAGAGTGTGAAGAATGGATAGAAGCAATGGATGTGGTTTCAAGGGAGTAGTGAGTATGACTAATGAAGGAGAAGGGTGGAATGAATGAAGTAGACTGAAGGTAAAAACAACCCTAAGAATAAGACCTGAGATGAAAATAACAGGAAATATTTTCTAAAGAGGCTATACTTACGACTACTCCCAAGCTCCTCAAAAAGGTACTGCACTTTCTCCCACTGAGTGGAATTCTGGCCAGGTGGGGCTTCAAGTGGAACGAAGGCTCTGCAAGCAATGAAACAATAATTCAGTAGAAGTGAGGCAAAATGCATCAGGCTGTCACTGTCCTCAATACACAGTATGCTTAAGATGAGTCTTTGCCTGGTGCTGATAGTTTCAGAAACTGGTGTATTTCCTTTACATGCCCAAACACAGATTACACCCATACTGCACAGGAAAATAAAGGGGGGGAAAAAAAGACATGCTCTTATATTATTCCACCACAGACAAAGGTACTGGTGTCATTGCTGTAGCTGAAAGATGGCACGAGAGCCAGACAAATACAGACATGCTAGTTCTGTGGGAAAACAGTGACAATACAACTAATTTTCAAAAAACATCAAATTCAACAAAGCACCTGTTAAGATGTGGTGTGCAGAACAACATTCTGCTCTAACATCTGTATATCACTACACAGTGCTTTTTGTCCTACATAGCTCAATGCTCAGACGGATTTTACTTGTCTGCTTGCTGTAAAAGCGGACCTGTGCTTTTCTCCTTCTTTAAACTCTAAGATTTTTTCTCTCGCTTAAGAATTCTCTTTCCTTATCATGTTGCTGTTTTGACCACGCTCTTCTGCAGAAGTGTTTCTGTGAAGCATGTGTGAATGAACATAAAAGCCATTTAGGCAGCATATCAGAATAAATGTAAAAACTATGGTAGGCATTCTATGCACTGAAAAAAAAAATTTAAAAAATGACAGGATGGTTTGATGTCTAATGGAAAGGTAAGCTGGCAACAGGAACGATCTGACAATCAACAATCAGTGTTGGTATGAATGTTTGTGCGATTGGTGTGTGACAGATGCTCATTCCAAGCTATTATAACCAACTGATTGGCTCTTTCTCTGCACTATTAACTTGGGAACAGGGATGGGAATCAAGAACCGGTTCAAGTTGAGAACTGGCTTCCAACTGCAGGAACAATTTTCTGAGCTTGTAAATTCCTTTTATCGAATCCAGCATGTTTTTCTGACAGTTGCATATTGCAAAAAGATGATGTCAAACTCCTCTCGCTACCTAATATAGATATTCATGTACAGAATTAAGTTACGTTAGCCAGTTTCAGTCCATAAATGAACATTGGTGAACTGTCATCTCATATACTGGACAGCAGGTCTCTGCACACAGTCGTTGATATTTGTACCACAGAACGGTGAGGTTTATATAAGACGTATGTAGATATGCAAGTTGTATATAAACATCTCCTAAAGTGGGGGAATATTAAAAACACATTTTGTCAGCACTATTGAAACAACATTGCTTCAGACTACCAGTATATCTTTACGCAAGAACATATGGGGAAAGAGTCAATAGTATGGATGCTCAATTTCAGTGTCGATTTTGATTCCACTGATTGTGAAATCCTTTTCCATTGATCATTAATCCTTCTTGCCAGAGCACAGAGAAACAGGCCAGGAACCTCCATAGTATCTAGCATCTAAAAAAAAAAAAAAAATCAAATGAAATATGCTGCCTTACAGATCTTCTGGGACTCTTTTAGGAAGTAAAAAAAAAATGGTAGCCCAAAAAAAGTTCAATGAAAACTTTATCAGGGGAGGTGAAAGACATTAGATCAGCATCTCTGAGACTTCCCTTTGCCTCATATGCAAAAAAACAAAATTCAGGCCTCAATAGGCCTCATCTGCCCCAGTATCATGTGGATATCCTCAGGGGTCCACGCTTGCACTTAATCTTTTTCATGTGACTATGCTTCCCTTTGGTAATGTTATGAGTAATTTTTCATTTAAAGCAAAAAAAAAAAAAAAAAGCACCTCATCAAATTGACCTTAACCCTTACCCAGCTATTCACAACTGTCTCTGCTGTGAGGATGCAACTATCTCCAACTTAACTCTAAAAAGGTGTCTTTATTAAATGAGAAAAAACAGAGAATTATTCACGCTTTTGTCCATTCATCTTGAATAGTGTTCAAGCTTTGCTTTCCCATTTTTCAGTGGTTTGGCTCAAGTTGGTATAGAACACTTCAGCTGCCATAATGGCCACCTTTCACTGGCTATTAAAGAAAATGTGGAGCATTTGGAAACTCTGGTAATCATCTTCAAAGTAATGTGTGCTATGACACGAGTAGCCTCATACCCTGGCTCTTTGGCACAGCTCAACCTGCGTTGCCTAGGCCCCAAATAAATATCACAGTAAATGTGACTGGGCAATTTTCTTTTGAGGCACCTACACTATGGAGTCTGTCATTCAGACTTTTTAAAAGCATTAATCATTATTCTTTAGACGAATATAACAAATTGAGCCTCAAAGGCTGGATATGAGACTAAATTGCTTGTTAATCACTTGCAAAAAATAAAAAATAAAATAAAATAAAAAAAAACTTTAGCAGTGGCAGATTTGGGGTCATTTAAGAAGTTAAACATCTTGCCAGTTTAAAAGACGACAAACAAAAGCGTTGTGACATCCAGCACAGACCTCCTGAGTGAACAGTTACCAAAACAGAGCCATTATGTTTCTTAGTATCAGAAAAGCAGAGATAAAAGCTATCATGTTGTTGAAAATCAAAGGACCAAAGCTACAACTGCCAGAACAAAGCAGCAATAGTCCCAGTTCATGAGGTATAATTGCTTCTGTCTATAAAAAGTCCTAACTTCCAAACTTCAAGCTATAAGAAAGTATAGTCATGTGTCCTTTATTTTCCCAAACCAGGTAAGCCGTCCTCCAGTTCACCATTTAATGGTTGAGAGAGCACATTAAATCGTATAGGCTGAACTCTAGGCTTGTTGCTGTCAGGGCTGCAAAGGAAATCTATTACATTGTGCAGGTGCTACTGAACACGACCAGTATAAAAGTTGCGGATAAATGAGACTTGGCTGAGAATGTGCATCAGTATAGATTTGTAGATACAAATATAGAATGTCACCAAAAGACTCACTATTCCCTCCATATGTGCTTTGTACATACAACAAATACTAGTTTATCAGCTGATTTTCAATTTAATGGGAGAATCAAATAGACAAGACACTATACCTACATTTATAAAGGGATATATAGTTTTGTTCTTGAATGGCTTAACATGGGCTGAGAAATGGCACTGTGGCTGTTTGAAGGGGTCCTTATTAACTGAACACAATGATACATCCATGCCCTTCCTCCCACCCAATCATGTGAAGCAGAAGAAGCCAACTCCAACTTACCCAATTAAAAGAAGAACCATGCAGACAATGGCAAATCCAACTGTGTACTTCAGAGCGTTTTTCACTTGCTGTAATAAAAGAAGGAAAAAATTATTCATTGTGAGTGAGGGAAGGGGGTCATCCTCCATTTAGCTGAGGACTACAGTGAGTGAGAGCCATATAGTGTTAGTGTAGATTCAGTTTGACCTGGCAGAGATAACATGTCACTCTCTGAGCTATTCAAGGTGCTTTTAAAGTAACAATACAAAAGACCTCCCTGTCTGCGAGAGAAAGTGCCTCTGTCAGCTCAAAACTGACACACAGAAAGGAGAAAAGCCACTGTGCGATAGCTGGTGTTTGGAACATCACTCACTAAAAAAAGACCTCTAAACACAGGGATTTAAAAATTTCAAATATGGAGCCTATAACTTATAGTGTGAATGAAGCCCTGCAAAGGTTTCATGGTGTGACTATTTTCACTGCCACAAAATATCATATAAATACAAATTTATTTATTTTGATTTTTTTTTCCTCACATTTGTTAAGCTTGTCTAGCTAAGATTTTTACTGTATACACAAACACTATCTAAGAGTATAATCTCCAAGATCTTGTTGATTGCGTTTCCAACCCAATAAAACATCAAGCCTTTTATTTTTTTTGAATGTTTTGAAATGTACAGTTCTTTATTTTAGTTTTTTTTTTACAGCAATGCTCTTCTGATCTTTTACGGTTCATTATCTCCACTAAATGTCGATATGCATTACTGCCCTCTGCAGTCAGCAGAAACGTGTATCATGTCACGTCTGTGATCACGGTGAGCATGTGTGTCCTATGTGGCGCATGACGACAGAGTACAGGAATACAACACATCACACAACAGCACAAGGGGTCAAAAATGTACATGGTCTCTTTCACAACTGGTAAATGATGATTTTGAGGACAAGTACTGCAAATTTATAACTGTACAAGGAGTAGGACTTGACAGATCTTCAGGACTGGGGAGCTAAACACTGACAAAACATTCAAGCATCAAGATAAAAACATTTACCAAAGAAAGACAAAAAGCTATCATGCATTGTACTGATAAAGCCTGAATTGAAATGGGTGTACTGCGAAGCTTGATGCAGTCCGCAAAGAAGCTTAGGAAAACTTCTAGCTTCTTCCAGATTCTAGGTACATAAAAATGAAAGGCTGGATATTTGCTTTCCCTGTTTGACGTGTAAAATGTTAAAAAGTGTGCAAACAGCAGGGTCCATGTTGCCTTAAGTTGGCCTGGAAGCTCAACAGAAATTACTTCAGGACATTTTTGCATTAGCATATTACTCAGCCGCACTGCATCACCTGAATAAAACCTGACTTCCTCAGCACCGCATCTAAGCAGGCTACCAGTGATGTGTAGAAGAAAGCTGCATTCTTACCGAGCATTTGTTCACATTGTCGTCGTCCCTTTCTTCGTAGTAAAAGTAAACAAAGGGGATCCATAGGAAGACACAGAATAGTATGATGGAGTAAAGTGCTATATGGATACAAAAGCAGAAAGGAAATACAAGAATTAGTCAGATATCTTTTTGTGCCAAATACACACACGCACATATATATATACCCACACAAGTACAAGGACAAATACAACATTTTAAATTCAGATTTGCAGTTTAAGTATGCTTTAATGCTCTACGACTTAATATGAGTCAGTCAACATTATTCCTCTCATGCAAGTTTGATGTTACTGTGGGACGCAGCCTGTTCATTCACTTGAAATGATGTTGAATTTCCTTTGACAAGCTAAAGGAAATGTAGAGTACACATCAAAACGGACTTCTGTCAAGAAAATGCTTTCATTTCCCTAACCTCAGCCGTAAACTAAAACAATTCTCTTTTTCAGTCACACCGTTCACTTATGAAAGACAACAGTAGTTTTGGAAAGTCATTAAATGCAAGAGAGAGTTGTTGGCTTTTTGCATGCCTTTTCAAGAGAACAGTTTTTATGTAGCCCCCATTATCAAGCATTCAACAGTGGCAGATAGTATAAAGCCAAGGGATTTCTGAGACAACATGACCCCATTCCTTAAACACTCTATTGATAAATGTAGGGCAGGGATCACTTATTACATTCTCAAGAAACACTGACAGCAGACTGAAACATAAAATAACTTTCACAAAACGAAAATTGTACAGACATAGCCAAAATATGTCATTTTCCTTCCTTCAAACTACAATTTATTACAGTTATTTTCTGGATATTTTTTCAATTTGTCTCCTGATAACATACTGCATTGCCTCTATGATTGTTTCAGAGGATTCTATTCAATAGGCACCGCATGGGTGTCTACTGGGCATACGCTTGTGAGTTTGACCCTTTGGGCACTTGGATTTAACTGTGCAAGATTAATTAGTTAGATAAAAATAATATAGATTTAGTTTCATAAGGACGTAATATATTTAAGTGCAACTGGAAAACTGGCTGTTGTTGCAATTCCCATTAGCTCAAAAAAAGAAAAGAAAAGAAAGAAGTAGACATCCAGGGCAGTTAAGCAGAATAAAGCATTAACAAAACACAACAACATCTGATCTAAAAAATAACTGCTGAGCATCTATAAGGTCCCATGATATGCAAGGATTTCAGCAGATGTTCAGGTTTCTGTCAAGGCCTATGGGAAAGTGCTTTGTTTTCTTTTTTGTGCTCATTGTTTTTAATTGTGTTGAATTCGGTGCTCGTTTTTCCTACTCAAATTCCTCTGCTGTGCTCGGAGTGTAGTGATCCAGATAACTCATCTTTCCTCATATCTGGCCTCGGGGTCATGATTTCAAGGAGCAATGTTTCTAATCATTTTGAACCAATAATTCTTGTTAAAAGCATGCTCGCGGGTTTGTGGAAGGAAACAATTTGCGTACATGTTTTTAAGAAATGATTCCCACGAAAGCTTTGGGGAACTTTCGCCAGAGATAGGGAAGGTACAGCAGGCATTTGGACCCTGCAGATACTTATAAATGACATGTTTTGAACAATGATGTGTATGAGAGGTCCATTAAGCAATCAAGGCCCACTTTGCAGGGCTTTATCTTTATAAATATATATTTATTTATTATTTAATTTATCACAAATTATAAACGCTTATATTTAGAAGGAGTATCACTGGAGATTCCTAAGAAACGTAATTTAATTTGATATGCATTAATGCTATCTAAGAAAAAAAGTTTTTTTTGTTTTTTTTTTTTAAATAGACACATTTCTAATTGCCTCTTCAGCCTCTCCCACCAGTAAGCTTCCCACAGTGTGATGGGGGTTAGTATTCTACTCCCGTGGGTCTGCTGCTTGTTAAACAATAGCTCAACAAGTTGAGGTTTGACAAGGCAGGTTAAGCAATGTTAACCAGCTAACCAAATGGGCTCTGAGCATGGCTGACAAGACTTTCCTTTATATTTAAGATAAGTGGAATAATTTATTTAACCTTATTGTACTTCATCTTGGGACAATAAGTGCACTAAAACCACACTAATGACAACTGCTAACAATTAAAATCCATATCATTAACAGCACTCTTTATGCAGGTGCCTTCTCCATTTTCAGTGCTATCAGTAAAAGCCTGTGAATAACATTGGGTGTGCTCTGAGTAAACTAAGAATGGTGCCGTTTCTGTTCAGATTGTCATCCAGTGCACACTAAACAATTGATTCAATTAGACGGGCATTTGTATTTGAATGCATTATTCGTCTGCTGTCGGTATATTAAACATCGCTCTGGGCAAAACTCACAAAGCAGGTAATCATCGGTTCCATTTTAATGTTATCCACTGCAATAGGAAAAAGCCATCTGCATCAGAAAACGATTTCATTCACTGAAGCCAGTGACCTTGTGTATGATGTGGATGCAATACACCTGTCCTTGTTGAAAGAACTTGCTATTCTCCCATCCGAGCCTTTTTTTGTTTGTTTGGTTCTTCCTGTACAGGCAGCTTTTTTAGAGAAAAGACCAACACTAAATGCATTAGGAATTCATAGAGTGGAGGTGAGGCAAAAACACTTAAATAGAGAGATGCTATTTCAAGCTAAGGGCTTTTTCCTACTGCAGCAAATGGATGTTGATGAAGACAGCCCAGACAACCCCAAAATAACTCAAAGAAAAGCGTGTCATGAAGACGTGCTCAGCAACATGGTTGGCATAGCTTCATACCTCCTTCAGGTGATAATGTGAGTCATTAGCACGAGTCACATTGTGACACCAACTAAAAGAAATGTGCAAGGAAGACAAGCAGCTTGCGGTGACCACGTCGATTTCACTTTTCTTCCCCTAAATGTTAAACGGAAGTTTCACAAAGCAGGAGTGCCTTTCAATTTATGAGTTAAGCCTCGATTTAAAGTCACCACGATCAAACAAAATGAAAACAGAGGTCAAACTGTTCATGGAAAAGCGATTCGGAACAACACATAAGAAATAACAATTGCATACAAGCCCTAAGCAGTGCCTTTATAGCATGATAAACTGTGGATGTGACTGTTGAATTTAAAGCAATAATAGAGAAGAAACAAATAAAATTGAAAACTTGCTCCTGATAACCATTTATTCCATAACATCACTGCCACAGTTCAGCTTCAATGTCTATGTGGGAAAACAACTGTTCCGTATCAGTCAAGAATGCATGGTTTCAATCGAGTACAAACATGCTCCCCTGTGAAATGCACTGTATTTCACAAAATGCTCTCTGTGCTGCAGACAAATGAATGTCACTGTTATAGTGGCTTGCTTTTTACCAGCTGTGATTGTGACAGGGCATTACTTTCAATAAACACACGCTCATTGCTCCACTAAGGTATCCATTTACACTCATTTACAGCCAGACAAACTAAGTTTAGGATGATGCCAGGAGCCAATAAACGCAAGCCATGCAGAGTATGCAGTATGCCTCTGGCATATGCTTGTGGGTTAAAGAAATGGGTAAAATTAATCATAACACCGTGAATATTAACATACAGAGAGAATAGGTCATACTGCATTACCGTGTATCATCCATTACTCTCTAAGCAGATCTTCTACTGGGAAGAATGCCTGACCAGGGATAAAAGTTTAGCACATTTATCCCACTGACAGAGAGTGGAGGACTAAATAATTAAATGTCCTTCCTTAACCCTTTAGATAGTTCTCCAGTTCATATACAGCATAGTATATACTCAAATTTACTCATGGGAAAAGCAAAAAAATTGAAAATAGCAGCAGCATATTTTGGGGGATTGCTAGATTTAGCTACAAAAGTCCACAGTCTACCAAGAGAGAGGTGGTTGGCAATGTGAGGACATCAACACAAGCAATGCTTATTTACCTCGTAATGTTTTAATAATTAAAGGTGGCAGTTTACAACAATTAACTATTATCAGTTATCATTAAGAGTACTACTAGTAGTTTCACTCCATGTAAGGCTCAATGAGAAACATTAGACCCTTGTCCTCACCTTACTGTTGCCCTCCACAGGGGCATTAGCACCTGGACTCTTGTCCCTTGCAGACGGGCAAAATGTATTACATAGCATGTGAAAATTAAATGCCAGGGGAGATTTCTCACAGAAACACTGTCTCTAGCAAAGGACTCCAGAGACTGATGAAAATATCTGTCTGCCCAGACACTTGCTGAAAGGTATGACACTACGAGTTTGCACTCTCATTTCCTGTAAACATCAAGGGAGGCACCATTCTGGCGGGGGCAAACCTGGTATAAAACACGAGCGAATATTAGACTGAAATTTGACAGCATGATCTCTGCATTGCTCTGTTTCTGCTGGTGGATGTTTGCTAACACACAAAAGAACCGGAAAAAAGAAATTATAAAATATCAAGGCTCACTTCTGTGAGTTCACTTAACACAGCTTTAAGGTCAAAGAGAGGTATGAGATGATGGAATGTATTTAAATAATACTTCTTATTGTAATCATTTCACAATAACTCCAGAAAGAGATGCATATCTATGGTATGTAAGTGTCACTGTATGCCATAATCAAGTTCAGAAATATATTTACAAGGAGTATCCAACCATGTAAATGCAGGGCAGGAACAACACTTGACTTCCCGCAGTCAATTGAAGATCGAGTGCTATTTTTCTACTGCTTCAAAGACTAAGAGAAGCTGGGCATACTCTCTGTCATGGCAAGGTCATGTATAGCAGTAATAAGTGGATTTACCTGGTGACTGACTGTGGAAAAAACATGTCTGCAAGGGTCTGACTTTTTAACATTACATTTTTTTTTCTTGTATTCTAACATACATACATACATATCTACAACCACATCCCCAGCAGGACAAATGGACTCCAAAGGGCCCTTGTCCATTGTTGCAGGAAGTAGGGAAAATCAATTTCAAAGAGGAGCCTTGAAGAACATGAATAGTGAGCTGATACGGAAGAACTTCCGTTAGAGGAACAGCATTTTTATTCATCACATTATCAAATGGTTCCTGAGCCAGAAGACCGGTATATGCTAAACATTCATGCTACAGCTCCACTGAGCACAGCCAACCGTCCTATAACAAAATATCATGCTTATTGTGTTGTTTCACATGCTTCACCATGTCGTCTGACAGTAGATACATGGCAAAAAATTTAATAACGGCTTCATATCAAAGTGAGAGAAAGAACTCGAGGTTCAACTGTTACGCTGTAAGTAAAAGAGACATAAGGGTTGCATAGACCTCTCAGCACTGAACATCACTGCTTACATCCATGCTTAATGCACCAACAAGCCTCACCCCTCCTTTAAATATAATTAGGGCTGTCGGGTGAGTGAAGCTTGTTTGTCATTGTTTCAATGACATTACTTCGAAGGTGAGCAGAGGAATTTTTTCTTCTTCTTTTTTAAATTTTTTTTTAAATTGTTTTTTTTAATCTTTTATTCTTTATTCTTATTTACACTTTTTTTCATTTAACTGTCCTGTGGGTTTTTCAATTAAAAAAAAACATATTTCTGTTACTAAGCAGTTCTAAGAAATCAGGAAAGAGGATCACGTAAAGCTGAATACATATGAAAACGGAAAACTGATTGCATTCAGAGCGAGCTTTTATCAGCCTTGTCTTCTTGTTGAATCCATGCTCAGGTAATAGCGAAGTTCATCATGGAGTGATGACATTTATGCATTATTTGTCAACAAGATCACTGGACAAGCTGGGCATCGAAAAAAATATTTTTAGCTTTCTGGCAGGCTAACAGTCAATGAAACATCCATCAATGTGCTACCCTGTTATAGTGTATAACATATTCATAACATATGACTTTCTCTCTTGGTTTTTCGTGTGTAGAGTACAGATGCAGTCAAAACATACAAAAGTATAAAAGATAAAGAGTATTGTTTAGGTATACCACCCCTACTTAGTTTTGATGTAACTGTATTTAAATTATTACAGCTTACTTACCAAAAGCTTGTAGCGAAAGTTACTGAGTTACCTGATGTACTCAACAGGTAGCACATAACAAGTAATGAACATTTACTAATATATGTTTATGTGAATAATCAACAGGTGTTGTGCTGAAGAAGACTAAAAGCATGAAATAAAAGAATGATGGAAAAACAACTGTGATGCAATGGGAGGGCAATTTGGTATACTACAGTATATTAGAGGCTGATAATGAATGGCCAGCATTAGCTTATTATGGATATGTTAGTATTAGTGTATTTGTCAGGCAATAACTAACTCTCTGTCCACCAGAGAGAACTGACTAGTTCATTTTTCAAATGTAAAAAGTCCCGCTCAGTATAACTTTGTCAGAATTCCTTGATAACCTAGTTTCAAAGATCCTTGCCAAATACGCTGTTAATGTAAAAAAAAAAAAACCTTTGTTTTGATGTGACAGAGGTATAGACATGCCTTGGTCGGGCTCCTCTTTATATCGTTACAATGGAGACTTATGCTATTGGATTGTAACCACAGGATTGAAGTTTTGTTCACGATCTAAATGTCTCAATCCCTGTTTTGAATATTTCAAGGTAGACAAAGGCGGACATGAAGAACTATGTGTTGCGGCTTTGGCAAAAAGAGGCAAGAAAAGTGCTTTTTGTTTCTTAGCATGCTTTACTATGTTCATATCACTGAAGGCCCCTCTATACCATTCAAAGTAGCCCTCCAAAATAAATCGGCAGTATGTCCTTGTTTTCAGAATGCTCTTAAAAGAAGCACCAGGCTACCACTTTCAAATAAAATTCTGTCAGCTCATGTAGGTGGATAAGAATCACAGGCAAAAAGAAAGTACTTTACAGTGTATTTACAAGAGGGTTGCATCCTCTCTAGCTTCTCTGCTACAAATGGCATTAAAAAAGGCAGAGAGAAAGCCGATGATTTATTTAAAGGGCCCAAGGGTATTTTGCCCTGTTGCTTTAGGGTCTTAAGCACCACTGCTTTGAATTACTGAGCAGTCCAAGGAAATGTATAAATGGACAGAGGCTGGAGATTGAAAGGCTAGGCTTTCAAACTTAGGGTTCATCAAAGATCACAAAAAGCTATTTGGGATCTAAAAGGAAGTGGGTGTTTCAATTACAGACATTCATCCACTTTGTCAAGTTGAAGGTACATTTTATCTAATACTGGGAAGCTGTGACTCAGGAGGAAGAGCAGGTCATCCGCTAATCGAAGGTTTCGGTTGTTCGATCCCCGGCTCCTCCAGTCTGCATGTCAAAGTGTCCTTGGGCAAGATACTGAACCCCAAAATTGTCCCTTATGTGCTGTGCCATCAGTATGTGAGTGTGTGTGAATGAGATGTCTGAACCTGTGTGTGAATGGCTGTGACATGTAGTGTAAAGGGCTTTTGAGTGGTTGATAAGACTAGAAAAACGCTATATAAGTGCAGTCCATTTATTCCACTGTAGAAGTTGTGAACAGCTGTAGGATTTATTATTATAGTTACATCTCAAACCCAATAGAATATTTTTACTTCAGGTTTTTTTTTTTTTTTTTTTTTTTTTTTTTTTTTTCCCCAAGAGGTGACGTCTTGCGGGGTTTGTTTTTTTTCTTTGTTTGGGTTCAGGTTTTTCCCCAAACCCAAACCTTTTTTCCTGGGAAAAA
>JBBMJY010000003.1:13654790-13688415 GCA_037833715.1 Toxotes lorentzi
TGTGTGTGTGTGTGTGTGTGTGTGTGTGTGTGTGTGTGTGTGTGTGTGTGTGTGTGTGTGTGTGTGTGTTCCTGTCTTGAAGGGGAGGGTGTATTACAATCATCTGTCCAAACAGTTCTGTGTGTGGAGCCTGAACACCTGTTTCACTGCTGCTGTGCTGTTTCAAAAAAAAAAAAAAAAAAATCTTAAGTGGACTGAAGTACCTGTGCTTTAACCTTCATTTAGTTTTCACTGACTTCTTCTTCTTTTTTTTTTTTTTTTACGTGCACAGTAATAGAACAGTATGGATGTGGCTTATAGAGACATTGTCAGACACCATGTTCAACAGGAGTCTCAGCGAGTTTTGAATGAACAACCTCTAAGATAGGACACTGATAAGACTGCCAGAAAACTGCATTTAAAGCTAAGCCCAACACTTGGGCAAAGGATAGTGAATGTTGAAGTTGTTGCCTTCCTTATAGCAGTATAGTATTGCGACATGGCATTTGCGTGTTCTGACTAAAATAGTATGAGCGTGGAGTATGTTGCTGTAGCACTGGTCCTGACTTTACAGCTGAAACCTGTCACTTCATTATGTCGGATCATCTATAGCCTTTTCTACTCTAATGCGCATGCTTTGATTTCTTTGCTGTAGGGTATTATGTGATGAATAGAAAGGTAAGACTTGAATCAAGGTGTGTATGTTTTGAGACTTTTTTTTTTCCTTTTTGTATTATTCCGATATTTACTTTACGAGTTGCCAATTTTTACTGCTAATAACACACATTAAGCCACCTTAAAGGAAAGAAAGAGATCCGTGTGCATGTAGGCCTTCTATTCAGAAAATTTGATGAGATGATAATACATCAAACGGTATCTAATTCCCGCACCTGGCTCTGTTAAACACGAGAGTTTGTTTGAACTCCCGTTGGGCATTTATTTCCCCTAATATGAAAGCTTCCAGCGTGTGTTGCGCTTGTTTGCTGAAGTCTCTTGTCAGTGCGTTTCAGTAATAATGACAGAGTGGGAGGGCCACTCGGTGCAACTAATAAGGACCGCGATCTAGCAGGCGATCCCACTGTGACTTTTATTTCCAAGTCCTGGAATCCGGAATCGGACTGATCGTAATCACACATGGATTATGCTTTTCTCTCTGCTTTTTGTATGTTTTTGCCTTAGAGGAAACTTTCTCAGCAACTGTAAGTACTTACAGACCAAATTAATTTCATAGTAAATAAAAACAAATCGGCTTAATGTAAATTATGAGCGTGTGAACCTATTGAAAATCCCCTTATAACGGACACATTTTGCATCTTTTAGTCGCTTGGCTTTTAAAGTGTTATTTTTTTCCGCATGGATTGATCTTTCTAACTTGTCTGCTAACCGGGACGCATGCTTTATGAACAGGGTTTTTTCCCTGATTTATGAAACGCTCCGCACCAGTAAACATGCACCGCATTGCATCACTTGTTAAGAAGCAAAGTGCGATATGTGCCGGACACTGAAGGAATACGAACCGCTACATCCCGTAATTACTAAAAAAAAATAAGACCACCCAGCCAATCAGCGGTCGCGCAGAGAAACACGCTTCTTTGAATATTGCAAAGTGTAACAGTGAAGTTATTGCCATTGACCGAAAGTGGCTGAATGAATGATGGAGAGACAAGATATAATAACTGTGTGTCCACGCTTTAGTGTTATTCCTGCTCCTTTCTCAAGCTGTGTGTGTATGTGTGATAACAGCCTACAAGAATAAAAGCACATGGGAATTAAGTCGATGCAAGTTTACAGCAGATGGTGCAACAGCGTTGCTGTTTACCAAACTAAGAGAAGAGGTAAAATAATATGTGGGTTTAAAGTACCAATTTACTCCCACAGAGTCCTCAATCATAAGAATCACCCATGTTAATATGTGAAATAACTGTGACTGCAGGGGTCGGCATTAGAGCTGCGTGTATTGCATGCATTTGCAGAAATGATGGGAATACCATTACGCCTTCACACAGGCAAGGAATGTGATACCTCTGTAGTGCTACTTGTCTACGGCCCTTGCATGGTTGTAGTTGTAAGTGGAATGGTCACTTCATCTCCAAGCGCCATGATACTGTGGGCCTGCATGCAAAACTTTTATGATCCAGTGAGAGAAGGCACAAGTGCGTGCAGCACGGATGGGAATTAATCATTGGGGGCAAAATGAATTTGGATAAGACAGCGGCAGTTAAAGAACGAGAGTATCATGAAAAATACTATTGCTCACACTTTGTGAGACTGTGCATATAAATTAACTTAATGTGTTGTGTGGCTGTATTATGGTCTTTGGAGGTCAAGTTCAGCGGTTTCTTCCCCAGTGGAAACAGATGAATGTACACCAGGAAGGAAAGATTATAGTCTTTGTAGCAGGATTGCGACTGTATTGTCACAAAGCTACATCATAGCTACTGAGAAAAAAGCAGGTTACTCAGTATGAGTTATGATTTGCCACTGTGTTTTCTGCAGGATTAACAAGCAAGGAATTAACCGATGTGTTAATTTGTTGTTTTAAGAGAATAATCATAAAGACAAACTGATTTTACATATTCACAAATTTACATAAATGTTACATGTGGATATAATGTGTGAGGCTGTTTGTTGGGTTATGCTGAGTTCACTAGTGCAGGCAAACTAATCCAGAAGTGTCCTAAAGCATCTGATTTCAGTCAGAACAGTCTTACTGTACTTTATTTTCTGTACTTTACAACAGGCTCTTACCATCAAGGAGGACTCTGCCCTAGAAAAAATCCTCGCCTTCTTTGCAATGGCATGGGATTAATGCAGAAATTTTGGCTTGGCAGCACAGTCAAAGGGTTTAAGAGACTCACTTGTAACTGGAGGTTTCCAGGTTTGAGCCTTGCATGTGACATCCTTGACCAAGACACTGGTGACAGCTTACACATCAAAACACAACATAGTGTTAATGGAGTAGTACAGAAACAAAGATCAAGGCTTTGGCATTATGACCCAGCTATCATGTATTGTAACTGTAGTAAACTTCTCAGTTACATCGTACATACTGTAAAGCTAATTAGCAATAATGATGAATGAAGACTGATTAATCTTATTAAGTTGTTTGTAACATTTTAACATGGAACACTTAATCAACATCAGCCATGGTAAAATCTGCCCTTTGTGGTTTCTTTATCTTGTTGTTGGCCATGTTCTTCACAGATCAAATGCATTGGCACAGTTCCACAGCTAATTTGTGGTGATGACACACAGACCTAATGAATTATAAACTGTCTATGGAGAACAAGAGGCAGCTTGCCTTGCTAGTTAACAATTGAACCCATAACATAAACAGAGCTTAGAGTAAAAATGATTCAGCTGCAGCATAGACACCTCCGTTCATCACTGTATGGGAGGTGTTCATGAAACTAATGAATGAAGGACTCAGAGGTGCATTCTCCATATCCAGTGAGCTCGCATAAATTCAAAAGGAGCCTTTATGGACATATGAGTGGGGTTGTAAAATAGGAAAATCAGGTTTGTTTTACAGTTAAAATTCAATTTCAGAATAAGACGGTGATGTTATTCAGTTCATGTTGCTAAAACTGCGAAGACCACATTCGAAGACAATTGCCAGAGCTGTGTGAAACATGATTTCAGCCTGATATAAAGAAGTGAAACTTTCAAAGTTTTATTTATGTATCTTGCGTAACAATCACGCAGACAGCAGTCTGTTTCAGTGCTAGCCAGCTGAATGAATCTTACTCAGGTCAAAGTTGGTGTTGAACCCAGCAGAATAGCAGATTTGTAATAAAACTCAATAGAGCCACATTGTTTGTTTGTGTCTGCTGTTAAGCTCTGTCTATTAGTTCTGCCTTTGTGTGCAAATGTATGCAGGAAACTGTTTAATCTAGATTAGTGTGAGGCGTGCGTTTCATTCGTTACTTCACTTTTACCAAATATTGAGATTGAATTTAAATGAGTTGTAAAACAATAAAAATATATATATGTTCTGCTTGCTCCCAGGTTTTCAAGTGGACTGGTTTCTAGTGTCAGAACCATGATTTGCGTGCTGAGATGGGCTGCTTTCCTTTGGACTTTGAATTCCATTCCTTGCACTTTTGGAATGGCAGTGAGTGAACAAACAGGTATGTGTGTTTGTTGTCCTCAGCTTTCTGTCTTCTGAAAAACTTTTATTAAAGAAATTAATTGTTTCTCATTGATGTCACGGTGTGACAGTTTTAAACCAAAGCTTCAGACTTGTAAAAATATTATGGGACCATCCTTATTCATAGTGTGAGTCATAATACCAGTCTCCATTTAATTTTCGCTGAAGCAGATGGAGACTTGCCTCCAAATCACGTCTCAGTCTTGTCTTTGTCAGATTTTTTTTTCCAACTTCAAACTTTAAGTTTTAAAGATGAATGGGGAAAAAAATCTCCCAAAGAGGTTTTGTTAAAGTTAAGGAAATGCATTGTGGAAATGAATTCATGATTTAACAGATCATTTTTCTGTAATGCCAGTGAAAACTGGTTCAAAATATAAATGACCATCTGCACCCAGCACAAACAGCTTCTTGGTGGCTTTCCTTTTAGATGGCTTGTGTCCTCATCTGAGTGTGGAGGATCACAGGTTTTCTGATATTTTAGATCGTCCCCTGGACATCACAGGTATGCTCTGCTTGTACACGGTTGATTTGGGGAAAATAAGTCAACCTTGGACTGTGTGGTGACTCACTTTAACCTTGTCCACAGGTTTTGATCTCACAGAAAAGTTTCTTCTCCGAAAGGGAACAGTCACAGAAGACCTGCCATCATTTCGTTTAGGAAGCAGTCCACTTATTAAGCCAACAAAGTGAGTAGCTCTTTTTTTTTTTTCCTTTTTTGCATCATTTGTGTTCAGGTGTTGTACTCTGGGTCCTTATGATGTTTGAGGAGAGCTCAGACAGCCAGACAGCCTGCCTGTCAAGCTATGACCCAGTAAATATTCCTCCTGTGTTCTGCCTCATTTCTACCACTCCCTTGCTTTTGCTATGAATCTGTAGCACAATACACGCATGCTATAAGATGCAGATATACCCTCCTCAGAGCAATAGTTCCATTTGCCTCGGCTAATAAGGGCAAGCTGTGAGGTGCACTGTTAGACAGGGAATAATTTGAACAGAATTAATATATATTGCATTTATTCTAGAAATCCCCCAATGGCAAAAAGTGGGACATAAAGGAATGGAGAAAAAAAAAAAAGCCCGAGCGCATATAATAAGACAAGAATATTAAAATAACGACATAAATGACACACTAAGGCCCTATTTACTGAAGACCTTTATTCCCCTGGTTTACATGACACGATGATAGAGTGATACAATATTTAACAAGGCCTGTTGCATTTTTACACTTAGTGCCATCAGCTGATTAAGAATGACCAGTGGGGAACATATGCAACTGTAGTGGCTGCCAAACTTGGCTGTATGTTGTGGTGTTTTGGATTTTAAAAAATGTATTTCGAGATGTGCATTGTCTTGTGTCCCTGGGTTGTAACTGTGAAAGGGAACACTTTGTCATTCTTCAGGGGCGGGGAGGATATTTTTAGTATTTTTACATGACATGCAACTGTAAACATTTACTGCCAGTCTCTCTTTGGCTAGGTGAGAGAATCTTTGAGCCAGGTGATTTGTGATCTCCTACCCTGTTCAGTCAGCCAGCCGAAAATACATTTACTTCAGCCCTTCCCTCGGTCTGGGCCCGTAGTGCAAGAAGATGCTGGTTCTCAATGACAGTGCTGACAGTGTCATTGGTTATAGTGGCGAGACTGCTATCCCTCTCATATCCAATTATCTAAGTACTTTGACAGGTGATACTGCATGTCAGCTGAGGAAGGAAAGCGAGGGCAATTGCACGAAGCAGGAGGCCCCTCTTCCCCTGCCACAGCCTGTAAAACATTGCTTTACTTGCAGGTTATGCAGCGATAGATACCCGACTCTCTAGATCTGGCTAATACTCTGCCAGCTCTTTGGCACAATGCACATTATGGTGCATAGATCAGAGCTGACACGTTCGTGGAACATGTGTGTGAGATGACAAATTCCCTATAATATGCAACTTTTGACAACAACTATTGACGAGGTGTTTCCACACAGCACAAAATCACAGTGCTGCTGTCTTTAGAAACATATATGTCTGGTCTTGCCCTATTTACATCTTGCGTTGACCTCTATCTTATATTCATGTCTGATTATTATAACATTTATATGCACTACATTTACAAATTATGTCATAACCGTTCCCCTTACACACCTTACACATTCCCCTTTATTGTGAGGAGGTTCAAGCTTCATTTAAATGTTTAGAAAGCAACTGTACTATACTGTAGTTTTCTATCTGTTAGTTTGTTTTTCTTTAGTAAAGAAAAACATACCCTAGTAAATTGCAATTGCACACTCATCTATGTACCTTTATACATATTTAAACTTGTCTGTGCCTTAATATAGTAATAATATCCTCTTGAACACAATAATCATTGCTCATTTTGAAATGGAAATAGGGTTAACATTTGCAACAATAATGTCTTATTTGGTTTTTATTTGATTTTTGTGATTTGAATGCTAACTACATTCAAAGCATCTAGCAACAAGTAAAATGTTGAATGTGGTACTAAAGGCTATGCTCATGTCATCTGTAGATGCTGAAGCTACAGTAAATTTGAGTTGTAGATACAAAGGAGCCATTGAGACTGACATGTAGTGTATCAGATCACCAGGGTTTGTATTTGTTTAGCAATCAGTGGTTTCAGTGGTTTGTGACTGTCATGTCAGCTCATTAATCATATGGGCTTAGTGGAATCAATACTGTACAGCTGACTTACTCTTTTTCAGTCATATAATAAGCATATATATATATATATATATATATATATATATATATACTTTTTTTTATGATTTTAACCAGATAAAAGTCACAATAGTGTTTTTGTTGTCATAGTTAAAATAATTCCATTGTGATGAGGGGTAGAAAAGATTCTAAATTAAATCTCTCACAATGTTTGTTAATTGTGGCCTGTTACTATTGCAGTGTTATCTCTCCATTAGGTGGGTGTGAAGTGGAACACTTATTTACAGGGGAATGATGACAACACGGCAGTCTTCTCCCATCACATATCAGCTACACACATTCACACTCATTTGCATAAAGTCTCATCACTGGCGAAATATCCTTCTTCCAGATCACAGGCATGCCTTTGATTTGGCTTGATCAGTGGCAGTCGTCTATCATGCTGGCACAGCACTTCCACATTTAAACAGGAAAGAGGACTCATGCTGAGAGGAAGTTCTAGTAGTCCCTGCTAGCATGAATGATGCATTTAGCATAGAAACTGACATGGTTGAGCCCACTTTGATCTGCTGGAGGATTGAGTGTCCGTGATAGGGCTGTGAGCCAACTAGGTTAACGTTTGAGGTTTGATTGTTTCAGCAATGGCAATCTGATTCCTCTGACTCATTTAAAAGAATCCTCCTGGATAGTATTTCTTACAAGCCAGGACACTAAAGCCGCTTCCGGGAGATTCTCTACCAGACCGGCAGTGTTGCTGTGACATTCTGTCAAACCACTGTCTCTGATTATACAAGGGGTAGTTTCAGCCAAGCAAATATGCATGGTCAAAGACATGTTCCAAGAGTGGTGATAGTTTCCAGACAGCACATAGTCGCTCCCTATAAAAATGGAATTACTTCTGATTATAACTCTTGTGGCAGCCCTGCTGTTGGTCTATGCTTCTCCTGATTATTGTTATAGATGTGCACTATTTTACAATACACAGTATACACTGTATATGCGCAAGTAACTGTTGGCTAAAAGGACGTTCTTTCTCAAGAAAATATTATTTCGTCCTAACACTGCAGTGGCTGTTTCAGTAATTTCACTTGGAACAAAGCTTCGCTACTTCACATTGTAGAATCCAACCCTATAGTATATGAACGGCACATTGGAACAAAACATTGAACGTTATCCAGCAGGCAGTTATGTTTCTTCCAAAACATATTTGCCAATGCAAATTAGTTATATATGAATGGAACTTGGAAGAGGCAGACTTGGCAGAGACAGACTTAGTGTAAAAGTTGGTTTGGCATTGTAGTACGGGAGCAAGGCGAATTAATGCAGATCCCTTTCATTCACTCATTATCACTCAAAGATGCATAGTAGTGTTTTTCCAAAGAATTAGAAAGACAATGTTCAAACCAACCCACAGGGTCGAGCTCCAGGTTTAGCCATTTAGCCACAGATGGTACAGTCAACACGGGGTCGAGAACCTTAACGCTCTGGGCCCTCGGAGATCAAGTGTGCCGACAGTCCGTGTTTTGAAATGAGAGCAGACCTAGTAGGGAACTTTGTAAAGAAGAGTGTGAATTTCAGAGCCCTAACAGAAAACAGTCCTGCAGTGCATTCTGCTGAATATGTCGGTCATATTAAACCCGCTTACATTTATTATGGTCCATAAGTGTAGTGCATAGGCTCTTGAATTTTTCTTTCACATTTTTATGCCTCCACACGGACAACAGCCTTGGCCAGACACACATCCATCCATCCATTGTCATGAATGCAATATCTCAGGAACACCTTGAGGAAACGCTCACTTGGACTGATTACAATTTGATGGTCAAAGGTCAAAGGTGGAGGTCACTGACCAGACAAAATACATTTTTGGCCAAGAGTTCACATGCTAATTATGATAACATACTTCTTGATACCTTTTTATTAAATTCTTTACTACATATGTGAGTCTAGGCAGACGTGGATGCAAACTGCAACTTTACTGGATGGCGGAAGCATATAACCGCAAGGCAGTAATTCTAGCTCTTTTCTGTTATTCGCTTGTCTTATATTATAATGTGTACTCCTTTGGGTACAAGCAGTTACTGTACGTGCAGCACGGAAACATTCAGTGTTGAATTTATTTTATAAATCCTTATTTTTATAAATTGCCGTGCCACTTTTCATATTGAATTGCGTATGAAATAGTTCTTTAGCCTTTGGGCGACAAATAACCTTCCCGGTCCTCGGCCTCTCACAGAAGCATTAGGTTTTTCAGGAGCTCTAACTTCGTGTATTTATCATTTTAGTCATGTATCGTTTACACCGAAATCTGAAAGAATTCAAGGGACACAACAGAAGAGGCTATGAAGCTCTGAGAGAATAGGAGATGATATATTGGAGTGAAAACTAATTTCCAACCTGTCTGAAGAAACCCTCTCTCTCTCCCTCCCCCAGGCCGTGCTCTGCCTTCTCAATGACCTTATCGTTGCATTATTATTATTTTTGCTGATCTTGATTTATTATGTTTATGCTCTTCCACTTTTGATTGTTAATCTGAGTCTGGAGTAAGGGCTAGGGTTAGAATATTTTGAAGGGTACAATGTTTTGTTGTTTTTTCTTTTTGTTTTTTTTTTGTTTTTTTCAACCAATGTATAAAATTAGGAAAGGAGTGCAGGTGTGGGCCGAGAGATGAGTAAGTGAATAAGCTGTAATTCATTTGAGGGTGGGTGTGATTTGAAATATGATGTTGTTTTTCCTATATAACCTGTTTTTCTCAGCATATTTTGCTTCTGCTGAAATACATTTTCAGCTGTGAATTGTTACTTGACTTTCCTGAGCAGCTGAGGTCATGCACATAAACCTACAGCTGCACAGCACTAGGCGTCTCCTGCATAACCCTTTAACTGTAGCACGTGGTATCTCAGTAAGGTAAAAGATTGGCTTCTATGACTCTGGATCAATTTCTATACATTTTCATTATCTGAACTACGGGGATGCCAGTATAAAATTCATCAAGCTAAATGGAATCAAGTTTGTCAGGTTTATTTATGTGAATGTCTCCGCAGCAGGAGGATATTGAAATGTTTTATCGATCACTGAAGTTGATTGGCTGGTTCACTGTTTAGCCGCTGGAAGCTTCGAAAGCGTTTACATTCAATATATAGAAATTAGTCTTGACACGATTCTTTCTTTTTTTTTTTTTCTTTTTTTTTTACAATACTTAAATGATAGATTTAACATTTGCGTTCTGTGAAAATATGACTGTGTTACATTGTGTTTTAGATTAATATTTCCAAATGGGCTTTCAAGTGAATACTCCCTTGTCACCATCTTCCGGGTAAGAAGAACAACAAAAAAAGACCGCTGGTATCTGTGGCAGATATTCGACCAGTCGGGAGGCAGTCAGGTGGGGCCCCGCTCTACGTTAAATGTCATGTGTCTGCTTTCAGTATCCACAAATATGCGAGAATATGATAGGGATGGATGTTTCTTTGCAGTGATTTTAAACACACTTCTTTGCTCCTCAGGTATCTGTTGTGGTTGACGGTGGCAAGAAGGCCGTGGAGTTTTCCTCCCAGGGCCTGCCAAAGAACACACTCCGCTACACTTTTAAGAACCGTGACCTACAAGCCCTTTTTGATCGCCAGTGGCACAAGCTGGGCATTTCTGTACAGAGTAACATGGTCTCTATTTACATGGACTGCAAGCTAATAGAGAGGAAACAGACTGATGAGAAGGGCAGCATTGAACCCAGGGGGCACACTCTCATCACTACACGGGTGGAGGATGGACGGCCTGTAGATGTATGTCCCGCTGTTCATACACATTTTGCTTATCTTTTGCTTATCTAAGCAGTGTCCTGTAGTTTTGTCACTCATCTCCAGTTTTAATCAGTTGTTTGTGATATTAACAGAAGTTATGGGAACCATTACCAGTGCTTATAAAAGTTATTTGAAACATGCTTCAGGAGCATATCTTCTTAATCTGTGTAAATCCTCTATTGTGGCATACAGTATGTGTTACACTCATTCTCAGAGGTGCCTCAAAGTGCCAAAAAAAACATGAGGTCAGCTATGCCAGTTGGTCTCCCAATGCTGCTGAGTAGAAGTTGGCTTTAGTAGCATTAACAGCTGATGTTAATGATTTGTAAAGATGTAAGTCAGTGCATCAGGAAAAAATGATAGGATTCAAATTCTGCTCTGAAGCAGAAGAAATTCATGCAGAAGCTGTAGCTTGTTTTTTTGGTATATATATTTTAGATTTAGATGTGATGCCTTTGAGCTGTTTTGCAGGCAAAGGGAATGGTAAAGTTAGGACAACTTCAAGCTAGAACAGCTGACGACTTCAACAAATTGTGCTGTCTGTGAAGAGGAGACCTCAGCCAGTTAAAGGAGGAACATAATGTGTTGATGAAACTATTGTACGATGCTGGAATGGCTGGAATTAATGAGAGCTATTTTCCCCAGATTGAACTGAGACAAATTCTAATCTACTGTGACCCTTATATGGCTGAGATGGAAAATTGCTGTGAGCTGCTGGAACCAAAGGTAAAATGCTCAGTACACTACAGTCTCGGTACAATACTAACACACACAGTTTATTGACAATAAAATGACAATAAGTAATGAATAGTAAGAATTTATGAAAATGTTTCTGTTGTGTATCACTGCATTTCATAAGTAAAGAAGTAGAGGGGTAGATATAATACATGTTTGCCTTAAAAATTCTGAGATAGAAAATTGTAATGTACCAATTTAAGCATATTGACCAAATGTCTGGGTGTTCTGCGTTAACAGACTGTACGTTAACCACTACAGTGTGATCAGACTATGAAGGTATAACAAGGTTTTTGTCTCTCGTCCATGAGGATTTGCGTCCCCAGATAGAAACTTAATAACAGAGATCTTCCATCACAGTACAATCAATAAGGGCTAATGGAGCAGTGATTCCAAATGGAGAGATGACCTTTGACCCCTTGCCGTGACATGTCTTTATAAGCATGCTGTCATGTCAGTGTAAAGTTACTCCCAGGGAATTGTCACAACCTTGAGAGGGACTTATCTCTGTTTGGCTGCTTAGTACTTTCTAAGTTTCACTGCACAGTATCCATTTGTTATTTGCAGCATGACATATATGATATATGCGGCCTGACACCCAGGTTACCTTAGGTCAAGTGTGCTACTTTACAGTGGATTTTGGCCTTTTCTTTCTTTTTTTTTTGCCATGTAGCAAACATGACAAAGGAAGGTGTCTAAATGGTGAAATTTCTGTATTGATCCAGTGTGAAGCCAAGAAGACATTTAATGGGACTTCCCCTCCCCTGGTTACAGAGCAGCTCCCCCAGATGCTGTCTCAGCCGGGCTCGCAGTCAATTGACAGATGTCACTGTCCAGCTGAAAAGGTACAATCAATTCCACCCAACAAGGGCCTCTAATTGAGTAAGTGTAATGTCTATTGTAACTGAAACGGAGCTGATTTACTCTGCATGTACTCAATCCTTTATAGGCACTAAACAGCCAGTTAAAGGACATTTATACCAAAAAGTATTTTCCATGGAAGCCAACCAAAGGTAGTATAACTACAATCTATTAGAAAACAGGGGTATAATTCTCCCACACTGTTCAAGCATGGTAAATCTGGTCAAAAGGATTCTTTAAACTGCAAAAAATTTATGTTAGATTAAAATGCAAATTGAGACCTGCCAGCATCAAGCCCTCTTTGCAGGGAGCAGATGTTGCAGCTCCCAGGTGATGTCCAATTAATCCACCCTTTTATGATTTTTCTATTTTGCCTCCATGTTACAAGCAGAATCAACTTTTCACGGACTAAGTCAAATCAACATTTTTTGGTTCCAAGGTTCAAAAAAATATTTTTGCTATTATACAGATATAGTTTATTTCTATCAGGAGAAATAGATTTGAGAGATAAATACAAACAAGTAATACTTTAACTTCATTTTTTGGTAAATGTATTTTATTTGTGTTGCTTTGCTGATGAATAATTCTCTCATGTTCAGGTACTGTTTTTCATTATACTTTAAGTGTGACAAAAGATTTATGTTGATGACATAATTGTGTGCACAGGGAGATGCTGGTCTTCCAGGGGTAGTTGGCCTGCCAGGACAAAAAGGGGATAAAGGAGACAAGGTATAGATAATATTTTTTATGAAGTTGATATATGCATGTGTTTGTTCTTCTCTTTGTTCTGTTGAGATGCAATATTTTCTTTGAAGTCTAGATTTAAGTAGGTGGGTAGCCTCACGTTCAGCATCCACAATTCAAAAAGTCATATGTAATGGAGAAAACTCTTTTAATTATAAAGAGTATTATCACTGAGCTGTCATACTTAGTCCCTTGCTCTAGATTACCATACCTTTGCTCTTTTGCTGCAGTGGGTTTCCTCTGTGGCCAGCACCACTGGTTTTTGAGGTCACTTGCAAGGTCTAAATGTCAAGAGAGAGAGTAAGTCTCTGCGGGACAAATTTATACTTGGTCATAAATTCATTTTCAGAGTAAGAGGAATACACGTCCCTCTCAGCAAGCAACAAAGTCAGACAAGGTTTCATGTTCTGCAGTCAAGGTCCCTCAGAGATGCTACCATACAATTACCTTCACAAGGTGAGTTTTCTCCCAAATCTCCCAAGGTGTGTGAACCTGAAAGGCATACATTTGCCCAATCACTAGAAAAATAGGTGTAGTTAAAAAAAAAAAAAAATAGACGAATCCTTACTCCATGACAGCTCAATAGACAGGTTGAACTGTAAACGGTAAATGGCCAGTCACGGAAAAATTGTGGGTGTTGTGTCGGCTGGAAGACGCAGAGGAGCCATCAAATACTCAGACAAAAAACAGTGTTCGGTACAAGGTTAAAAAAAGAACCAAGAGAGAATGAGCTCAACTATGAATGGAATTTATTGGGATGAACAGGTGGTGGTACTGTATGTCTGATAGGACCAGATGGCTTTTGGGGTCAGTGTCCTAATTACCATGATGTGACTGTGGGATTAAGACATGCAGGATGACTTAGACTTTTGTTTCTGGAAAACCACTCATTCCAGGCACAAATCTACATTTATCTGCCTTTTGAATTTTCCACACTGTTTATTGCTGTTAATCCTACGAACGGCACCAATCAGGCACCGCTTGATGTTTTAGGTTGCTGTCCTGAGCATCTTGTCATTTGTTCCTATACAAATAGGTATATTCGATTGTACTTTTTAAAACAATAATAGATATAATTTTGTGTATTACATTTAAAACTGTGTGTGTGTATAGCAACAGATTGTACTAATCAGGTTTGTAAATGTGTTACAATTAGCCTCTAATGATTCTTAATTGACCTAGCAGGGATCAACTCTCAAGCTGTAACGTGTGCGTGTATGTGCGCTTTGAGTGTGTGTTGGTGACGCTGGTGATTGATTACTGGGTGCTAATTGATGTGATGATTCACTGAGTAAGAATTCATTATCACGTCTCAAAAAGGTATTGTATGAAGTAGGCACTGTGATGTGTCTTCACTTTCTTCTGCCTTAGTACACATCTTTTATCTGCAAAGACCACCTGTGTTAAAAAAAAAAAAAAATCATGTTCAAAGTGTACTTAGTACTACATTACCGAGCTGTTAGAACACTCAATACTCAAGAATACTTTAAACATACCATTCAGGAGCACAGGCCATTCCATTTTCTTCCCTATGATTTCTACAGGCCATGTCTTGTGCTGTGAATCAGTGGCTCATGCTGTTAACACCTGGAATCTAATTTCAGCAAATCAATACTTGGCACCATTTGTTTACTTACTGAAAAACAAAATTCATAACAAATCCTATTACGGGCTTGAACACTAAATCAATGAAGTTAAGGAAAGATATGATCAGGGACACTCAGGAATAAGTCCTTTATGGTGGTAAACTGTCACAAACAGACTGTAAATGTACCACATACAGTGTGTGTGTGTGTGTGTGTGTGTGTGTGTGTGTGTGTGTGTGTGTGTGTGTGTGTGCGTGTGTGTGTGCGTGTGTGTGTGTGTGTAGCCCTTGTGTGTCTAACCTTGCAAGCAAGATGAGGATGTAAGGTCAGCCACTGCCAAATACCTCCAGAGGTTAAGATAGGTGCTGCTCAGTGGTATGAATAAGACCCAAGCCATCACTATGTATGCCCCACCAGATACTCAGATGGAATAGTAAGCTGACCACAACACGGCACTGATGTCAAGACACAAAAAGTCCTCACAATGCACGGAGGCTTCCACCCAGAGTCCAGCACCCTGAGACTCTACGTGCAGACAGGCGGGGATTAGTGAGTGTCAGAGCCACGATCCAGGATGAAACAAGGAGCGTCCCTGAATACATCAGGAAGATGGCCCCCTGGGAAAAAGAGTGCCTCAGGCAGCAGAATAGAGAAGGTGATGAGGAGGAAGAGAAAATATTGTGGAAGATCAAGCCCCTCCTTGGACTGTAGAACATAGAGGAAGTGGCTGACATCAAGAAATCCTACCAGTGGCTAGAAAAAGGCCGACCTGAGGACAGCTCTGAGGCTCAGACGATATATACACACATAGATATAAAACAGAATGATCTTTTAGTAAAGAGACATTTTCATTGTGAGGAAAAAACATTTGTTTAAATGAGTCAAATCAATACGTTTACAGGCACAGCAGCTCGAGTGCCACTCCAGCAATTAGACTGTGGTACTTTGAGATAATTTAATTGACCTAATTTAGAGTTTGAATGAGTCCACACAAACTGCTGTCTTTGATAGACTGCAGTGCAATAGTTTTGGTGACACTTTATTTCTACCAATAAATAACTGGAAATAAAGGATCTTGGTTTAACATGGCATGAGGTTTTAGATATGTTTGATTTAACAATCCAAGCAGCGCTGCAAACGATATGATGTCAGGGAGTATATGCAGTATGCCATTCACCAACATTGGCTAAAGTCTTATTGAAGTAAACAACCGGAAAAGAATCATCATCCTGAGTAAGAGCAGCAGATACTTGAAGACAACAAAACGTCACTTATCATTGAATGAAAATGTTTTGTCTTCAAATGTCTTGCAGGATTTGCAGATGTTCATGTGAAGAGGAGTAGTTTATTTTGAGCCATCTGCGCAGTGTATCAGAAAACATCATGCCTTGACACAATTATGTGTAGAAATCTTTTTTCTTTTCTCTTTGACCTTGTTGCACACATCTGTCTGATAGCAGTGCACCTCTGTTAAAGCACATTTAATTGATATTGATCCTTAATTTTCCAAGGGAGCTCCAGTGATTATTAAAAAGAGCTGCACTCTTTTAGATTTACATTACAACACATTTAAAAAAAAAAGGGGGGGTGGGGGGTCATAGAAAAATACTGTCTGTGAGGTAAGCTCATGAGACTTCCAGTTAGCAACATGAGAATCTCATTTTGTATAAGATTAAAGAAAACAGTCAGTGTATACATTATACAATTTAGCTTGACTTTGGTCGAGATTAATCAAAGACATCTGGGCAATTTAGAGCATTTAAAATGCCCATAATGAGAACTGCAGGCCAATCGTCGTGACCTACACAGAGCGCTGCTTGGGAAAGTGTGTGGGGATTACTTTGACTGTGTTACTCCAACAGAAAGTAATATCCTGCATTACAGTGAGAGTTTGATGGAGGATTCTAATGCACTGCAAAGGGATTAAACCACTATGATTAATCCAGAATCCCTCAGGAAATTAAATAGATAAGTAGTGGGTTATAAGAATGCAGCTTACTTGAAAGGAAATCCATTTTCTATGGCCTTGCACATAAACCCTGGTATTACTAGATTTACAGCTCCTGCATGTACACGCACGAAAAAAAAAAAAAAAACACAGGCATAATAGTGAAATTAAAACTTCTTCCCTTTTACAATACCCTTAATTTATTTTGCACCATTTACTACTCTCCTGCCCTTATGGCTTGTGTTTTCAATTAGTACCCTATAATTCAATTTATACCCACTGTACCTCCAAAGTGAATACCATCAAGAAATTTTCTTTAACGCAGTTTATTATTTGACTGGCAGCGGGTTTTGATTGGCTGTCGACACCTTCCATTGTTCCTATTGTATTTATCAGTGTTAAAATGTAATTAACTTTTCTTTTAAAAGTTTTCTTTGTGTCAGTAGTTGAATAGAAAACCTAAAGAACCCTGGACTGAACTGACAGTCAGGCAATATGCTTCCATTCCCATATACATTTTATGGGAGCTTTATCAGTCATTAACGAATGACATCAGCAGCTGTGAATTTCTATTGTCTCATAACGAGTGGAACAATGTCATCTAATTGCCGAGTCCATGGAAAGAATTGCATCATGCCACATGCTACGTCTAGTCAGTTCTTCACTTCAGCAAAGAACTGTATCATTTCAGACCAGCTGCTAGGTTTTTATAAAAGGTAGACTGGGCACATTGTCTGGAATAATGGCTAGAATAATGGGTTAGTAATCCATGGTAGAGAGATGGCATCGCTGTTATTAGGTTTGGCCACATTTTCTTGTTCTTGCAACAAGCCTATTGAGTTCTAACAAACAGGGCTTGTAATGAAGATGTGACCATGAATGGGCATCATGTTTAATTAGATTCTTAGCTTGAAGCAACTTCTGTGTTGGCTTCATTTGGTGTCTACCTCCATTTACTCTCTCTTAACAATCTGTTCCCTGTCTTTTCCTATTCTTTCCCATTGTGCCCTTTAAAATAATACCCCCATAAGACAATCAAGTGTTTTATCCCCCCCCACCCGTTCTGAAATAATACAGTTATTAAAACAATACAATGAACCATAACAAGGTTCAGATTCATGCTTTCCAGTTGTTGGGAAATAGTATCCTGATCTGCAGCTGCTGAGCCACTGTGTCAGCAAGAACTTGTGGAACAGCTGTTGGAGTATGATCACTAGTGAAATGACAAGCCTTCATAAAGCTATTCACTAATGTGTGAACGAGAGACCTTTCACTAACTGTTCTATGTGTGTTGTTTCTGTCACAGGGGGACACAGGGGAAGCCGGGCCTCCGGGAGACCCAGGACATAAGGTAGGCTACTCACTAAAGAAACAAGTTAAAAAGCTAAAAATTCCCTTAGTGTTGCTTTGTTCTTAAAGCTGCGGTTGACACAGACTCAGCTGGAAATTTCAGTTTTTATGTTTGGTTTTTTTTTTTTTTTAATGAATTTTGTTTTGGTTTCAGAATCATTTGGTTTCGCTCCACGGTTTTCACATCCAGTGAATAGCAGGTGGCTCTTTTCGTTTTGTGATTTATGGAATCTGTCATTGTCCTCTCTGAGATGATTTTCTAACATCATTGCATTGAATCACTTGGCTTGCTTTGTGTTGACCTTCTCAAAGCATCGCAGACAAAAAAAACAATCTCAAAATCAAATTAAACCAACAACTGGGTGCCCAGTTTGCTCATGGGGAGGGTTGTAATGCCACAAAGACCCAAGTTTATTCCCAAGCAACAGTGCCTTTGGCTTGGCCATGCGCCCCATTGGGCACAGTTGGCAGTCTTCCTGGTTTGGAAGCCAGAAAGGTATCATGTCCTTGTCACTGCAATAGCAGCTTGTACTGGTCGGTCTGGCTGTCTGCGTAGAGGGGGCAGGGGATCAGAGTGTGAACAGAGTGTGTCTCAGTTATGCCCCCTTGGTGAAGCTCTTCTCTGTTGGGTGGAAAACAAATGACTTGGATAACTTTATGCCTATTTGAGGGAACAAGTCACTGTCTACGCCTTCCCCCAGGCTGACAGCGTAGGTCAGGACTGACAGACACTGATGTGGGGCTGGAAATTTAACTTGTGAGGAAAAATGCATATACCTTGAATGGAAGCTTTCAGACAGGCTAGGTGGTTGTTTTGTAACTCACCGTTGCTATTACATTCCTGAAGAGTAGAGAACATTATCATGTTTTGCAAGCTCTCAGTAAAATTACATTTTACCAGAATCACTATTTTTTTGCTTTGCTATTATGGTCTATGATATTGTCATCAGTAAGTTTGCTCACCATCAAATGTGGCACATTGGATGCCTGTGTTAATCCCCTTTAGTGAGGGAGAGCAGGTCCGGTCACCGGGAACCACCACTTACTGAAATGCCAGTTGTTATAAAGGGAGAATGTCCTGTAGTATTTTTATGTATTGGAAAGAGAGAGTAGAGGATTGTGAGTCTGCTCTCAGAACAATTAAGAATAACACACAGCGAGGAAAAAAAAAAATCACATCCACTTGATATTTCATTGCATTCAAGTGATCAATTGGACTGTAAATTGTTGTGGAAGCAGTTTAAGCATCAGCAGTATATGGGATCATTCGTGGATGGCTTAACGCCGAAACCTATATCCACTGGAGATGTAAAGCTTGCTTTGGGGTGACACATTTGCTCATGAACCTTGATACATGGAATATGGAATAACACTTAATGGCAGCACTCTCTCCACTTATGCTTTCTGAGACGAGGTCCAGGAGCCGGCTAAAGCTCTTTCGTTACACAACAGTGCACAAGTCTACATCAAGAGCAGCAGCAGGAGTATTGATATGATGCTAATACAAAGCACCGTGTTTTATAGCAAAGCTCAGCTGCTTGTCAATAAAGCAGTTTCAGCTTTAGAGGTGTTTCAGAAAACCTGTTTACTTTTTTTTTTTTTAACATCTTTAAATATAGAAACATGTTCTACACAGATGGCACAAGTCATTTCTGGCTGGAATGATGAACTTGGACAAACCGAAGACGCCCACATTTTCAGGCCCCCTTGGTAGCCTTATTGCAAGAACAACAATTTCATGCAGCTGCGGATATTATAAGAGTAATGATATGATTGACCTTGGACACTGTACTATTGGGAGTTTGCTCGAGCTTTACTGGCCAGCTGAGGTCATGAAACTGTTTAGGTTACACTCTGATAACAGAGCCAACAAGTTCCAAGACCTCTCGCCCATTTCTGGCAGAGTGTGTGGAAAGTAGGGACTGTGTAGCTTGAGAAGAATCAGTGATCAGGAAGATATTTGCGGAAATAAGCCTCTAAGATGTTATATTTGTGGAAATAAGCCTCGAACAGCTTATTTCCTGACTACATATAATCTTACGCATGCTATAGACTTTGCTGAAGCTGAAATGATGCAGTGAGCTCGCAAAGAAAACATATTATTGCGGGGAATTTGGCATCTGATTCCCAAGTGTATTTTTGTATCGGTATCACTGTGGAGCAAATGTGTGGTTCTTTGCTTATCTCAGTTTGAAGGAGCTGAGAGTGTGTGTTTTTTTTTTTTTTTAGACTTTGGGATTATCTTTATTAGCACCAATGCGGACAGGCCAAAAGATTCTAGGTTGCCCTCTTTGTATTTGTGTGTGTGTGGACAGATTCCACAATAATTCATGAACAATACATGATAGAAATGTATACTACACAGTCCACCTGTGCAGTGATGTGATTAGGCCGTAGAGTCCCATGGTGTTTAAATTAGCATGTTTTTGAGGATAGATAGTTTTCCTGAAACTACCAGAATTGTTTAATGTTCCTCCTTGAACTTGCTTTGGAATTTATACATTACCTTGGTGTTTCCAATAATGCTTAACAGGAATGTGGAATTAAACATGTGTGTCACATTGTTTAGACCTACTGGGTGTAAAAGAGGAAAAAAAAAAAGATTAAAGGATGAACTTTCCAAGGGTCCTCTCTTTGCCTTTTAACGTTCAATCTTGTCATTGCAGGGAGAACTTGGATCAGAAGGGCAAAAGGGAATCGATGGGGAGAAGGTAAGTACTACTCTCACCAGAAGACATATATTCCATACATAGCACATCAGCCAGATCTCGTTTCGTCAGGGAATCAATTCTTATAGGCTTTTCATTTTCTGTGTGATGCCCTGGGGGTAGGAGTGAAGCAGAGTTTTCTGTGTGGCTGTTTTCAGGTGCCTGTCATATCTGAAGTACATCTAAGTGTGTTCTAGCCCGCAATGTCCTTCTGCAGTGAAATTAATTGATATGTATGCTATCATAGGCCTGGCATACTAATGGACTAAACTCATTTTTCAAATTACCGTAAGACCCTTCTGTGTCTTTTCAGGCTAAACTTTATTGCATGCTCTTAAATTTGGTTGCAGTGATGAAACTAATGTACATAATGTACAGTAAACCACAGCGAGAAGCACTAGTAAATGATATATAGTTTGTTCTTTGACTAAATGCAAATGCATTAGAAATGAATTAAAAGTCTTCTTGGACCTTAATGAAGCTGTTGTAGCTTTGTTCACTTTGTTTGTTTAATTTATTAGGTAAATCAAAGGGTGTTTTATGTTGTACAGCATTTTTTGTTGGTCACAATGGCTCAATCTCAGTAGCTGGTAGCTGTGCTGATGGTCAGTTTAAAGCTGCTTAATAAAGGGACTTGAGTAGACAAACAGCTGCCACAGAAATCAGCTGGCTGTGAACCTGCACTGTGCCCTAACATTAACTCAGAGAGAAATAAGAAAAGAAAACCAGGGATAAACATAAGTATATCAAGTCAAAAGATTATCGACCGATGCTAGTCACTAGAAGAACATGGCATTCCTTAGTAAGCAAAATTCCTTAGTACAAATTAGAGAGAAGCACATTGTAAATGTATACTTACAGTATAGTAAAATACATATTTAGCAGAAATGCAGTCAGTCCTTTGTCGAGCATTGTCTAATTTATAAAAGGAACTAGAGGGTGAATAACTACGTCTTTAAATCACAATGTTTTAAGCACAGTTTTCTGCAAAGCTCAAATAATTCACTTGATGCCCTTAAACCATTGGGATTAAATATTGTGTTTTTCATCAGTTTTTCAGACTGCAGCTATGCAGTGATGTGTGAAAACGTAGTTCTTTTATGCCTCCATCCCGGCGACAGCTGTGGCCGGAGGCATCATGTTTTCAGGTTGTCCGTCCCTCCGTCCGTCCCATTCTCGTGAACGCCTGGAGGGGGAAATTCATTATATCTGGCACAAACGTTCACTTGGACTCAAGAATGAACTGATTACAGTTTGGTGGTTAAAAGTGAAAGGTCAAGGTCAGTGTGACCTTGCACAGTTTTGACCATAACTCAAGCCATTTATAACAAAATATACGTAATACCTTTAATTAAATTCCTTCAAAGTCTACATATATGAGTCTGGATGGATGACATGGATGTAAACTGCAACTGCTGGCTGGGGGAGGCATACCACTGCATTTAAAGTTTGATAGACCACACATAATCTGAATAGTTTAAATAATAATTAAGCACATTAGTGAAATTAGTAGCAGTGCTTCTATGTAAGTATGCTTTATATACCAATAGAGAGGATGATAAACTGATAAGGATCAGCTCAGACAACATAGATTTTGCACTTGTTCCGTACTTGCTGTCCCTTTCCTATCAATCCTGCATTACCCTAAAGGGGAAATCCCGGATAATTGTAAGTGTACTGCAGTAATCCAAGTTCCGCCTGGAAAAAAAAAATTGGCAGTTATAAACTCAAGCATTAGTTTGTGTCCCCACAACCCACATGGCTCTCTTTGTTCCATGGTAAGTAGCTAAAGTAGCTATTGGCAACTTGAAAAGCCAGTTGACGTCATGTGTATATTTGCATATGAATGACACGATCAACTTTATTTACATAGAAATCTGGAGGAGAGAGAGACCACCTAACTGGAAACTAACTCTGTCCACATCAAAGCATCAAAGACCCACTGATTTGATGTCATAATATTGCACAAACTACAGTGGAAGAATGCGAATGTAAATGATTCTTCAGATCAGACTTTGAATTTATTTATTTTTTATTCACTGATTGCCACTGGCGCCAAAGCAATCATGAAGATAGAGTGACTGAGCTTGAGAGTTGCTCTTCTTTCTTCCCCCCTGCTGGTTCAGCCTGGGCTCCAGTTGACTGGACATCAGCTGTACATAATCTGGAAGCAGCTAGAAGCTTGTTCAGTATGGCGAGGTTGAGGCTGTGTTTCTGCCCCTTTTCTAAGAAAAGCAGTGGCTTAAAACTTTGCTAGAAGCCACAAGCTGATGTCATTTGCTAATTTGCATATTGTGCATTGAGTACGGCCATCTTTGGTGAAGGGAGCGGTCTGTTAAAGCTAACATGATAATAAGAATCAGGCTACAAATCAAAATGAGTTATTTAGAACATGTGATTTAGTGCAGTCAGCATAACATTGGGCCCAGAGTCTTGAGAAGTTTCTTAATTTGTTGCTTTTGGGGTTGCAATGTCACCGGGGTGTTTCTGAAAAGCATAGTGAGTTGATAAATTGGCAGAATTTGACCAAAGGTCTCCTGACAGGCCACCCTACTCCCCCCTGGTGTGTGTGTGTGTCTGTGTGCATGTGTTCATCATAGGAAATGAGATTCTCATGTTTATGTCGGTATTCAATCTTGTAATTAAAAATATGGGACAATAACGTTTTCTGCAAATATCCTGCCATCATTTATAGTAATTCGTTCATCCGTTCATCCATTCATTCACACTTTTATGCCATCAAACCCACAGGCAGATAATAAGATCAATATCATTTATAACCCTGTGTGACCAGTACACCGGTCTAGTGTGAGACGCAAATACGCTTTCCTAGGAGGGAAACAGGAGAAGTGACTTGTTTTTGATCTTTGTGCGTCACATATGGTTGGTTGTGCTCCCCTACATTACTCTGATAGGTATCCTCCAGCGATTTATTACGCCAAGCTGGGCCACACTTCCTTGAAACAAATAAAAGAAGAAAAGTGGAGAAATCAGGACCATGTTTTTAAAGCATTGATTCTTGCAGACTTGTTTGTCTGTCATTGCAGGCAGACATCGTTGATAGTAATGGGTCGATCTAGGATGGGTTTAGCCTAGTTTAGCACAAAGACAGCCAATCTAGCTAAATTAGCCGTGAAAAAGATGCTGTCTGCCTTAGATAACAAGGCAGTTAGGTTTAGCATGTCCTGGACCTGTGTTTGTACAGAGATGACATTCATACCCATCTTTTCATGTGACTCTGAGTAAGATGGCAAACGAGTATATTTCCCAAAATGTCAGGCTGTTCTCAAAGAGTGGCCTTAGAATCAAGTTGCACACACGTCACTTAACACACACTTAACACACTCAAGACTTATCACCTTTTAAATTTATATGCCAGACTCGATAGTAAACAGCTACCTATTTGCACATCCACCAATTACAGAGCAGCATTAACATTGCATTCAGGTTTCCTGATGACTCTAAGTCCAATAATTACTCCTCTTTTAACTCTGCTTTTGGTCTCCACTAACTTATGAGGGAAATATCTGACTGTTAAGCAGCTAAGTTCTTCAGTATGTTCACCAGCTCGTCGCTAACCTTCTCTGTAGTGCACAATAGGTTTTTAGAGCTTTTTTTGCTGCTGCAGCAGAAAAATGACTCTGAGAGTGATATTCTCTGTGGGCGCGTCACTATGAGAAACCCCTTTCACACGCAAGTGATCATCTGATCTGTATAAAAAACATTTATTGTAGCTGCTTTCCAGTAAAGAGATTGAACAGAATTTTTCATTTTGACCCTTAGTGTTGTTGGTTTTTTGTAAATAATAATGGGTTCAGCCGTTTATCACGGTTAGACTCATTACATTTTCCTTGTACGCACACATCTGGAAATTCTCAGGAAACCAAGAAAATGTAAGATCTAATTCAGTCTCCCTACTCATGAAATTACAGCATAAATCAAACTATGATTTTCATTATTTGTCTTTTCCACAGCTGTGCTGTTTTCTGTGATTCATTTGATTCTTTGACCTAACCCAGGACACTGGAATTCAGTAAAGAGACGTAACCCAGCCCTATATATGTCTCATCAGCGAGCATTGAGCAGTATGGGATTAATGGGTTAAAACCAGCATCCCCAGTGCCTCCATAAGTGAGTGGATGAAGTTGAGCCTCATTGACTAAATAAAACTGCAATAAAGCTGCCACTTCTTAACCAGTTAATCAAGATACAATAGTAGAAACAACGCACAAGATGTAGATTACTAACCTTGACTGTAAACAAATTAAAGACTCTTAAGTTGTGCAAATAAACTTGCTGGATGATTTTAGTGAACCTATTTACTGCGACTTCCAGACTCTATTACCTGATCTGTCCTTTCACTGCAATTAGCTCATATTCCATTTTTAAAGCTAGTATGTTATTTAAGGCTTGAGTGGACACCTGAGAAGCTGGAATTCTACGTATGAGCATGTGATCGAGTATCGTTTTGCAGATACGCGTCCTATGGGACAGGAGGAGTGCACACCGTGTTATCTTGTGGGTAATCCAAGTTACATTTGTGGCTACATGCTGTTCAGCTGCAGAGTGAAGTGTCATAGAAAATGAGTCGCGCAGCACTGATAGAACATGATATCCTCCCATCAGGATCTCTGACAATGAACGCTGATATCCTCACACAAAGGCCCTTTGTTTGGGTTACCTTGGTAAAATATGTTTATTCATCGAGTGTAATAGACATGCTAATAAGCTATCTCTTCAAGCACTCAGCGTCAGTGTGATTACTCTTATACCACGCTGTATGTGGTGGTTTGTCGCTGAGCAAATGGAAAGTCACAAAAGGCATTTCCTGCTGTAACCTCCCTGGCATTTGTAGGCCGACACTCAAGATATCAATGTTACTTAGAGATCCTGTTCCACAGAGCTTTAAAGGCCCGTCATTCAGTATAACAACATTTCCCCATAAGAATCTTCTGACTACTTAGTACATCTACAATTTTAATTTAACACCTCCCCCTCTCCCCCCCAGTAGGCTAAACCCAGTTTGTGATGATTAAACTGTGTACAGTAACTAAAACTTGCAATCACTCTACCTCTAGTCAGACAAGGGCACTGACCTGCAGCTGCTCTGGTTGGTAAAAGGCATAAGCAAACATAATTAAACTGCATTTGTACATCCCTGCTTCTCTGGCTCTGTTAATTTGCTTTGCTTTAAGTTGTCTCGGGCTGGGGAGTTACCAGATTGTCCAGTGGCCCCACCGCTACAGGAGTGACGAGACACAGTGGTGTTTGTAATTAGCAGGCGAGTGTACACAGCTCCTCACAGTGTTCTGACCTCGTGCTGCAGGAACAACAGCCACACAGCCAGCACCAGCCTATTCCCTGCCCCTTCTCCCTCTTTCGTCCTTCCTTGTAAAATGCAACTAAGTCCACAGTTTGCAACAAAAGCTAACAATACATCCAGCTTCTTCACTCTACCTCTCTCTCCCTGTGTCACTGCGCACCTGAATTGGGCCTTTGGGCTCACAACAGATTCCATTAGACAGAAGGGAAGCATCTTAACTAGGGTATAGTGTGGAAGGTAGGATAATTAAAAAAAAGAAAGATAAAAAATACACCTTTTCCCTGAAGAGGTCATTAGATGTTACCTACTTCAGAGATGGGACCTTCTTGACAATCAACACATATCATAATTGCATAATTTAGTGTTGGGCAGTTGAGAATATTCGAAACAGTGTAGTTAGGATCAACATCTGAGGTATTGTTTTGCTAACAACTATATTCAGCCACTATATTCAGGTGTTCTAGCACAACTTTACACAGTGACAGGTGTATAAAACTGGCAGGTAAAACTTGACTGCACAGCTTTGTACATCATTTGCAGCAGTGACAACAAGCAGGTTTTACCAAAACTCCTAAAGGGAACAGCGGAATGAGTCAAAACCAGTTTCTGTTGCGTGAGGACCAAATAATTGCAGGTTGATAACATAGTATATCATTAAAACAGCATGGAATTGATCACAATGTGAACAATTTCTCAAAAATGAGAAATAGTCATTCTGTGTAGTCTTTATTTTGTCAAGCAGTTGTTTGTGCCTTAATACTAAATACAAAAAAAAGTAGTTGACATTAATTCAGAAAATGTTGTGTATGGTAATAGTCGTAGGAAAACTGGACCATTGTACACAAACTGGTGACTTGTGTGTTTATTTGGTGTATCCCCTGTGTGAGTAAGGCTTAATGCAAAAATTTGCAAGAGTGCCAAAAAAAATGTGTGGTGGTCGTTCAATACGTTACTAAATCCAGATGCTGTGCAACTTCCATAGGGCCTGGCTTCTGCACAGGTCCCATCACAGTAGTGCCGGTGTTGAAATCTGAATGATCTCACAGTTGAGCCAAGTTTTAATGAGAATTTATTATTCTTTTTTTTCTTAGTCAGAATATCTTTGGTCATACTAAATTAACAACCACAAGCATCAGTCAGCCTGAGGAGAGAGAGTTCATTGTTTGCAACTGGCAAACTTAATAAATTCTGAATCCTTTATGTACAACTGCTTTGTTGACTGTTGTAATTAAAATATTTACTAGCTGAAAACTGCGCAGAGATTATCCACTGCAGCTACAAAGCTTAGCTAGTCTGTTAAAAAAAAATATATATACAAAATATACAAGAAGTGAGTGACTATCATTGAATATGTGGAGAGAGTGTGACGTGTTTTTGACTGACTGAGCTTATGACTGACCTGAATTTGGTTCCCGATAAGGACATGTTGTGCAGTGGGAATAGTAGAATAGTAACTCACCACCTTACACAAGTCTGTTCCAGTTGCATTATTCAGTGTGAACTATGGCAGCTCCCTGCCAACTCTTCTGTAAACATATTGTCTTATGCCTGCAGTCTGCAGGAGAGGATGCTGGGGAAGGGAAGTTCATTTTGTAGCGCTCATGTAAAACATTACCTTAAATATTTATGACTTATAAAACAACTCTGTAATCCTACGTAATAGTATTATATAGTAATTCTAACTGAAATATGACAGTCCCAGGTTTAACATGTTGTTTTAGGATGTACAGACAAATTAAAGGAAAAACCAACATAAACTGTCTTAGTGCGGTGTTGGGCCACCACATGCTGCCAGAATAGCTTCAAGGTGCCATGGCATTGATTCTACAAGTGTCTGGACTTTTAAGGAGTGCTGAACGAACACCATTCTTCTAAAAGGTATTCCCTCATTTGGTGTTTTGATGATGGTGATGGAGAGTGCTGTCTAACACGTCAGTCCAATTGTGTTGAGAGCTGGTAGCTGTGAAGGCCACAGCATATGATTCAAATTATTGGCATATGATGATAGATGTTCATGTCTTCATATATTTAAAAATGCCAGTATATGTATATGTGTATGTTCGGTTCATATATAAAGTATTAGTATAAGTGACATGGACAGATGCTGTTTTTCTATAAAAAGCCCTGCGACTTTGTGCCAGGGAATGTGAATATGGGGTCAGGAGTGATCACGGCTTGCATGGGAGTGAAAGGAAGTGTGATGACTTTTTGGAGGAGTGTTAAGTTAATGGTTGGAAATGTTGTGGGAGGGGGCGGATGTGGGGTTAACAAAACAGCCATGGTCAACTCTCAGCTTCAGGATAATGATAAAATAATGACTCTATAACTCCAATCGCTTGTATCCTTTGCTGTGGATTTGTATCAGAATAGAGGCGTAATTTCATTTTTTTTTACCACCAATGTGACAAGAGGCTCAATGTAACGAGAGACTCAAGCATTCATGGAGTATACTAAGAGATGCCTTTTTTAAGTTTAAAGATCAGATCCGTGCAAACACCAAGTCTCACAAATCCCACAACACTACTTTTGGATCAAAGGGGATATCTATACTCCTAGAAAACTATGGACCTGCATAATGCAGATTTCATGCTGTTCTGGACTGCTGAATACCTAATTTCTGATTCTCTCAGAAACACTTCACACTGTCAAAATCACGGCTTCTTCTTATGTTGCAAATGTGTGATCAAATTCAGAGTTAAACCTTTTTTCTTTTTTTTTTTTGCCAAGTTGACAGATGTGCTGTCAGATGAATATGTTGGTATATCAGTGTGATGTGACTGATTCTTTGTAATTTATTAGATGATGCGTAAGTATGTCAGCCTGTATGGCTGAAGTGAATCACATGTCGTAATGTGCTTCTAGAGATGTGTTTAAATTTGTCCTTAACTCAAGACCAGAACTGTGAATGGGAGCAAATTTCAGCTTTGTGCTGCCTTTCTCAAAATAACAAGAGAAAACCACATAAGGACTAACAAGAAACATGTTTATATTACAGGACCCTTCTCACTATAATAATGAGACAAGATCTCCTTATTATAAAATGTGGTGGTAAAATTCTTACAAGATTAATCAAAGGCGCTTCTGTATTTGACAGAACCTGAAGTTGTTTACGTCCTTGTTATCTTGTACCGCAGCTCTGGGAAATTTGCCTCTGGATCCCCTTGTGTCATATTACCTCAGTAAAGTGGTTAAGCTGTCGATTTAAATAAAGAATTGGGCTCTCATGTGCAGCTATGAGACAGCTGCCCCATTATTGACAGTGTGCGTGGGCTGAGTGCCCACATAAAGTGATACAATCTGATAAAACCGTGTCACAATCATGTCATTATAAGTGCAACTTATAGGCAAGCTGTATTAGCTCAGTGTTTCCATAGGGGCAATTATTTTACAGCAGTTTTGCCACAGCTTCTGTTTTCTGAATGGTGTTGAATACAAGGCTCGCAGGGAATAGGCAATGAATTTGTCACGTCTCTGGTGGAGCCAGACTTAATGTGATAAGGGTAGGTAATCATCTTCTGCAGATATATAATTCACTATTAATAGCCTTTCTAACTCTAAATTTAACCATGACAAATTATTGTATTTCTGAGTCATTTTACAGACCGCTCACACTCCCCATCTTTCCTGTTCCCCTCTAACCTATTTCAAAGAGTTGCTGCTACTGGCCCAAATGTGTCACACCTAACAAGGCTTGCTGCAAATTTAGCCTGTCAATATGTGTCAAGCCTCATTCATCAGCTAACACTCTTTATCTCAGCTGCCCTTCTTCTTTCACATTTCACCACCGAGAGGCTTGACTTTGCCCCGAGCTTGTGTGGTTCAATCCCCTCCTCTGACCTTCCCACACCCCCCGGGTCCTCTGCTTCAAGGTGTAAAAGCAATGACAATCAATGCCCTTGCTAAACCTAAGAGCAACAAGGGGAGACAGAAGAAGGGGAAGCGTAACCAGCTGATTGTGAATCTCTCAGCAGAATTTCGGTACATGTAGCGACTGGTGACCGACATTATCTGCTCTTGTCTCATTGACTGTTTGTGACAGGCATGAGAATCTCACACCTGCATGAGATACTTGTCTACTGAGTGTCAGCATACTGACATACAGTAACACATGCTGGGTTATTTATTTACTTATTTAACTTTTTTTTCCTTTTTTTTTTTTTTAAAAGTCGTTCTCAATGAAAATAAATCTATTTCAACATATTGTATATTTTTTTTGTTCCTAGGGTCTGAAAGGTGACCTAGGGCCAGTTGGTCCAGTTGGTCCCAAGGGAAACAAAGTGAGTGAGTCTGCCATACATAGCGGGCTGGACAAAATCACACTATAAATGTGTGTTTTGTAGTATGTTCTTTCTTTTTAATTTTTTTTTATATCAAATGAAAATAGACACTTCAGGGAATCTGCTTGACTTTCATGAGCTGTAATCCCAGTCTCAATAACGTGTTTGCCCATCTGTTTGAAGTGCTGCTATGATTGCTACTCCAAACACGGTCAGATAAAGAATATTGTTATTGCTATCATAACTTAGCAAGGCCTTACTGATGATCATATACAGTAGCTTTTACCCAGGCTGAGAGAAAATGTTCCACTCACTATATTTGCAGAGTATTTGTTTATTCATAGGGATAGCTGTTTGTAATGGGCATGCCCAACAAAATCCCTTTATCTTGCCCTCTCTAAACAGTTTTTATGGCACTAAAGCCTAAGGCAAAAATGTGGATTGCATACTATTGCCTTCTGGTTTGGGGGACTGCACACAGCGACTCTTGATTTAGGATATATTTAACATTTGGTCTCAAATATTAGAAATCCAATTGTTACATATGAATGCAGAACAGGAGGCCATGGCAGGTTAGTTTATTTTACAGGGACGGGGAACGTTAATCAACAGCGCTGTTAGAAATGTAACAGATTTTACAAAGTCACCCTAAAATCAGAATATAAGAGCACGACATTAAAATTACAACGTTAACCTGAGATTTAAACATGCTCAAAGTGTGAGAGATGACTTTGATGCAAAACCTTATTCTTATCCACAGCCTCTTTATAGTCTGTTCACGGACATCACTGGCATGAATTAGATTAAGTTTTGTTCCAATGCAGAAAATATTGGTCTTTTTAAACTTTTCTTTTCTTTTCATCCCACAGTGGGATTATTTTCCTTGTATGAGATGAAATGTTTTTCCTGTAATTAGTTGCCATATCTCCTGCTCTTTTATTTTTCCTCCCTTATTGGGGCTTTTTTTTTTCTTTTCTTTTCTTTTTTTTTTTTGTTGTTGTTGTTGTCTTTTGGTAGAACTCACCGCAAAATTGTAGGTGCAATGCTCTGTCTGCCAGCCTTGAAGTTATAATGAGGTCTGTGTGTTTCTGTGAAGACAACAGAGAATCACAGGGTATTTTATCCTATTTTCCGGATGGGAGGGTGGGGGTGAGGGTGGAGAGAACGTTTGTTTGTATTGAAACTGACAGAGGGAGGCAGATTTGGAAGCACAAAGTAATGAGTCCCCTGAATATCCCATAGCAGGCATATTTTAGCTGTGACATTCATTTAGACAACAAAATGGATATGAACTACAAGCAGGTTTTTTCTTTCATCCACATCTGATAAAAGGGTATTACCAGTTGTAAAGTCCACTGATTTTCAACTCAGTGCTTTATGAAGTGCTGTTGGGATGGTGGGGAGAGAACTGCAAAAATATTGGACAGTGATACATGAGTTTTATCTGAAAAGACAAAAAAAAAAAAAAAATGAGAGGCAGTAAAAAGCATGTGAGATCATTGCTTACATTGGGTTATGCTGGCGTCAAAAGACATCTACTTCTTTCCTTATATGACTTTTTGTGACTGCCTGTATGTCACAGTCACCAAACAATGTTATCATACCTGTCCATTGTTAATACTGCAAAGCTTTTACATGATATAGTACGGCTGTGTTTATTTCAAGGCCTGTCACATTTAATAGAGCCGGCCCACCTGCCAGTTGTCTGACAGTGTGAAAGTCATCAGACAGGCTTCATGTCATGACATACTGTAAATACCAGTTAATGGTCTTGTATAGCACATGCACACAGTGCATACCTTGAAATATAACCGCTATTCATAATCAGTCTTTCAGTCTTCTTTTAACACAAACATGAAGAGATGTTTAAAAGTTAAAAAAATATATAGAATAGTAATAGTCATAAATGTATAGCTGTAGCTGTTTCCATTGCTCGCAGTATGTTAAAGTGTTTGGAGTTTTCACTAATTATTATCTTCCTTCACAGGGAGATGTTGGTAAGCCTGGAGCTCCAGGGCTGTCTGTAAGTTCATTCATATTTCATTTACATGTCATTATGCTGTCTGTCTATGTAACGACATTCAAAGAGATCTAGAAATGTTGAAATGTACTCATGCGGGCGTGACCTGAAAAGGCTGGACTAAGCTTTGTAAATATCACAGCCTTTCGGCTGAGCGGGCTCCACACACAGTGTTAAAACATCTGGCCCACAGAGATGGAAAGTGAGCCACTCAGGTGGGCAGTCTCTGTGTTACATTACAGTCGCCTGGGAATGGGTCAAACGAGGAGCAGATAGACAGGGCTCAGTGGGCATCTTCACATGGGCCAAAGGGATAGGGATGAGCAGCCAGACAGAAAAGAATGGGGCTCCAAGCCTCGGGGTGGGGGTTGACAGGTAGTCACCAGCTGTATCCTACATGGGTGAGACACGTACTTGCTGGGTTGGTAGCTATCCCTGCAGACTTCTAGCATTCACAGACACCCAGGGAGAACTACACCACGCTTTATGTGTTTCGATTTTATAATTGGACTGACTGTACTAGGGCTTTTTCTGTGGTCCCGAGGACAGAGAACTTAAATGTACTCGTTCCAGTGCACACGCAAATTGAAGGTGCGTTTGTCAGCAGAGAGCAGATATATGTACTCACACATGCTTGCATAGTCACCTATCAACACGTATAGCAAATGTGCGGGCACAGATGCAAATACACACACACACACTCGGAATGCATTGTAGCCCGGGAGTTGACGGCTACTGGAGATTAAAGATATACTGCGGGTGGTTAGCTAATTATGTACACATCATGAGGGGATCAGCCTGCCAGTTTTAATCAGCACAGGAGTGATACAAAAACGGTGTCCCACTGCTTCTGGCTTGCCCTTTTTATGTCACCAAAGAGCTTACGATACCCACACAACATTGCCACCATCCATTTGTTATTCTCTAATGCTAATTTTACATTCATAAGGACAAGCAATAAGAGTTTTTCCCTGACTAGCGTGCTTAACATGGTTCCAGCAAACTTTTTCACATCATGCCGGTGAATAGGTTGGTGAGCGTGAGCAGAAAATGTAGGAAGGAAGCTCATAAAGCAGCGTGGGCCTGCTGGGAGTGAATCTCCATTGTATCGCTTGTTACCCAAGGTCAAAACTCTGTGTCACAAGCCAACAAAAAAAGAAATGTACCATTGTACGTGAATAACTGATTTATCAGCAAAAGAACCGCAGAGAGACGGAGACTTTTTTTTTTTTTTTATTTAGGGTATCACAGGCCAGAGCTGTCAATCTTTTTTTTAATGCCTTTAGACATCTTTACAGAAATCTGTAATCTCTTTAAATATCTCAGGACTGTCAGCCTTCTTGTTAAAGGAGTTTTTTTTTTTTTTTTTTTTTTTTTTTTTTTTTTTTTTTTTTTCTTTCCCTTTACCCCAAAGCAGGTTGTAGGTTTCCCTTCCCCCACTTTTTCCCCAAAAAAACAAAAACACCTGAACTTCAATTCGAAAAA
>JBBMJY010000003.1:13688515-13701185 GCA_037833715.1 Toxotes lorentzi
AAAAGACCTTTTTTCCTTCCACGATTTTTTTTTGGTTTGGAGTGTTTTGGGGTTTTCGTTTTTTTGTTGGGGGGGGTTTTTTTTTTTTTTTTTTTTTTTTTTTTTTTTTTTTTGTTACTTCACTCTGACATACAGTATGTTGTGAATTTCCATTTCTGCAGCTGTTTCCAAGAAAAGTCAACAGCATTTGACTTTTGGATGCCAATTGAAAGAGGACACCAATTATCTGGCTCGTATTTGAAAGCTGAGATGTTGCATGTGGCCCTGTGTCCATTCGGTGGCCGGGTAGACAGACGACTCTGTCTGCCCTTTTCTGACAGTGGCCAGCAGGGTGTCTGGGGAGTTGTAATAGTCATGCCCTAACTTCTCTTGGGGTCACTGTGACCAAGGGTAATTACTGTGGCTCATGACCAATTGTGTTTCTTGCCCATAACATTTGGCCAACAGGTATTGTTTAATGAATCAAGTGAAGTTGTGTTTTCATATCGACTGAAATGTTTTTGATTGATTCGATGATTTGATTTACAGGTTGACAAAGAATGCCTCAAAGGAGATCAGGTACTTTAATTGTGCTAATATTATATATTAGTATTTTTTAGACATATTATTTAATGTATCATTCACTGAAATGTTTTTGTTCTCTTGTGAACATAAATCTTTATTTGTCACATTCAGGGCCCTCAAGGCGACAAAGGAGAAAAGGTAACAAATTAATCACCACATTCAAGTGAAGTATCTCTTTTTTTTTGTCTTGGTTTTCTTGTCAGACAAAATGCACATAAAACGCTCTCATGCAATTAAGCACAACTATTAGGTTCACCAAGCAATCAGTGCGGCACTATAAGCATATCCTCGCAGAAGAACTTCAAAACAAAATCACAACTCCGAATATACTTTGATTAACTTGTTAATAGTTTCTTATCAAGATGCTGTGCAGAATAATGGAATGAAGCTCTGATCAACCGAGGCTGAAAATTGCCTATTAAGGGGATGGTGGAGAAGTCACCTAGAAACTGTTCATGAGTAAGAATAGAAACTGCAGCTGAACATATTCTGTTCTATCAATTCAGTTTTAACTAAGCCAGTGCTGTATTGCCTTTCACTAGTTCTGGTCTGCAGAGAACAGTTGGCACAAACATCTGTCTGCCTCGGTTTTTACAAGAAGCAGGCCATAATCTCTTCCTACAGTGCCAAATGCACATGGGTGCAGTGCCCAGCTCATTATGATACATGTCCTTTCCCTAGGGACTGGATGGGGTGCCAGGTCAGCGAGGGGAACCAGGCAAGGAGGGCAAAAGGGTGAGTAAACAGAAACAGTCCACTAGTTGTGTGGCCTGGCTGGTTGTTGTGCTGACTGAGTAGACCCAGCCTGGGGAAAGGCCAAACAGCAGCTGAGTGGCCGTTGTTGTTTTTGGGGAGGCAAAGATGATCTGTGGCAAGGGGATTTCAAAGGGCCTCGAAAGAGGGAAAGGGGTGGTGTGGGCCCGCTACATGACAATTAATGAATGGGCTCAGGGGGTCAGGGGGTCACATACACTCACAGTATGACTGGCAGGACACATGGTTAAGTCCCATGGGGTTGCGGTGGACAGTGTTCAGTTACCTCAAAGGCCAGCTTGGTTTGGGATAGAGACAATGTCTGTGACTGAATCAACTGAAGCATTACATCATATTTATTTATTCCTCACCTCTGAATGGAATAACTATGGATGGGAATACTACTGTTGGGGTTTTTAATGTAATGTCTAAATCGAACATGTGCATTTACTACAGTATTGTTTAGTGAGGATAGCTTTTTTTTTTTTTCAAACTTTTGTAACATTAAAAACTCGCAGTCTTTCTGGGAACATATGTGAAATTCCATTTGATTACATCTGAATAGTTCAGAGGTTAAGTATTTTTAATTCAAGTATGGTGTTCTGGCATTAACAATGTCTGCAAGAATGTTATTGTTTCTTCACATCACAGCTGAACGGCGGTGTTCAAAGACAGGTGGAGAGTGTGTCCTTCTGTGTCCAGCTTAAACTGACTTGATGTGAATAGCTTTGCCTGTGTCACCGTGATCAAAAATAAGCTCTTCAGGTGACCGAGTGTACCATCTTACAGAGAATGCTCATAAAACAGCAAAAAAACAAAACAAAAAAAACATTTGGCTTCATTGCAGCAAAATATAAAATATATAGCAGGCTGAGCTGTAGAGCAGCCATAAGTAGGTCAGGCAAATGTTCTTTTCAGATTAAGCAAGAGCCAAGATGATGCACAATACTCGAGACATCTGGACACAAGTATCTCAAGAATTCCACCCTTCTGTGCATGAATTCATTCAAACCCAAAACTTGTTCCAATAGCATTAACAATTTATGACCTATCATCGGTTGTGTTATTTCTCAATGGATCATTTTCCCCCAGTGCATGATGTAACAGAATCTATTGTCAGGGAAAGTATTCACGGTCAACAAAAGTGAGCGCAGAGGCTGGTGCAGACAATTTTCTGTATTTATTTATTTATTTATTTATTTTATTCTTTTGTCTGTCTACCTCATTAGTTGGGTGTTATTTTATACCTAACCTGACTTGAGCAGGGACTGAGCGTCTAAGGGACTGAGTGTCAGAAGCATCAATTATGGTGTGCACTTCTCCTCTGGAATACAGATGATTGAATCATTCAATCATAATTGGTTCTGAGGAAATAGAAAGTTGCTCTGTGTTTGATGTTGCGTCTTCTTGGTTTCCTATATACCCATAATATTTCTTGCTCTAGTTATTTCTTTGAAGATTTTGTAGGTAAAACAGCCATAGGGCTTTAAGCTGGCCATCTCAGACTTTCTTGCTGTTGTTGTTGCTGAAGACACAGTTCTGCTCTATTAATACCCTGACTTTGATGACTGGCTGACTTCATGGTGACTGTTAATGTGCTAAGGTTTCTGCTTATTCTTAGCTCTAGGAGTCACATGTGGCCTCGAAGCTGTTGACCAACCTGTGTTTCTGCAGTTTGACAGCCTATTTTAGGAACGTGGACATGTATCATTATCAGGGGCTAGCTTGTGGCCAGCTGATACAGCAAGAGACTCTCACCCAATTAGCAACTCTTGTCCATGCTTGCAACTTATTGGCTTAGCCGTAGCTGCTGTACAAATGATGCAGAATAATTTGACGGAGACTGACCACTCCACAAACTTCATAGAATAGCTGGGAGTGGAAAGCTTTCACAAGGCCTTAGATTCAAGCCAGACCATCTCTCACACTGTCTGCTTCAATTTATTGTGGAGGGAAATACGACCACTCTAAGCCATTTAGATTTACTTCAAGGAGATGTGGAGGACATTGTAGCGAGGAGAAGAGGAATGATACCATTTGCACTGATCCTTCTCTGAAGCTTAAAGCAACATATGCAAGAGAGAATATCAAGGGCAGTCACCCAACCCCTTCTGTGACCCCATGTCTAACATTCACAGAATCTTGATTTTATCTTATTACCTTGATGGATGACTAGTTCAGTTAGTCAGGGCCAGACCAACCATGTCTGAGAATTTATGGGAATGTATTGCCCCCACATTACACATTACCATTAATAGTAATGTGAATGTCTTGGTTTTATCTAGAATGGATGGCATCGACACAGAATGGCAGGCAAAGAGTAGGACTTTGGGATTCAGTGGCACATTACAGCGGATCAAAAACGAAGATGGGGAGCACCAGTAAAAAGGATATGTGCCTCTTGCTGACTGTGGTGTGCTAAAATATTCCTCAGGTGCTGTAATGATGTGCTAAGCTCTTTGTTGTCATTGTAGGCTGGCCCTGTCCTACACAGGCTAAGGAGGTGAAAGAGATGCATGCTAAAGGGGACAGCCTTGGAATTTTTTGAGTTTTCAGAGTAGTCATTTGCAAGCCAAGTATTAGGTGCACTCATCTAGCATGCAGTGAGGAGAAGTGCCTCCCTGATACCCATCAACAAATATGAGAGACTGTATAATAAAGTCATATGTACATACAAAAGTGAAGTGGGATTTGGTGGCAGAAAGCATTGCAAAAGTACCAAATGACATAATTTTGCATGCTCAAAATAGGACTGAAAACCTACGCTTGGTCAATGTACTGTGCTTCCTTAAAGCCAAAATACACAGGAACGCCGCGGCAAGCTTGGTTTATTCATGTCCTGCCAAGTCTTCCCAGCATACTCTGCTTCAGTAGTTGGCACAGGGTTGTGAGTGGGTCCATTGCAGACATGGGTTCATCCCTGGGCAAAGTAGTAGGTTCCCGTGGATTGATAAATAATCACTTTAATAAATCCTCCATTACAAGGTGGGTCTTGGAGTTTTAATCCATGCCTAACACCACATTAAGCCTTATTAGCTGCATAAATGCACCTGTATAGAAAAATAAGGCCTTGCTAAATATAAATCACTGACGAATGCCATGTTGATTCCCTTGGTTTGCCATGGAAGCCAAGTGTTGTTGTCATACATAATGGACATGTTTTGGGAACGTTGCATAAGCACTCGTGATAGATTTTTTTCTATACGTAGTTTTCCTCTTCTGATAAACAATGCACTCTTTGATGCATTTTGCAGAATGTAAAGAATGTAAATGCAAAACATCTGAAATCTCCTTTAATAAGCTCAGGGCCTCCATCATGTCATGGATTCCTTGCCTCCTGCTTTGGAAAACGCATGTGTCTCACAGATGTGCAGCACAGTGTTTGTTCCTATTAGACATAGCTGTGCTAGTGCAGAAAAGATAAAACTCCAGCAAAGCCTAGGGGAAGCAGAACACTGCAACTGCTCTGTCTACGGATGTGATCTCTTCAAATAAATGATGTAGTTTGGATCCTCTTACTGATTTATTAATTTATTTAAATCTAGTTAGTGGATTATTTCTTTAGTTATTGTACTTGGAGAGTGAACTAGTTGGCACATTAAAATGGATCGGTAGCTGGCAAGTCGCTGCAATAAACATGCAGGTGTGTTTTACTGTGCATGAGGTTAGGAGATTTCTGTAATCTCTGATGGTACAAAGAATTTACCACCAGGCAAACGTCGACATTCTCAATTGACTGCCTTCCAATTGTCTCTATTATCTGTCTGCTGTAAAATAGCTGCTGTTTCTCAGAGAAATGTTAGTCTCCGTACCTCAGCTGGGACTGAGGGTGATTGACACTGTGCCACATGAGATGCAAGCGTCATATGTCAAGGAGATAAGAGAGAACAAAAGTCAAAAATAAAGCCGAAAAGGCCTCCAGACCGTTGCTAGTCAGGCTACACAAGATGACACAAGTGGAGGGAAAAGCCATTAAAAGAGATGGTTTTAATCTCGGAGGAATCATTTTCTCATTAAATAACGCGAAGCGCCACATCAATGCTACCAATAAAAAAAAATTTTTTTAAATCCCCCCAGACTATTGATGGCTATTGAAGAAACATTACAGAGTGGAGCCCTAAGATATGGCAGGACTTTGATTTTGCTAACAGGTTATTCATCCTATGTTGAGTCAGTTTCCCCTCTCAGCCTTTATGCAGTGGACTCACCATGGTTACTAATTACAGTGTCCGACAGACCGTTAATTATTTATTTCCAAGTCATCTCTTGTTCGCTTCTAAATTAGTTATTAGAATTTAAAAATATTTTTATGTTTTTCACAGTGATGTGTTGAAGGTAGTAGATAGTTAAATGTAACAGAAACAGGCACATAAAGTTCCCCTTAAATTTACTGTAATGTATTTGTATCCTGTGACAGTAGACATGCAGCAGCATGGAGCCCTATATTAGTTTACTTTTTATTTTCACACAAACGCATATCAGTGAAGTCATGAGTCTAGTTAAACATGTGATCCTCATGCAGGAACTGGAATGAAACCAGAGAACGGCTTTGGATTAAACAGCACTGGATGTTCACTTGTTGGTTGCTGGGTAGGAAGACAGTTTCTCAGTAAAGACACTCTCTTTCAGTTGTGTGCAAGAGATGGCTAATTGTAAAATAAGACAAATCTGTATCTCACGTCACATGACATTTGTTAGCAGTCATCACTTCACATCATGTGATAGCTCAGTCCCAGATCACCGCATATCAGTAATTGTAGTGCAGACACACTTTGGGTTCTTCACTTGTGTCAGAAAGTTTAAAAAAATGAAACTAACATCAACAGCAGCTGTCCAGACACTTTAAAGTGGCATGGAAATAATCTGTCAAAACAAGAGAAAAGATCATCTGTCTTGTCTCTGCTTGGCAACTGGACTGGTCCACATCTCCAAAGAAGAGGGAGGTATTTGCTGTCTTTTGGAAGTGACAGTGGTGTTTACATTTTCCATTCATGCCTCGTGCTGAATGACTGAGACAGCTGTCTATACGTCCTGACCAAAGGCACAGGCATTTTTTTTTTCTCCATATTTTCCTCCTTTACCCTTGCGTTGACATGTCTCAAAGGCTGTCTGCCCACTGGGTGCCAAATTTATGGTCAACTGTTTTCTCCTATATCAGGGAACAAGCATGTAATTTTGTTATCCCCCCACCCCCCCAATCCCCCGAATACCAGCCATTTTCTCTCAGTACAAGGCTGAGTGTACATTTGTGTACTTGACTTGACCGTGTTTAAATGTGTACACGTGTGCGGTCGTTTAGCCATGACAGGAGGAATCTTTCAAACTGGGCACCAACATCCTACAGTAACTGAATGGCATTATACAGGTGCACTGAGGTCAAAACATTAGTGTCAGATTAGATACAATAGAATTCATCTGCTCCAAAACTAAATGTATGGATCTCTGTTGCACATAGCTTTTGTCATTTAACCTAATTTCATCTGAAAAACCATGCCGCTCTCTGGAAACCAAATGCATGCTGTAACTGGAATTTAGATGCCTTTACTCTACAGAGCCAAGCAAATGTTGTTTGGAGATAAATGAGCCACCACAGTATATATAATATTCATATTATATCTGATGGACTTGGCTCAGGTTCATCTGGATCAGTCTGTGTGTCTGCAGAGACCAAAGCAGGCAGTGACAGTGATAGGGAAGGAGTTATGGTTTGGTTTGCGGAGACTGGAACATTTGGCAGCGGTTTTCCTCTCCATAGGTGGAGGCAGACAGGAACAGCCATGTAACTGTAACAGACTGTTGACCTCTACTAGAGCACCTGCAGGGTGAAATTATTAAGTAACGAGTCCCTGGTGAGAATAGCAGCCTTCCTGCCAGAAGTTCTCCATGGGAGACTGCCGCTGATTTGGGTGATACAATAAATGCATGAAATTACAGCAGCTATTTGATTGGAGGCATGCTTTTTGTTGTCCGGCTCAGTACACAGCTATAATGATGTGGTACATTCAGTTTTCCCACAAGGCTTTCTGTGCAGCAGCCTATATATAAATTACATTTGTGCAGTGGATTTATAATTGAGACAAGCAGAGTTTGTATGATGTTGTGCTGTGATTTGATATCACTGATCTGTTTGATATACTTTGATATCTATCTGATATACAATGTGTAAATTAATACTATACTATGTATTCTATAGTACCGTATTTTGGTATCTTCAGTCATTTGAAATACAGCAAGTGCCTGTTTGTGCACACACACACACACACACACACACACACACACACACACACACACACACACACACACACATATTCATGTCTGTTAATTCCATGTCACTCTATTTAACCTGTACTACTACATACACACACGTAGCACATATAAAATGGCCATGATGGTATATTTAACCATTGAGACACAGCTGGCGATCATACTGATGGTCCGTGTTATTAAAACGGTGTTTAAACACAGTAGCGTGATGTACACATGTAGTTACAGTTCTCAACCGCCCAACTGGTTAAAGCTCAACGGCAGAGTAACACGGAGAGAAGAATTTACAGGTCAGCAGGGCTCACAGCTGAGATTTTATGGCAAGATTTACACCCTGTGTGATTTTACAAGCGGGGGGGAGGATTTGTTAACCCTTTGTTTCACAAAATGGAACAGGTTACTGTTCTCTCCCTGTCCAAGTTCATCTTGAGAAAATCCAGAGAGCCATGCTTTTGACACCTGTATTACACCAGGAGGTAACACGTTTGCCCAGCGCACAAGGCAATTAATCTTGTCAATGTCAAGTGCATTGGGAGGGAGGATGAAACAAAGATTTGACCTGATTGGCTATGAAAAGGTCTCACATTTGGGCCCAGTTGGGAACGAAGAGGGTTACAGGGGGAAGCGTTTGGCACATGCAAGGACAGATGCACAGAGCTTTGATTTATCTGTCTGACTCTCGTCTTTCCCAAAGAGCCTCAGTATGGCGACGGCCATGGGTGTCCAGAATAAACACACATTAATTGGCCAATTAATTACAGGGACGAATAGAGGGGGCAAGACTTTGAGAGGGCCACTTTGATTGCACATTGTTCACTGGCTTTTAGAGTCATTATGCCTGTATGTTTGTGCGTGTCTGTTCGTTGATGTGTGTATGCATACGAGTGAAAAGCTTTTGTTCAACAAGGGGTAATGTAGGTCAACACATCCTCCGAGCTTTGGATAGGCTCGCTATAGTTGGCCCGAGCACGGCCCTCATTCACACATCTATGACTTAACTTTCTCAGGAGACAGATCTGTACCACACAGCGGGGACACTGCAGGCAATATACCTGTCCCTGCTGCTCCAGTGTCCGAATTCATCAGGGCCTGGCATCCCTATGGCCTGTGTCTAATACCTCTCCAACATTTTCAAGTGTTGTTTCAATGTCTGCCAGGTCATACCAACACTAATGGAGTGTCATGTGTCAGATAGGGTCAGCTGAACTGAATCCACTCGACTCTTTGAGGTATGTCACTGGACAGGAGGTGACTGTTCAAGGTGTCATAGTCCACACCGTGGCTTTAGTGAGATTTCTCTGGCTCCACACAGTCTAGTAATATACAAAGACACTCTCCTGGCATTTTAGGTCAGTTTAAGGACGAGGAGAGTTTGAGAAATGCTGCGGATTTAAATACCTTCAAAAGGGCATTTTGGATCCAGGATGCTTGGATTGAAGCATGCCCTGAGTAAGCTCTGTCTGTGTCTGCCGTTTCCTCGGCCAGGGGGAGGGAGGAGGACGCAGAGAGCTCAGAGTGCAGGAGGAAGGGGGCTGGTCAGGGAGGAGATGTAGCCCTGAACACTGCAGAACACAGAGGCGTGGTAGTGGGAGGCTGCATCACTTACAGCACACTGTTACAGCCTGCCATCCATATTCTGATTCTCCACACTCTCATCCTGCCCGCAACCAATTTAGATACATTCATCTGTGTCCACTTTAATGGCATGCCAGGGAGCAGCTCATTGACAGTGGCCTGATATTATACAGATGGTAGTGTGTGGGACCTCAGTGTAATCTGTTATGCGTGGTGAGTGATATGAAGCATAAGACTCGCCGAGGGCTACAGTACCCGGAGTGAGAGCCCTGTGGATCTTTGCACAGTGTATTCTCTCTGACCTCAAATATTTGGTTTGTAAAATGAACCAGGGTTTATTCAAAGTAGATTTTCAGCCTCTCCTATTCACTTGTTGGATAATGCATTAATGAAACACTCAGTATCTGTAAACATAGGATGGGAGCAATCTGCTCCGGATGAAAAATACAGCCAAAAGTCCAGATGAGATTGTGAAATTTCTGAGAGCCAAGACTAATAACAGCATCCATTAGGAGATGAGAACATTCAAGAGGCAATGCCGGTCTAGTGAGGAGCCAGCGCAATAGGCAACCAGCTTGCATGGATACACCGCACAGACATTCAGCTGATCGGTGGGACTTGAGCTCATAGTTTAATATAGATTTATCATCTCCACCGCATAAAAATGCAAATTCAGATATTATTGTCAGCCCTCTTTCCTCTCCTTAGGAGTTGTTAAAGTCAATGAGCTCTTAAAACTCATCACTGAAGATGTGGTAGAGATGCAGTTGTTGTAAAGAGATGTTCTGAGGCTCCCTCGGGACTGCCTTGGCTTAGTTTCCATAGACATTCACTGTTTGTATTTCCTGTGTTTGGCTCTAGTGTTTGCATACTGTGTGCTGGTGAGGAGCTGGATGTTTGCTGAAATAGCTCTATAATGGTTATTTTGCCCGACGATATGCTGCGTTCTGTGACTGGGTACCCTTGTAATGCCACCTGTGTCCCTTTGTATTGTGTGGCAGTTGAGGCGTAATGCAGTATGAAAATTATTGTCGCTCTCTCTCACTCTCATGCAGCTTCTTGCTCTCGACTGTATCCTTCTTCTCTCATCATTGTGAGCCCTCTACAGAAAAAAAAAATTCGTTTACGGTATTCACTGCCTAATTGCCAGACTGCCTAATTAGGGATGTTACCCCACACACATCATACATTCATGCATTGAGGACATCCATCCTCTCTCAGAGAAAGCTTAGAAGTCTCCTCATTGGCTCTGTCCCCCTGCTAAGAAACAAAATCTGTGATGAAGCTAGTTTGCCATCTAGTGGCACATGTACAAATCACCATTTAGTCACATGGGATCCATGATTGAGTCTCTGTGAGGAAAGCCTTCATGGAAAGCTTTAGCCAAGAGACTGTAGGTGCAATCTTGGCCAGCTGAGCTGTGTCTTAAGTCGGCTGCAGTGTCAGCCATCTCTTTATACGTCCCTGAATATTTAGATGGCTGGGAGTTAAAGAGAGCATTGTGTGCCAGTCAGAATGGTGAAAAATGCTAAGCTGCATTTGAGCCCCTGCCAGGCAGCTGTCGGCTTTGCCGTTCTCTTCCTGCCCCGGCCGCTCCTCTTAACCCTCAGTAAACAACTGGAACAAATCCTATTTTATTGAGGCTTTCACCAAGTGCAAGGGATCTCTGCAAGCTCCAGTGCCCAGGCATTTTTGGAGCTTGTGCAGTGTCCTAAGATGGCATCCAGCGAGGGCAGTCAGAAGTAAGGAATTTGCACTGTCTGTCTCTAATTGGATCCTTAATCAGAAGCAGGTGAGGCTGTGGTCTCTGAAGTGTGTTTTCAGGCAAGCAGTATGATCGATATTTACCCCAGATGCATTAATAGCTGTTTTGACACAGTGGAAAAAAAATGTTTGGTGATGATTCTGACAACTGCGGCATATCGAGCTGCATAGTTGGTGTGAATTCACTGAATATTTGTCCCTTTCACCAGCTGATACTTTGCATTTTTAAGCCTCTGTCCAGAAGCAGCTAGGTTGATGTAGTGTGTGCAAGTTTGTAATAACTGTAAATCTAAGTGAAGCTGAGAATGTGTCTGTTTAATAAGTGTTTTTTCTTATAAAATGCAGAATCACGCACAATATACATAATGTAGATTTTACATCAGTTTGTTGCTCTGTGTTTGGGAAAAGACAACTTTCCCAATCAAGAGAAGGTGACATTGGAGTGTCTGTAATGCCATGTTCATTCCCAGCATATTACTTGGTAATTAGACACATTACTGAACTAAACATGGCGAAACATTTAAGAGGTTGCTGCCAAAATTGTGGTATTTTAGTGATCCTTTGTGCATATTCCATCCTGTTTATTTTTTTCCCTAGTCTTGCTGATTCTTATGGTTCATGGTGCAAATTTGTAAATGAGAAATGCGAAAATACAGAATTTGCAAGGGGAAAGGATGACATTTCAGAATTAATTACAGAATAAATTAGGTTTTGCTGGCAGTGTGATTAATTGTCTGTATCTTGTCTGAATGTGGAGACAGTAAGTGTACTGTAGTTTTAGTAACTGTAGGTTTGACTGAAGGACTGTTGGGGTCAAATACATCTGGTTGTGTGTGTCTGTCCTTTTTTTTTTTTTTTCCCCATCATTCACAGGCCTGGAGCTGACGAGCATTTTCACAGGGGAATTCATATTGTGACAGGCTCTTTTGTGTGCGAGTGCAACACGTCCATTTTTCTGTCTGTGTTTCCTGTCCTGAGTTTTTTGGGTGTAAATGCACAAGCTCAAAACCCTGGGTGTCCATGTGGTATTTGATGAGTCAGTGTCCTTCTCTTTGTTCTGTGCTTTGCCAAACGACATGACGATGTTATGCGGGTTTATCATTTTCACAGTTTTGTACACATTTGTTTACCACTCAAACACAGCTGCTGCTCATGAGCTGCAAAGTCGGTCCCAGTTAAACCCAGTGCAGCAGTTGGACAAAAGGCTCAGGTGGCCTGAGTACATGTCCCCAGAGGGAGATGGGACTCAGCTCAGGCAGAAGGAGTGGGAGTGGCATGCGAGTTTTTCAGTCAAGAAAAGGTCATCTCTCCCATGAGCTGTATAACATTGTCGCAGACCAACTTGGCTTGGTAATGTCAGATAGTTCTCCCCTCAGGATATGAAACTTCTGTGTCAACACGTGTCAGGAAGATGAAGGAAAAGCAGTAGAAAGATTTCTGGTGATTAGCTAGTCGGAAAGCCCATGTGCAGCAGGTGTCTAGGCTGTAACCGGGCCACTTTTAGTAGAAGGATGAATAAGTGGTTATGTACATTTTGTGATAGGAGGAGCAGGTAAAGTAAACACAGAATAGATTTCTAATTTAGTATAGAATGAATGTAAACAGGAAAAGGGCTAATCACTTTTGGGATCTCCGGTGGCCTTTATCTTTTATTTTTTTACATAGAATGAGATATTCCATTTGAAATTATAATACAATGAAACATGTTAAAATGAATTTATTTGCCTGATAGATCTCACTGCATATAAAA
>JBBMJY010000003.1:13701285-13714282 GCA_037833715.1 Toxotes lorentzi
GTTTTAGGACTTTGAACTGCTTTTTCTTTTCTGTTCTGTGCTGTGTCAGGTGTGAGTTGGTTCCTGTGGTGTTCATTTCAGAGGGCTCCTCCAGCTTATCTACTGACCTCTCTTGATAGGGGCATTTGTCATGTGGATTATGTGGCCTTTTTGATGGTATATCGGCCTTACTGCTAAAAATACGACGCGTTCCGCCTCCTCCATTTTACACCACTGTGTTATCCCACTTCGGGTAGTCAGACATGGAATGTCTCAGACAACATGTTGACATTTGGGATAAGGATTATGGAGTCATCATAAACGAGTGCCTCTGCTGTGTGTCACTGTCGCTGTTGACTTTGCTCTCAGATTGGAACTTGTGTTGCAGGGCTGTGCCAGGGCCCCCATGTCTGTGCTTTCCTTTCACTCTTTACAACTCATAGCAGAGTTGAAGCCAGTCGGTGCTGGGATCCATGTGGATTAACTCAGAAGTTCAAAATACTCTGTCAGTCTACTGAGGCCCTCTCCTCACGCCAGCTCAAAAGTGTACTCGTTCTACCTTTACTGGCAGCATTATTGAATTAGTAGTTAATGTGGAGTGCTTTTCACATTTCTGTTGTATGGTTTGCAGATTTTTAGAGTGGAACAGATGAATAGTACATGTGAATATGTGTTAAGCCCTGCCAGCCCATCTTTCATTTACTCATGAGGCTAGTTCATCTTTCACTCCCACTCTTTCCTTTCCTCTCCTCCACAATCCCTTCATCTTTCTCCACCCCCTCCCTCTCATCCCTCATTTCCTTCTTTGCCTTGCCTTCCTCTATCTCTCCCTCCCTCTAACTGCAATGACCTGAAGGAGGGCTTCACACTGCAGCGCTCAAATAATAATCAAGCACTAGGATGTTGTCAAATTTATAGGACACCGAGCGTTGCATAGCAACAGAGATTGGCAGGGTGATCCAACAAGCGCTGGAAGTTGGGTGAGGGAGAAATGGGGCGAGTGACAGGAGACAGGAGAAGGAAGGAGAGATGACAAGAAAAAACCGGAGACAGGAGAGAGGGATGAGATGAGAGTAATAGAATTATGATATTATACACAAAGAGAGAGATAAATGAGAGAAGGAGAAACAGAAAAGGAAATGAGAAAGTTAAGACTGGCTTAGTTGAAAGAAAAGATTTACTGACACTGCTGGCTGGTCTCATGTTCTTGCCATTCTGTTATAATTCAAGTTATAATTATCGTCAAAATAACATATTTTTTCATGGCATTTTGGCATGTACAGGTAGTGTTAAGTTTAAAAGTGGCCAGACATTTAACTAATGACCCAAGTCCAACTACAGGCAGCTCTTTCACTCTCACTAAAATCCATGTACATCAAGGGAAACTGTTTTTTTTTGTTTGTTTGTTTTGTCACACATTTCTCACGTTTCACATATCGTCTGACTTTTAAAAAAAAAAATATATATATATAATTTTTTTTTTCGGGGGGGGGGGGAGGGTTGAAATCCTCCATTTCAGTTTCCTGTTCATCCTTGTTGCCTAGAGACTGCTTTGGACTGCAGTTTACCTCTGACTCTTCTGGTGTTGTCTACTTCCTCACCTGAAAAAAAAAAAAGTACAAAAGGCTTTGCATAAAGTTGCAGAATTCCTTCAATTTGCTCTGGGAAATGAGCAGTTTTGATAAACATAGTATTATTACCATCATCGTACTTAAGAAGCTGTGAGTGTTGACAATGACAACATGCAGATTTTTTTTAGAGTCTGATTTATGCTCTCTGAGGTGAAAATTCAGGTAATCCTTAGTTTTGTGTCGGTTTGGTGTCAGAGACAAAAGTAGCGTTTTATTATTTAATTACTATAAATGTGTTTTAAATATATTGTATATATTGTATATACACCAGTAAAGGAGGTTGCAAGATAAACACAAACCATTGTTAAGTGTTATAAAAGCAGAATATATGATATTTTTGTTCTCATAGACAATAAAGGCTGAAAAAACATAATGTTACCACTGTTAACATTCTCCATACAAATGGATAAACAACCATTGGTTTTTCGCTTGTTCCCATAAGCATTTATTGTTTTTTGCTATGACAACAAGCCAATAAACTGTTTTTAAAGCAACTGAAGGAAAAAAAAATTCTAACATGACTGAACATTATTATAAAATGACCTCAATTCAAAATGTCAGAGTATGCCTTTAGTTACACTTTCATGAATGTCTAGGAGGTCCAAACATGACATTTAGAACAGATCAGATCATTGAAATTGCATTAATACAGAATTCCACTTAAAACCCTGAGTTATTAATCTAAAACACTTCACACAATAGTGCAAAATGCTGCTATTTGGGTGCCCATGTGTGCCAGCCATGGTGGTTGTTGGCATCTTGATTATCTCAGTATTCCAGCCACTGTGTCCCTTCTGAGGCAGTTATCTCGCTGTGTCACTGGCAGGTGTTTCAGTTTGGAAAGTCAACCGAGTGCAAACGGTGATGACAGCTGTGCACCGGACTAATTATTTCTTGTCACAGTGCACAGATTTGTTGGGGATGGGGTGCTAACCAGAGGTCCTCTGGACAGAAGAGTGTCAGTCTAACCCCAAGGTCACCTGGTGTAGTCTCATTAATGGGTTGCTTTATTGTGAAAAATCTCTGCTGTCCATTTTTGCAAATACTGAATGAACATGTTATCAAAGAAACTTTTATCTACACTCAGCTAGTTTAGCTGCACATAGTTAATAAAGTGCAAAGCAAAATCCTACTATCTTATTATGAACCATTTAAGAACTTGTAGGTAACTGTAAGTAAGGTGCAATGCAGGCTTAGGTTTAATAATCTGGGGGTTTTACCCCAGATCATCGTTGAGTTTTTCTGACTTCATGCGTTGAGCATTGAGATCTGGAGTACCACTGTTTATTTAGATGATAATATGCAAATACATGGGCATAAAATTAGTATGCACTTTGGAGTTAAAAGAGATTTAAGGGCAAATGTGGAGAAATAATTTTGAAAACTGCATAATTCATGACCTGTTTGGAATAATAGCGCATGAAATATTCATTAGCTAAATTACTTATCTATTTAATCTGCTTTTGTTGTGGAGTTCAGGGGAGGAAGGACAGCAGCAGGGGCTAAGGCTAGAACAAACAGTTTGATCTTTTCGCAAACGCAGCAATGATTCTCTGTCAGTCTATTCATTATCAGTGAAAGAGAAAAAACACCATCCACGCTCATGAAATGTTGTCTTTGTTTGGGAGAAAAAGACCTTTTACACAAAGGTGATGTGTTTTGAATCTTCTTATTTATCACCCTGGCACACGAGTCCTTAGTGAATACTTTGGGTGTCACTCTGTGCTTTTCGTGTCACAGAGTGATCAACCTCAGTTACATTTTAAAAAAGGTTATTCTAATGGAATATAATGTCAGTCATCTGAAGTAAAAGATTTGAAGGTTTGAAGGTGCTGTTCCGATGCAACGAGGCGATTCTTCCAGCTTCTCAACACAGTGCTCATTCATGCTCACATTAAAGCATGTGTAGAGCTGCATTAACACAGATGATCAAAAGACGTTGGCCAAGGCTGTGTTGGTACATCAAGAGGCGCGCAAATTCCAGAGAGTAGTCACAAACTGGCTCCATTGTGTCATTATTAAGGTTAATATTTACTGTACTACACACCAGCCTCTCCTGTTTTCAGAGTCCTGTAATCTGTGGACTACAAACAGAGCAATACAGCATGCAAGCACAAGCGCACATGCAAACAGATTTAATCATCTGTTTGCAATGGTGCTCAGTTCAGTTCCTTCCTTTGTCTGTGTTGCAGGCAAATGTACATGTCAAATTTGACCCAGTTAATCAAAGTCTGCATACATGGAGTGTCAGTGTCTGTGATTCCCTACTTTTCTTTCAGCAGCCAGTGATCTTTCCATCTTCACAAATCTACACAGCCACTAACTCAGTGGAGGAAAGTAGTGTTTTTGTGTCACCCATACTGACATATACAGTAGGAGAGAAATACAGTGTTTCAATATAGCAACTGTGTCAGATGATGAAACTCCCATTGGAAAGAGGTAATCATATTTAGCCTTAACACTATCTGCTATTGTCTCACGCTTCTGCTGTTGATTGCGCTGCCATACAGTGAATTGATACTGGCCGGAGTATTACCATCTCCTAATTGAGTTGATTTGACATCCGTTGTATGTGTGTGAAAGCCAGATAATTCCAGACACTTCTCATAACACCGAGCCAGTGATACTCTGCCAGTTTATAGAAGAGAGAGCTTCATCCTCTTTTCTCATGAGAACATAAACCCTCTTGATGTAAATTATACCAACTTTGGTTTGGTTCCGATAGCATTACATCTCATTAAGATGTCAGCTTTTCAGGACTCGCAGACTTTCAAGCACCACGGCGTGTTGTAAATTCACAGAACGTCAAAAAAATAAAAAAAAAACATTTCAAAGCAAAATGGTTGCTTTGTACTGACCTCGTTTTGCAGCGCCGGACAGCACTTCCTGGCTCGGCCTGTTTGCTGCTGTATGTGCTCCTTGGGTTGATTGATGCACCGAGGGACTCGCACAGCTGGAAAGGAGGCAGTAAACCAGAGGAGGGAACAAAGAGTAGTGGGCCACACGGGGTGCAGCAATTAAGTTGTTTTCTTGTTGTTAATTAAAAGCAAATTAGAGACTGCGACAGGAGTTGCCGTCTAGTCTTAATTGCTGGCAGCATGTATGCCCAGCCACACCTGTTGTTGCATCTTCACTCGACCATCTTAATCTTTTTTTTTTTTTTTGGTGCCTTCCATAGGGACGGAGAGGAAAGACTGGGGAGCCTGGACCCAGAGGCCTGCCTGTAAGTGATACACAGTAACAGACACACACAGGATGCATGCTTGTACAGACCTTTTACTTTTTAATTTAAAGAAAAAGGGATGAACTCCTTCACAACCTTTAGTATAAGTTTAGTATAAGTGTTTAGTTCGGCTCTGACAGCACAATAAAGCAGCTCTTTGAACAGCACGTCACTTTCTAGCTTTTCTACCAGTCAAAATCAATTTCAGTTCAACCTTTGTTTGACCAAGTATTCTTCTGACATTACCAGCGTGTTTTTCAGTTTAGGCCCTGGCAAAATTTGACACGTTGCAACAGTCATAAAAGTTATCGTCATTGTAAAAGCATATTAAAGCAAACAGTGGACCAGGACAGCAGACAGGCACTATGAATTCAAGTAAAAAAAAAAGAGTAATTACACTCTTTGTTGTGAAACATATATGTCAAGGTTGTGCATTAATTCCTTGCTTAGGCCGTATCGATCTGGCCAAAACCTTCTCCCATTGTCCCATACTCCTGCAAGCAGGCTATACTATTGCACAAAACCACAAGGGATATATTAAGGTAGCACTTGTATTGATGAGCAGGACAAGTCTGTCTATAAGGCCCGTTGACTCCTTGAATTATGGTTGTTTCCTCAGGCGTCCAAACCAATTCCAGACACTATTTGTGTGTTTGTGTAGTGACCCACGCACTAAAGGGCACAAACACCATGATGCGTTAAAGGAGACAGCTTGTCAAACTCTCAACTGCTGTAATGTTAGCACAAACAGGAATGTTTAGGCACCACGTAGTTCAGATGCTTTGGGTGTCCAATTATTTTCATGCACTATTGGCCTGATTACACTCTTGATCAGGACATAGGATTTGTCTTATTTTATTTCATCCAGGAATCCAGAAGGACTTCTCTTTTGCTTCTGTCACCTCTATGCAATAGGTCCAATTATCTTCAGCATAATTGAGCTACTCACAGTTGAAGCTCTCCCACATGTCTAAATGTATCCCCTGCCTCCTTAATAACTCATAAAGTTGTAGGACACAAAGTCATAAGTGAAAAGGAAGACAGGATGGAGAAGGTGTGACATTTCTAAATGGCAGTGTCCTGATGATACCCTTAGCATGTGCCAGCTTTGCCTCCATCCCCTGGTATTGGCATTTATGAGTCACCTGTTCTGCTGAGGTAGATCTCAGGGGCAAAATCATCTATTCAAAACACACGCACCAGGGCATCACTCTCTCTTGTCCATTGGCAGCAGGACAGTGCTCGCCGTTGAGGGGGCAGCGGTTATTTTTCAAAGTCAAATTAGCATCGCACGACAACAGGGGAGTATGTGAAAGGCGCACAACAAAGACACACTCGAAGATAATCTATAGCCTGGTGGGGGCCAGCTACCCTGTATAAGAGCTAACATTAGTGCAAAGGTTAGAAAATACAATACAATAGGTCTTTGCTGTAAATAGGAATATTTTTCAAGTAAACCTGTCAATTTAAATAAGGGTTAGGGAAAGGGTTAAGATGGTTGAAGAAAAAAATAACATATGTAGTAACATATGTACACAACAGATGTGTATATATGTGTGTGTGTGTGTGTGTCTATATATGTATATATACACACACACACATACACACAAAAACACACACATACTGTTCATACTGCTGTAAATAATTATCTTTGTGACATGAAATACTTTTATCCTTTTTCCATGTGGAAATAATGTTACACTGCCTTCAATTGCAGGGTCCCCCAGGAGCGTCTGAAGGAACAAGTGTGGAGGTATCACTCAAAACATTATTCATCACAAAGCAAAGTACTGACTTGTGGCATTTAAGGTAGATTTGAGCTGTCTCCTTGTTTGATAAACCAACACATACCTGCACTTCCAAGAGGGGGTGAATTGTCAAGATGACTGAGCAGCACTCGTTGTAACAGCCCTCCAAATAGGCAAGGAGTTTAATCATCTGCACAGCATTGTCTGTAAAAAAGATGCACCGTACGTAACTAGTTTAGCAAGAAGAAGCCAGCCAGGACAAGTCAGACTTATGTGTTACCAGAAGCAGAACCTGTTCTGTCATTTTACTGACATTTTTGTGTGTGTGTGTGCGTGTGTAGTCAAGAGCAGATCTCCTTGTCTGGAAATGGCACCTTTCAGTCAATTGTACCCCATCTAGTGTGCAAGTTAAATAGCTGTTCCCACCCTGCACCTCCTGCAGAGCAGCACAGCGTGACTTAGTACTCATACTCCAAACAGACAGATGGCCATTATATACAGTGCTTTTGCAAAAAGCGTCTGCAATCATTTTCATGAAACCCAGGGGTGCTGTAGCTCACCAGAGGCACATGAGATATGCTGTGTTAAAAAAAAAAAAAAACCCTTTCACACATGGACATCTACCAGGCCTCCCACCGTCTCTGTTGCTACCTGCTTCTTTCACAAACCCCACCCCCACCAGCCCACCACCCACAAAGCTTCCAGTGGCCCACTTGTGATCATGCTTAGAGTGAAAGCTATTGTGTAGTGGACAACCTCTTGACCGCAGCTGTTCCTTTGATATATAGGTGCGTAATTTGCTTGTGTGTCAGCTCAGACCGCAGAATTCTTCCTGCTCTCTGTGCCCAGAGGAAAGAGAAGTGTCAGCTGGCCAACCTTGAAAAAAGGAAGTTGTCTATATGAAGACACACTCATTATACCTCAAAACAATTGGAATTGTGGTTGCTAAACAATAGGTGCAGGCACAATGGACAGTGGTTTTGTTTGGATGAAAGTATGATCATAAATTACCATGTCCTAGTAAGCCAAGTTTGACAATAAAAAGACAAACAGAGGTTACCTTGATTAAGTTTCCTTTAATTGGCTTCTAAGTTTCAGCTTTAATATCTCACTTGAATCAGTCTCATATCATAAAATGAAGCTCCACTCGGCAGAAGGGGAAGTAGCTCAGAGACTGAGAACAGTAACAAATAATTATTGCATAATAGTGTGTTAAAGTTTACAAGTGTTTTTTGAAAAAGGTAAACCTGCAGGCTCACTGTCAATGAAAACATTCAACTGAATGTGAATATGAAACCTGCAGGTGACATAGCCTGGAGGAGAACAAAGCTGAAACAAATGAAAGAATATGATTAAAGCATTTGTTTTAAGACATTTGACTCGTGCTGATGTTGGTTAAGAGATAAAGTGCCAACTAACATTGTTTCAGTGCTCTAATGTTGACATTAAATATGCAAGCCAGCCTTGCTCTTGCTATGAATCAGTCATGCTCCTACATTACGGATACATCTTTGCTTTATCATTATAAATTCATGCTTACAGTGGATGACAAGAAAACTCTCCTGTCCCGGAGAATCACTTCACATTTTAATCTGCTATAATGAAACGAGTATAGCAATGCATTTATAGGAATTTGCACAACGCGAGAGAGGCTTAACCATCACAGCTCCAACATGAATGGAAAGTTTCCATCAGCAGTAATAATTGAACAGCATCAGAGATTCTCCCCACTTCTCAGTGGCCGTCCTTGTGCATTTTTTAGCTCTGACAAAACAGACGCAAGTCGAACTAAACTGCAGCTTGTGTAACATCTGTCTGAGCTGAGCCTCCTCTCTCACTCTCTCAGCAGAGTGTGAATGTTTTAAAGTGAGGGAGGAAAAAAAAAAACAGGTCTGTGCAGTGCATGATGTGCTTGGAAGATGGCATTCTCATGAATCACATCTCCATAACTGTATCTCCCGCTGACAGTCCCAAACGGGCTCTGACAGAGCACTGCAGATATTGATGGATAGACAGAGAGGGATGCAGACATGCTTAATTGCAGTTTGATGACTCGAGGTGCCTCAAAGTCAACATATCACCCACAGACATCCACAGGTGGACCAGCTCCCCGTCCTATACGTGCTGGGCTTTCTCATTGTGTAAATACAGTGATAATCTGAATAAATACTGGCCGAGGTGCAGTTAATCTTATTTGAAAGGTTTATTTACTTCGTACATGCCCCCTCTGCCAATAAATTGACTTTGAATGATCTTCCATGGAGATCTAACAAAGATAACCACTGAAATGTTTTTCCATGAGTCTACGCCAGCATGCGGCACACAGCATTTGTATAAGTGACATCCCGGGCTTATACTAACTTTCCATCAGCTGTGATTTAGATTGAATGTCAGTCATAACTCAGTGCAAACTGCCTCCAGAATGGCAAAGCACTTTGTGCATACCGTGTAATTTTTAGTTAACAGTTGTACAGAACTGTAAGTGCCTCTTTTCTTTTCTTCTTTTTCTCTTCTTCTTTTTTTTTTTTGTTTAGAAAAAGGCCTCCGTCTGATAACACAACAATTACATAGGTGATTTTCTGGCGAGGTTTTAGTGGTAAAATCATTAGTTCCCATGTGGTTGATAAAGCTGTACAGAATTCAATTAGTACACAAAGTCAATTTTGCCACTAGTCACTCCTCCCTGCCTAAAGTATTAATAGGACAATCCATCTGTTCATACATGGCAGCAGTCTACTGACTTAATAACAGCTCATAATTTGGACGGGGAAACAGTGACTATATCTCATTAAATGATTGGTATCACGGCGGCTGTCATTAGCGAGTCGAAGGAATGGGGGAGGGGCTGAGACGGAATGGCAATTATTGACTGGTAGAGTCCAGCCGCTGCTAAGGGGTGTGCAAATATTCTGCAACCTTTCTCAGTCGTCAGAGACGTCTCTGTCTTCTCAGACAGATGTTAAACAGATGCTTTCATAATGTCTCAACACGGAGAACCTGAGGCGCTGCCTTCAAATCTTCACACTTGCCATACAAAACAATAATCCTAAATGAGCAACCCTTTCAGTCTTTTTTGTCTTTTGTCTTTTTTTGGTTGTTGTTGTTCTCTGTTATGTGTGAAACACAACAGGCGAGCTTTATTAAACCTGTAAGGAGATGTGAAACTGGATTTCTCTTTCTCCTGAGCCATTTAAAAAAAAAAAATTTTGCCACTCTTCTGCCATGTAGTTAAAATAATGACTGGTAATGCCATGTATCTACATCCCACCTTATGTAACAATAAGAAGTTGGGTGTGAAAGGTCATAAGAAAATTAGAAATGCATTCAGTATGATGTGTCTCCTACTGAGGCTTCAAGAAAGTGAGAAGTTCCCCAGCAGATATGTGACGGGAAAAAAAACTTCTTTTTTAAATTATTCATTCACTGTGTGTCTTGACCAAGGTGCAAGTACATTAGTTTTACAGTTATGTTTACTTAGAGTATTCTCCACATAACTGACAGGAAGAAATCTTGTTAAAATATTCTAAGGGCAGCAAACCAGCAGTCATAAAGTGCCATCTATTGGCAGACAGAGGAATGGAATTAACATGGAACTGTGGAAAAGTGCTGCAATGCAACAGGGGCTTGAGTTTTTCACTATCCTTCTAGACTCACTGTGTTTTTCTTTTTTTTCTATCATAATTGCAAATTATTTTGATTTTGAGAAGATGCTGGGCTGTATGTTTTTCTAATTACTTATTTATAATAAAGCTCAGCTCTCGGAGCTTTCTGTCTTTTTACCCCATCTTTGCTGTCAGTCACTCCCAATGATCTGCTCTCTTCACATCCAGGGGGAGAAGGGCGAGTCTGGAGTCCCAAGAGAAAAAGGAGAGAAAGGAGATCCTGTATGTATTTTCCCACCATGACATTTACAGTGCTATTATGTTACAGAGTCATTAACCAAGGCTTCCTCCCACAGGGTCAGCCAGGTGCCGAGGGGGCCAGCGGGATGAAAGGACAAAAAGTAAGTCACATCAATGTCAAGTGTCATACATGATGATTCCCCCTGTTTGTGCTCCCTGAGACTCAGCCTGCGTGTATGTATGTGGGGAAAAGAAGCAGCTCTGAGGAAAGCAGAGAAAGAGGTGGTGGGGATGAAATACCAGATTTCAGAGGCTAAATCTTTTGAGTTAGTTATTTTCTCCCAGCCTCTTTATCCTCTAAGGGCCTTTGAAATCATCTAGCAGAAAATAATGAATCTGCAGGTGGTTATTTTGTGCTTTTTACAGCTGCCATTGTTTGTATCCTTTGCTGACAGTTTGTGTCTATGTGCTCCATGTTCATAGATTTTTGTCCAAATGATACATTGCAGAGGAAAACCCCCTGTGGCAGGAACAGGGCAGAGACTAGGGTTTTCACTTTTGCCCTTATGTATTTTATTTAATTACTTTTGTTTGTCTGTTCATCTTTTACTTAGCAGAATACTATAAAAATATATACATATTGCTGCAAAATGTATGGAAAAGCCTGGACATGTGTCAAGGAAGAACAGTTTGCCACAGATAGCGCCACCATGTGGCCATTTATTGTGCACTTTCACTAATATTTGTGGTACCCATACGATGAATCCAAGCAGCTTGGCTCTAGAGATGGCAGTGTCAGTTTAGAGGAAAAGTCAGGGGATCAGCCAAAGTCAGCAAGATTCATCCTCTGGGAAGCATGAACTTCATTCATACAAAAATCCATGACTATCCACCAACAAGTGACCAAAAGACACGGACGGACAAACACTGCCGTTCGTAGAGCCATGCTGCTAACTTGGCTAAAAATCTCCGGAACACATCATTACGAAGTTTTTTCGTATAGTGTTTATGATAATTTATATTTCTTGTGAAGACACATGACCAACTAATGGACTATATAAAGAAACAAAAGCTAGCAGCTTGATGATAGCAAAGTGGCCAAAAACACTGCAATATACATATAACATTAAAATAAAGCATGGTATACTGGATTGGAGATTTAGGTTTGTCTCTCACTGTGTGTATTTTGATCCAGATCCAAATGGGGACTAAAAACATTTAAACCTTTTCTGTTATTAAAGTGACAGATTTTACAGGATTGTGTAGGCTTGGTAAGGTACAGCATGTATTCTTGGAGAGCCTTTCAGGTGTTTACTATACTGTATATGCACAGCTGTTGTGCTGTGTTTTCTTGTTTTATTGAAAGCAAGAAAGTTATAGCTTGTAAATTATGAATGGAAAAACGGAGGCTTTTGAATGCAATGCATCACAATTAAGAACCCTCTAAGGTTCCCTGAAGCAACCAGTACACCCATTACAAAGGGTTATACATGGTGTACATGTACATATATGCACACACAATAAGCGCGGCAACATTCTGCATGATGCACACCATTGCAACAAGAAATCTTTAATGTTTTCTCCTCACTCATCTCATGGCTCTTCTTGCATCACTTGAGTTAGACAGTATTTTCTCTGAAGTCTGGTCATGTTATTGCCTCTTTTATTGTTGCTCCAAAACCTGTTGATGTAGCTGTTCGGGGTCATGTGTGGCAACTTGCTTTTAGAAGTAGTTTCTTAAGCGTATTTTTAAGCTTTTTTCCCCCAGCTTTTTATGTTGCTGTTTGTTTGTCTCTCTGTATATCAGGAACTCATGTGTAGTATCTGACATTAGTGTGCTGTTGTATTTGCAGGGTGATGCTGGCCCTCCTGGTCCTCCTGGTCCTGTGAGTACAATATGGTGGTGGTAAAAGCCCACTTTACAGAATACCATTCATTGTCAGTTAGTATGAGATTAAGCAACAACAACAGAAATTATTACAGCATCAATGTTTTGTTCGTTGCAACAAACCTAGGAAAATGTCCAATTTCTGTGCACCGGTAAGCTGTTCACATCCTACTATGAAAAATTTGGGGACCAGGGAGGAAAAAAGCAACAGCAGTACAGTGTTTACTTTCGCTGTCACACCTCCAACATGGTGGCATGTCATCTTGTAACCAATTTCCATTCTATGACGAGCCTACAGGTTTGTTCTATCTTTAGGTACATAGTTTTCAAAATATCCCCCTTTTTTTCCTGTACCAACAGTAGATCAGTGTTGATAAAGGGCTTGAAACATGGGCGGCCTTTTCAAGGCAGTTGAGATTAGCTGTGCTGAATTTCTCCGGGGAAGAGCTTCCATGCTTTTTCAGGTAATGAACCCACTGATATTTGGGAGCAAGCTACCAGTGAGCCATATTTTTTTTTTCTTTTTTAGCAATGTACACAGCAGAGAAGTATGAACCAAATAACTTGCACAGGCACTGAAAGCTGTGAACTGAACTGAATTCCTGTGTATCTATTATCAAATTAATCCATTTGCACTGGGCATCACCATCACTGATTGTAACCTACTGCTGAAGGGAAAAAAATTA
>JBBMJY010000003.1:13714345-13732527 GCA_037833715.1 Toxotes lorentzi
CAGAAGAAGGATTTTTTTTGTTAGAAGACACCAGTGCAGCTCTAATGGAAAAGCAGATATGTAAAAACAGACAAACCCTGACGTCATGGTGGATGTCTGATGTACGCTGAAGGTGACACGGAGTGGGTAGTGCCGGTGCAATAGAACTCATTGCTTAGACATTTCGAAGTTAAAAAACACAGTGTGAAAAATCAGTTAAAGATCTGCGAGGGGGCAGTAACAACATTCTGCATCCATGACTACCTTGATTTATTTTTTATTTTTAAATTAAAGTATAAGAAGTGTCGAATGAAAACGTGGCATTGAAGCCCACGTGTCGCAAAGTGAGGGGTTTGACATTTAGATGACTCCGTCCTAATGGGTTTTGTTCTCAAGATCTGCTGCCTATTCAGCCTCTGAAGGCTTCAGACACGAGCTTGGAAACAAAGTTTGATGACTTTCATTCTTGCTCTCATTCTTATTGCTTGTTAGCAGGTGATTCATATGGAAATGAGACAACTTGATTATACAGCGAGCAAATATCACTCACTCTCCACTGGTTTCACTGGTTTCTGTCTAACCAACAAAAAAGTCTCCTCGCTTAGTAAGAACAGATATCAGTGTAGGCAGTTTTAATAGCTGCTCAAAACAGTGAGGTCTTGCTTTGCAATTATTTTTGAATGGTTGTCTCTTTTCCGTCAATTTCATTTCATCTGGAGGAAGAAGATAAAGAAATGTTGTATCAAAACTGAAATGCTTAGTTGTGTTCATTGATGTGTAGCGAGGTGTGGGCCACCCAGACCACAGGAGATGTATACTATAGCCCACAGTAGAGGGGAAAACATTAGTCATTTGATAAATGAGGCTGTTTGAATATTTAGTACCAGTCTCTGTCTGTGCTCTCTGCTTTCCTGTGGCAGATAATTTTGGCAGTTAAGCATTGATTTCCCTTACACAGCAGAAGCAAGGGTTCAGATCATTACCCTCCCTTCATAAACCTTCTTGTGCCTCTGTTTATTAGTGATGGGGAGGAGCAGCGGGCTTACAGGCATGCTCGGCCATCACTTCCCCCAACACCCTTAAAGTGGCAAAACAGTTATTTGGGCTCTGAGACAGTCCTGTTTTTATCGCTCCCTATACTGCTTCACAATTGAGTTTTATAATCTATTAAACTGAATCTGTTATGTCAAGTTATGTTTAGTAGAAGGCTCTACGCCGTATTTCACTGCTCTTTGGAAAAATTCTGGCACCGATTTCTGACCTGGTCACATACTGATGTGACCCTGAGGCATTGATCAGCATCCAGGGCGAGAGAATTGACAGCAGCTGCTTTTGTGAGTGACTGCAGTTTGAAGGTTGACTGATTATGCAGGCGCTCCATCGGGACAGCAGGGGATTCAGCACCTTACTTATGGTTACTTTGAGCACTGAATGCTGAAGGAGCGGAGAACGCTTCATGACAGGTTTGTTTGTATAGCCCTTAATCACAGTAACACTCTGAGGGCTCACAGGGATACATTACTCAGGACCAGCAGGTCCTTCAACCTGAATGACCACATAGGTCGCTTGTCTCTGCCCTCTGATACAACCCAGAGGACCATATCCTGAAATAGCGCCCCTACATTGGCAAGCGTACTAGACCTTTGTCACCATGGTTACAATGATAAGTACGCAGAGTTCAGAGGGCAGCATGATGGACCTTCACCTCCATGGCTACAACAAGAAACACATGGTCACAGTTTGGTCAGGTGCAGGCACAAAAATGAAGTCCTTAGGTCTAAGTTTTTTACAGGAGGACAGTCTCATCAGAGAAACCAGTGGAAATGATCTGAATAAAAGCCTCATATCCTTCCAAAATTTAAGTGCTCTGGGGGCACCAAAATTTTCCCCACCTGGATAAGGCTTTCATTTCCAAGTTTGCTTCTATTATCTCTTGCTTCCTTTATTATTGTGCTGAAAACCTTTTGGTTAGAACTGCATCCAGAGGTGAAACGTGGCAAACACAGCACAAAGAGCCTGAGAACATTAGGATGTAGTGAGTTCTGATTATTATAGACAGATAATTGAGCTTTAACGCTGACACTTGTATTTAAACCTTTTTTCCAGTTTACACAAGCATTTTGTTTGTGCACCTCATATCCAGGTTTCAGGGGCAACTTCTTTATTTTAAACGTAGTGGGAAAAAGTCTTCAGACAACTGGAATTCTGCTCAACTTTCTCTATAAATTTGTGCATACAAATGTGTTTACATTCACATTTGTGTGTCCACTTATGTTAGTAGTTTGGCCATTGAATAACAGTTCCCTCTCAGTCGGTCCCAGGTGTATTTACACCGACATTTATATTTGATCTGAAGTGATCAGATTTTCTAATCCACCGTGATATGTGTTAATACCAGGTCTAAACTGAGCGTATAACCTGCGTATAACATGGTTTAAGGAGAAAGTAGCTCTGTTAGAAACACTCTGAATCCTAGTGGCTGCTTCTTTAATTTAGGATTTAATGTGGACATTTCTCCTCTTCATGCGTGGTAGTTCCAGGCATCAGTCCACCTTAGCTGGACTGATGCCCCTTCCATTTCATTTAACTTTGTTGCCGAAGGCTCTGGCCCGCAGCCCTGTCACCCCATTTCTGAGCTTTACTGAAGCTATAAAAGAGATGTGAAAATATTCCATATAAATGGTGATTATTTATCTTCTAATCAAACCTAAGTTCAGATTGGTAACAAGAGTCAGGTTGGACACATATATCAAGATTACTGCTATCAATTACTTACAGTAATTGCTAGATCAGTGGAGACTATTTAGAGAACACTGTGTCTCTTTCATTACTTCTAGGTGATGACAGCTCACGGATTAAGACAGCTCTCTGGCACTGTAAGCAGCTGTTTTTATCACAGCACCTGAAATGCTTATGTACAGCATCTTCCTTTCTGTGCTTTTGAAGTGGTCTGTTTTCTCTTGTGTTTGAGGATGAAATGAAGGAGAGGACGCAAAAGGGAGAAAAGGGAGATCAGGTAACTATTCTCTGATTATTGTTTCTCACCAAAGACAATGTAACCCCAGGGAACTCGGTATTAGTTTTTTAAACATTGCATCCAGCATTTGACTTCACAGTGTGAAGAATACTTCCCATTCCTTACGCAACATCAACAAAAGCAGCACTGACATTTGATTTGGAAAGAACAATTGAACGTCACCTGCTGTTCAGATGTAGAGTTCGATGTCGTCTTTGTGCTCTGCCGAGGTGAGGCACAGAATAAATTGGTGTACAATTATTGTTTGGACCTCAAAACAACAGATGCATCTACTTGAGGCGAACAGATTATAAAGGCCACCAATGCAGCTGTTGACCAAACATCAGAAGACTGTCAGCCACGTGAATAAGAAAAATAAATTACATGAAGAGATGTTAGAATCTGCAAATGAAAGATTTACTCAATTAAGTAAGGCATCAAAACCAAACATGTTATGTATGCTATCTCACAGATTTTTTTTTTTTTTTTTTTTTTGGAAAAGTGTTGCTTTGATTCGGTTCACATTCTCAAGGCAAAGAAGCAAACTTGGCAAAAGAAATGCTCTGTGTTCTTAACCTTCACACAGTATGAAAACTAACTTCATGAAGGTCCTTTTTGCTGTTGTTTTTGAAAACTTCCTCCGCTCTGCAAGAGAAATGGCCGACTACTCTCCACATGCCTGTCTTGAGAAATGACATTTGTCTATCTCCTTTACTTGCTGCAGGGGGAGAGAGGAGCTCAAGGACCGCAAGGCCTCAAGGTAACTTGTTGAAGATGTAGCACTTGCACCAAACCTTGAGCATTGATATCCGCTGCCAATAAAATAAGACTCTAGAGTCCTTTTTGAGTGCTACTCTGTGTAAGCCCTCCACAGTGTCTGTGCAAAAGCAATCATAACATTTTAGGACTGTAGGGACATACTATCAATTGTCATTCAAAGCAGTTTTTACTGTAGAAAAGATTCTTTCTTTGACATATAATAATTATTGGGCCAGACAGTGGCCTTACAGCACACCAGAGTTTGTAAATATCCATTTTGTGGGAGAACTGTTTGAACTGTTGTCTCAAGTTTGTTTTTTTCCTGTTTTCCTGCTTCTCACATATCTTCCTCACCCTTTCCGGGACTGTAACAGGGAAACATGGGGCCACCAGGACTTAAGGGAGATCAAGGACCAGAGGTGAGTCTCTGTATTTGTCTCATGTCTGCTGTGCCACTTACAGTAGGTGAAACAGAGGTGTCTAAAAAACTTCCGGTTTATAAAAACCATAGTGAGACAATGCCTTGACACACACGTATCGGAGAGTATCAGCTGTTTCAGGGCAAATATCTCATTAAATTCACTGTGTCACCATTTCTTCAGCTGGTTTCTGGTGAAAGTTCTGTTTCCATGGTGATAATTGTAATAGCAAAAGGATAACAGGGTGTTTGTTAGTGGAATATGGAGATGAATGCAAACTTATAATTGCATATTTCACTTAACAAGGGAATGCTTAGTTTACATATGTATTGTAAACACATTCACCGTAAACACACTCAATGACTCAAACACAGTCAAGAGTATTCTTGTGAATCAAACAATTTTGAGAACAATGCTTATACACACACACACACACTTTTCTCAGTTATCATTCAACGTAAGCCCAGTTTCCATGGTAATATGTGGATCTTTCAGTTCATCCATGTATACAAAGACAATAATGAGTTCAGAAGTGGAATACATATAAACAGCTTATCCAGAATAACAACACAACCAGGATATAAGCTTGCAAACCTACTCAAGCTCAGTCATGAAGTTATCCCCAGCACTCAGTAATTGTCATGGAATTAGCCATGGTTTATTAAAAAGGCAGCAGGGGCTGCACTTGAACAACATGGCTATTTGAAATAGTGTAGACAGCGTCTACACTGTAGCTGTCTGTGTGGTCTATAACATTCAAAGCCCAGACAATTCTGCAACCAAACAAAAGGAGAAAGTAGCCCAAAGTACTGGTTTTCCTTTTTGTTTTGCCAGGGGAAACAAGGCCCGCCTGGACCCACTGGACTCCCAGGACTCCCGGGCGAGGCAGTGAGTATATTGGCACTAGACACCAGCACTTCATGTCAAGCCTTCCTTTCTCTTATTGCCTTATCTGTCACCTTGCCATATCCTCTACTCTTTAACTCAGCCTGCCAGAATGAAAGAGAGAGAGAAACAGATAAACCTCAACAGGCAAAGACAGAGAGGAAGAAAAGTCCAGAATTTTTACACAGACGATCAGTAATCAAATTTAAGAATTAATTAGTGGAAAGAGGCAAATCTAAGCGCTTTATGCCAGGAATAGAGGCAGAGGCCCAATCTGTTCTCCACACCTGCTTCGGTAATGAGCATCTGTCTTTATTCAAAAGCAGGGAGGGAAAAGAGGCATTTCATAAATCCTGGCTAAGGGAAATTATGTTGGAACACGGCAGCCCGCTGAAGCAGTGAGGAGGAGGAGATAAATGTGTGTGAGGAGATGAAGGCCTGGTGATAGATGTGTCTCTTTTCACCACTATTTACAGGGCTCGTCGGGGGAGCCGGGGGTGCCTGGGAGAGATGGCCTGAAAGGAGAAAAGGTAGGTAAACTTCAAATCAAGTTCTAACCTCAAAGAAAAAATATGAAGCTATGATGTTTCATCACAGGTTGAACATGCTAGACAACTTGTGAAGACACATTGCAGATTACTCACCCTGCATGCCATCCTCAGTCATGTTGTAACTTTGTGTTTTTGCGCTTGACACCTCTGACTACTCTGTTATTTGTACACAAATTTCTTCTTGCAGTCGGACTTGTTCCAAACACTGTGCTTAAAGTGGCAAAGTGGAAAAGTGCACAGCTGACATGCATATTTGATGGGGTTTGTCACTTTTCAAAATCAAGGAAGCTGTACTCAAGTCTCCCCACCCACCTGAGTCACTCTGCTACTCTCCAGAACAGAGAAATGAACCTAAAGTGCTTAAGCCTCCTACATCCATTCACATTTATAATCCTGCTTTGTCTTCTTTGCTATACATATGTTAAGTTTGATCCAGAAGGTAGCTTTGGTTATACATTCATGTGGTAGCCAATGAAGAAATGTGGAAAAAAACAAACAAAAAACATCTGCACACTAGAGATAGTAAGCTTAGTTTTTATAGAGAATGGAAGCAGGGGAAGGCCTGCCTCCACCGAATCATAGCTCGAAAGCTCACTGACTAACACATTATATCCTGTTTGTTTAACACAAAATCTGAAGTATTAAAACAACGGGTTTTGTGGCTAATTCTTGACTGTGAACAGCAGGACTAGCTGCGTATAATATTGACATATAACATATTAGAGCAAGACTAAACGTCTACAGACACACTAGCAGCTTTGTGAGGCTGTTTCAGTGCTGCTTTGATGCTATGCTAATGCGAGCATGCTAACATGCTGATGTTTAGCAGCTAATATTTACCATGTTCACCATCTGAGTTTGATATGCTGACATGCTAACAGTTGGCAATTAGCACTAAATGAAAAAAAAAAACCATCTATCCAACAACCATTAGCTTCACAGGCATTTGGTCATAAACTTAAATACTGGGCAAATTGAAAAGTTGATCTCTGGTGCCACTAGAGGAAAAGTCAGAGGAACAGCAAGGTCAGTAGGATTTATCCTCTTGGATCCATAAATATTACAAATGGGAATTTGATTTTTCTGCCTAGTCCAAAGTGGTGTACCAACCAACCAGCATTGCCATCCATAGAGCCACATCGGAAACATTGCTAAAAAAGAACAGAACTAAAGCACTAAAAGTGCATAGTTCAAATTTAATTAAAACTTTTACAGGGGTAAATATAAACAAAACACATTTTCCTCTTTTGGTTGAACATTAAAAACATTTAAATGAATGTGTACTCACAATGAGAGACCTGATGGGTTTCTAAGGGTGTGTTCTTTATACATATATGTTGTCTGTTTAGTCACGGAAGTCTGTAGAGAAATGCAATTTCAATTCTCTGTTTGTCCTGTACATACTGCAGAATTGACAATAAAGCTGACTTTGACTTTGACTTTGAGATGAGGTGACAAAGCAAGTCTTATATTTTGTCTGTGGAGGAAATTCTGAATTCTGTCTTTCTGTCTGTAGGGGGACCCTGGTGGAGTAATGGGGCCACAGGGACCTCCGGGTCCTAAGGGTGAGCCTGGAGAACCTGGAGGTGGACATATGGTGGGTACTATATCAAGTGTAGACAGTCACTTTCATCTTTGTTCTTTTGCGTTCAGTCACAGAACACAGCTGGTGTAGAACAAAAAACAACACACGAAAATTCAACAGAAGTTCACAAAGTGTAGATCATGTGCAAACAGCTGGAACAGCAGAGGACAAGTTAAAGGAAACTTGCCTCCACCCCTCCAGCTGCATCGCTACAATGACATTATGGAGATGCAATACTATTAAGTAATCCACCACTGGATAACCTCAGTCTGGGTAATCACCTATCTTCCCATTTTGGAGCTTATAGCTGTTGAAGCACTCTCTTTTATGGACATGGCTTTGCATATAGAAATGTTCATTATGGCTTCACCAAAAAGGCGGCGCATGTGCAGCTAAGGCCTCAATCCCGGTTGATGCTGCTTGCATTCCTCAATCACAGGCAAGCTACGGCTCTACGGCTTTAAACAATCATGTTTGTATGTGTGGAAACGCTGAACTGAACATTAAGCCCGACAGCAGACCTACTCATCAAGCAAGAGGTACTGTGTTCAGTTGAGCAGAGCAATACGGGAAAGATTGCGTTCAGGCAGAAGTATTTAAACCTCTTTAATGTACTCCTACACTGTGGAAATTGGTGCGGGACTGGAAAAGAGGGCCATATGTGTGTGCGTGCAAGTGTCAAGGGGACATGATTACAGCAGGCCAATGACCTCTTATGTTGTTACGTGGTTCAAAAGCTAAACAAAGAGTGGTAACTGTCGTTTGGAGGGAACGACCTGCATAGATTTATAGTCTTTTATGAACGTCAGTTAAGTCTGGACGCACTGGAGGACAATGGATTTTCCACATTTTATGGTTTTTGTTATGTAAGACAAAGAAAAGGAAAAAAGCAATAAAACAGAAGTCAATGCAGATGGTCTGAGCGTCTTTAATGAGTCAGCCTGCTCAAGTAGTTAATGTCACTTTATTGATTTTGCCTTTAAATGAATAATGAGCAATTTGCTTTTTGTTTCCTGTGACTTTTATTATTTGCGTGGATCCTGCACTACTCTCAAATACTGATATAAAGGCTTTGTTTCAGTAAAGTGCCAAATATTTAATGTCCAATGGAACCAGTTTTTGTTTTTGAAAAGAAAAGAGTTACATGATCATATTGTTTATCTCAGAAAGTCCCCTACTTCCCAAAACTTTCCTCTGTTTTATGTTTGTGTGACATGCCCCTCCCCCGAAAACTGCAGAATTGCTGTGTTGGTTCAAATCCAACTTCGGCACAACTAATTTACATTGTGCAATGTAGGACTTTTAACAAATACACGCTGAGAACAGAAATCAATGTCTCATCTGCACTGTACAGTAAATTATGCTTACAGTAGCCTCGATTCCAATCAAGGTTTTTCTCTGTGGTATGGTATTATCAGTCTGCCTCTGTACATAGACACTATTAAAAAAAGTTGTTAACGGTATTGAACAAGAGCTTGTGATGCAGCGTTGTTTCCAGACAGTTTGCACGGGTGGAGTGTAACTCGGACAAATTCAATATTCCTGTTTAAATTCCAGCACTAGTGTAACTTTTTTGCCCTGAGCCTCGGGCCTCAAAATGATTTGTTGATGAATGTTCAGTGAATCCTTACTTTGACGTTGTCTTCTTCTTGTTGTTTTCTAGGGCGATGGGTTGTCTCTGACTAGAGGCTCTCGTGGACCCAAGGTAGAGGAGGCACTGTGGTGGTGAAACATCCCCAACACAACCATCAACACTTCTATATATGTTAACTTACATCTATACCATACTATACATGCTAACGCTTTCAGATAGGTCAGTGATATGTACTGTAATTATGTGTGTTTTACCACAAGAACTGTTAAAAAAAAATCTTTATTTAAATTACAAATGCTGGATGCTTCAGCCTTACTTTAAGTATTTATTTGAATTGTTAAGCCAATACTTTTAGCTAACACCTTGAACTTTTATTCATTAGTTTAGCATCAGTTTCAACCATTTATCTGTTACTATTAGCTAACCGTTTAGACCTCCCTGCTCACTGGTTAGCTAGTTTTCATACACTCTCAGTTGCAATACAGACTGAAAGTTAAATACGTTTAGCTGCTCTGCAATCTTTCCACATACCTCCTGGCAACAGCAGAAGTACTGTATCAATATTGTATGTATTTAATTTTAAACAGTTTTTGGTGTTTCAGGGTTTTTTGATGATATCTTTCTTAGTTTGGTAGCAGGTTTAGAAAATAGCACAAGATTCCCCAATTATCAGTGGTGTTGTCATGGCGAAAAAAAGAATATGTTAAATATCACAACATGCATGAGTTCAAATAAAATAGATAATGAGCATGTGCATGACACTGGCCTTGAACACAGTTGTGTTTCTTAGCGCCCAAGTTACTACAGGCAAAACATAAAGGGAAAATGAGTTCCAGCAGAGTCTGAATACTTAATGACCATGCAGTTCAGCAGCTCTCTATGGCTTCTGGATTCACCATCACTGAAACCCCACTGACTGCTCCTCTCTGTTTTTGTCAGGGTGAGAGAGGGGTCCCGGGATTGCCCGGAGACCACGGTGAAAAAGGTGAACCTGGAGAGAGTGTCGTTGGCCCGTCTGTGAGTATGATGTTGTATCGATTGGTCTGTCTCTCACGCATTCATCATTTCGTTTAAACTATGATACCTTCAACTTCTTGCCTTTAAGCATTGAAAGAGTGAGATCCTCTTTGAATATCAAGATCAGTGTTCATTAAATAGACTCTCTCAGATGAAAACGCCGGTCATTACTGTGAGGTGCTGGCGCTTGCACTCTGCCTTCATCATATATGCTCTGCTCTGCTAGTTTGCACCTCACAGATTTGATTGTGAGTGAGTCTGCTTTCATTTTTGAAATACAGGATTGTTGGAGACAGAGAATCAATAGTGCAAAAGGTGTCTAACACAATTCCTTTATTGGATCCTGGGTGCTAGAGGGCAGATGGTGTTAACAAGATGTGTGATGTGTTCTTAGGGCCCCATGGGACCCCCAGGAAAGCCAGGAATTGAGGTCTGTGAAAAATTCTCTGAATCTACAACACACAAACAACATGCTCAAGTTTATTTTCACTGATTTTTCAGCTCACTGATGCTGTTGCCAGCAGTCTTGCAATTATTTTACAATACAAATAACACTCTGCAGTGTCTGTCAGTTGTTCGCCAACCGTAGTAAGCAAGATTGTTAAAATCATCAGAGTGTCTGGGTATTTTTCAGGGCCCACGTGGATCCCCAGGTTTAGCTGGCCCTCCTGGAGCTCCTGGAAGAGAAGTGAGTGAAATCAGTCTGTCCTTCCACTCTTATTCGCTCCCTCACACATCTGCAGATAAAAGATGGCTGGAAGCATAAAAGAATGTCAGCTACCCACTGTGAGCATGAACAAGTACGATGTATCACAGCTCCTGGATACAAATCCCCACCAACTGAGACGGGTGTAAAAAGAAAGTTATAGCCTTGCATGTGTGCTTGATATCATAGTCAGGAGGATTGTTAACTCCTTTCTTTGTCTCAATTAAAGGGCTCCCCTGGCAGACCAGGCCTCCCGGGCCCTGCGGGACCCCCAGGTGAACCAGTAAGTAAAAAAATCTAATTTATGCTGTCTGCAGTTCAGTATCACTGATCTGCAATGAAAACTACTGAGATCACCTTAAAGCCAAGTCACTGTTCAAAGTGCTACTCCCGTTTTGGGATAATTTGCAGCCAGTCCTACTGTTCAGGAACCAACATCACTTTCAGGAAAATGTTGCAATTTACATCAAACTGGAGCACCCTGTTGTTAGCACATGTGTCTTTGTGTATGTGTTTCAAGTAAGCTACATTTATGATAGTTCTGATATCTGTAGAGTAAAAACCATACCTGTGCTGCTGTTGCTGCGTCAAAGCCTTGTAAGTTTAGCATTTTTATATTTATATTTAGCTGGTTTAGCTGTTTTTATTCATGTGCTGTAAAGATCCATGAAATCCATTTACAGTCCCCTTTATGTTTCTAAAAAAAAATACGCCGGATGCAATTCAGAATCTTTTTCTCAACTCCAGAGAACAACAATATTTTGAGGATGTGAGGATTCTGTCTTCTGGCATAAAAGTTATTAAACTGCTTCCTCAAGCGTTGCAGATTAAAAAAAAAAAAAAGAAAATGAAACACTGAACCAGAATTTTGTTAAAAAATGTTTGGTAAGATCACATTCCTTAAAGGCATATACAATGATCTTATAAATTGATGTTTTATGCAATTTACAAGATGCGGTTGCCCCAAAGAAACAACAGCATTTCCAAAACCTGAAAGATTTGTTGGGGTGGTGATGATGTTTCATAGATTTTTTTTTTTCTTTCTTTTTTTGACAGACTGCCCTGCCAATGGTTGGAGACATGGGTGCTTTACTTAAGGTATTTTATCTTCATAATTAATGATAATTACAGTTTTTCACAAACAGTGTTTGTTCATTTGAAAGGGTACTTTTTTTTTATTACTAATATATCAACATTATCAGTTCAAAGAGATAGTAAAAGCCCTCGAGTGCCTCCATCAGGATGACTCGGAGAAGTATCTCTGGAAAATACATTAAAATAATCTCACAAGAAATCCAGGTTTACTCATTCACCACAGGCGAACAGTCAAGCCACACTGTATGACAACATGTTTATTAAATCCATTCAATAAAGATGATGGAATATGGAAAAATCACACCCATGAAATGTGGATACTCAATGCAAAACACTTCAATACAGACATTACAGTATCAGTAGATCAACATTAAACCCCTCTGTAGATATGAAAACATGCTGCTTTAAGTTTTTGATAGACGTAAAATAATAATATTCTTCTCTTGCTTACAAATGCTGCATGCTACACTCAAAAACCTACACACATTGTTTAGGGGAGGACTTTCCTCATTCATACTTAGTATTGTACCAATCGATGTTAAATTTGGAAACACAATTTGTTTATTATATTTGGACTAACTTTATAAGCTTTGAGTTTCTGGGATATAGACATAACATTAAAAAAGTGGCAAAGTGAAGATAAAAATAATAAAGCATATCTGGCTATCATTAAATTCATACAAATGCTAAGGTAAATCGTTTAAGAATAAAAGTGTATGTATGTATCTGGCAACAAGCATGACCTCTGATATGTCGGTTTATATTGAGTGAGTTTGATCAACTGCTGTGAAACCTTCTGTGTATTTCAAAAACAATGCAAAACTTAAAGTCCAAATAAGAAAAGCCTTTAAGAACAGGCCTTTAAAACATTTGATAATACTACACTCTTGCCAAAGCTTTTACAAATCTGGTCCCTAAAACCACCACACTTGCAGAGTGTATCTTCACTTCCACACCTATGTGTTTCATCATTTGGTACAAACAGAGTTCAGGGTTCCTTTTCTTACCAAATGCAGAGTTTGTACAGGCGCTGCAAGGCCAAACCTAATGTGAAACACATTTCAGCCTGTATTTCTTGAGTTTTGCGAGTTAAAAGTGGGATCAAGTGCTTCTTTTGTGGCTGTTACCTTTTATAAATGGCATTTTCTCTCAAAACCTTTGCAAATGACTGATTAGTCCTCTTTTTCCTATTGACTAAAGCAGATTAGTCACAATACATCATGTTGTTACCTGCAGGGAAGCACTTAGCTAACTTTTTAATTTTCGGTACTTTTTGCATGTCAACTTTGACAGTAAATATAATGCCTTCCTATGACTACTCATTGATAGATAGAAGCCAGATGCCAGTAGTCTTATAATCTTCTGTCACACCTTCCTTTGATGTCAACTTAAGTGCTCTGTTAGATTCCTCTACTGTTTACAGCCTTCATCAGAGTTGCTTTGTGGCACACTAATGAGTACTCTCAACACCTTGTTGACACATACAAAAAAGGACTAAACACATTCATCTCAGCCATTTTACTTTTCATTCATAAGGTCAATAATAACATGCTGTCCTTATTTTCATGACAACCATGTACAGATTATTTTCCGTTTTTGCTCTTCAGCCTCAGTTTCAATTTTAAAGCTGCTTTTTTTTATAAAGGTGCAGTACACCTGCATCTACTGCCTCTGTCCAACTTAGAGCTGCTGCCTCTTTCCTGGAAGGTGCAGTCCTTATATGTAGACTGGATCAGGGACAATGATATTTAAGATTCTCACCTAAATGTCACAGTCAATGAGTCTGACAAAGTTCACCACTCACCTAGATGAGAGACATTCACGGTGGGTTCACATTATTTCTGCTCTGTAGACATTTAGAGAACACTTTGTGTCAGTTGGGGTCTCGTCCTCTACCCAGGGGATGTGACATAATAAAGGGCGAAAATACAGTGCTCCAGCTCAATTTGATGAAATCTTATCTGTGCTACCACTTTTGCTTCCTGCCTCTCGCCTGCACTGGCAGAATGCCTGCAGCGCGTGCCAGACGAGAGTCTCTGGGCTGCCTGGGCAGAAAGGAGAGAAGGGGTCCCCCGGAGCGCCGGGAGTAGAAGGGATGGTGGGAGAAAAGGTACAAGTAACTCATCAGCTTGGCAGACAATTTGGAACTAACACTGTTAGCATGTTTTGTCTGACCATGATCGTTTGCATTGCATGACACATTAAATTTCCTATTGGGGTTTCTTATTTAATACATTGAGTGCATGTGTGCTTACACACATATTTATGGTGTATTTCTATTCTAAACAGGGAGATCCAGGTGTAAGAGGTCCCATGGGTAACCCTGGGAAAGAAGGCCCAAAGGTAGGCAAAGAAATATCAGGCATAAATATAAAACCCTTTTTTGATGTAATTGTTTATTTGGATCTAAATGAATCATGCAGCTTCTCAACATGACAGAGGAATCTGTTAGACTAATCGCCTCGTTCTTCGATATTGTTGATTGAAATGTGTGTTTAATCTAGTACACAGAGATTTACATTGACAAACGCTTTTCATAAATTGCCTTTTGGATTATCTCTGGAAGCCTAACCAGCTGTTCAACAACAATATTATTCTGTACACCCTTGTGTGCTCGCTGTGGAAGTTGTTGCTATGGATACAGTGTTGTACCACGGTGAAACGGGCTAGGCAATTTCAAGTTGTGTGCTGTAAGAGGGGAAGAGACATTTTGAAGTTTACACCCATCAGCCTTTAGTTTTAGGGCTTTTCATGTTTGGTGAAAAACATTCCCTTTTCCCTCCCCTCTCTGCCTTTTGCATCCCTGCAGGGAGTAAAAGGAGAGCGAGGGTTCCCAGGCCCCACAGGAGATAAAGGCGATGAGGTGAGTGAGAAAAAGTTTAATCCAAGCAAATTAATCTGGTAGTTACCCAACCATCTGGAAGTTCATGGTGACATTGAGAGGTGGGTTTGTTTGTTTTTTTTTCAAAAGAATGTAAATATATTGTAATGTCTGCCTCATCTTTAAGCCTGTCTACTCTGAGAGTTTGTTTTCAAAAGAAGCTATCAAAAGCCATCCACAGCACTGCATGTGCACTATGCCCTATCTCTTGCACTCTGAGGAGCTACTTTATAAAGAGCATAGCCTGACCTGCATGTGTATGTGTTCTAATTAAAATACAAGGCACTCTTTAGAGGAGCTGAGAAGCATTTCATAGGTCGGCTTTCAGCATTGAACCACAATGACAGGAGATTTTCACTAACAAGCACCTTGTTAATAGATTTTATAGGCTCAATAAAACCATGTTTTATAGCTCTGTCCAAGTTTTCTTTTTTCTTTTCAGCGATGAAAGAAATTATTGAGGAAAACACATGCTATGCCATCTCTAAAATACAATAAAACAGCACAGAAATACCTTATCTAAACAAATGAATATGCTGTAGACGCTGCACAGCTTCTCCATGTTCAAAAGTGCTATATAGATAAGAAAGTCTTAACATTCATATCCCGGCAGTCATTGCAGTGAATAGAAAAGTTTTCTGATTCACCCTCCATCCTATGAGCTGTATTATTTCATCTGTGATTGCTGTTGCTAATGGCTTCCTGGAAAGCCTTTCCAGGCAACAAGAAATCGGCTTTAATATAACCTGAACTAATACATTACACCACACTCCTTTGGTAGAGAGTATCTGTTTAGTGTGAAGAGAACAGCTAGTAATTTTGCAGGGCCGTGAGCTTTGGGCTGCTAGATATTCACATTGAAGTACTGTCGATCGTGTCTGTTCAACATCTCACTTCTGAGTAGTGCTGCGACAGTACAGTGTAAGGCCAGTGTTGCTGTAAAATATGAAGGTAAATATTCTTTTTTAAGAGTGAGAAGTTATTTTGAAAAATGATGATCCACTTTGTCTTCTCCAGGGGTCTCCAGGAGCACCAGGGCTTCCTGGTGTGACCGGTCGTACCGGGTCCCCGGTAAGAACCCTGTCCTACATGTGGCCTGATGTTATCTAAAATCTCTTTCATATGTTTACAGCTCTGTTTTATGGTTACATTCTCTGAGCTTTGTGGTCAGATTGGATTTCATTGGAAGGATGCTCTTCTGTTTGCAGGGACTTATGGGTAGACCTGGTCCAATGGGCCAACCAGGAGTAAAAGGAGAAAAAGTAAGGTGTTTTGCTATTACTATTAATCTATATACTTTAGGTAGTGTGTATGTATTCCAGGGTTTTTATAACAGTATACAGTGGATGAATGAGCACACTGTATGATTTACTTATAACTCTATGTTTGCTAATCTACATGCAAAGTATTCAGATATGTGTATATTGATACTATGGGACAAACCTTGTTGGATTACATTAGCATGGCGCTGTGCTTAGTAAAGATTTGCATTTTCATGTTTAAGAATTTCTCTCATTGCATTTGGCAGGGAAATGAAGGATCCCCAGGCAGACCAGGGCTTCCAGGGCCTCCGGTAAGTTCCTCCTCCTTCAACAAGAGCCAGCTGGTAATAACAAGTCTCAGATCCTCTGTGAGGGTCAGAGGTTCTGAGTGGTCCTCATACATACCATGAAATCCATTTTACTGTTATTTTGTTACATAAACAGACTTTCTTCATTCTGTTCTATAAATAAAAACTAAGGTTACAAGCTTATAGCCATCTGTTCAACCCACTTCAGCACACTGAAAACATTTAAAAAGGACTTTATTCTTGATTTTACCAGCACCATGCAAAGATCTTCTTTTCCCAGGTTCATATAAAGGGTAGCACCAAAACCTGGCCTTGATATTTCTTTGTAAAGAAATGTCTATCAGTATTTACAGTAACAAAAAAAAAAAAAAAACATAACATAACTGACAAACAAGTACAGATATGATGAAACAGTGGCGACCTGCTCACTGGCATTGAATCATTGTCCCTTCCCTTAAAAGGCCAGTGAGTAAGCACTTCCAAAGGCAAATCTATAATTCATCAGCCGTCCCCTTGAACCTGCCTTGGCCCCCCCCCCGCCCCGCATCCCCAACCCCACACCCTGGTCTCATAAACTGCAGTCTAGGAGGACAGGGAATGGCTCAGTGGCCTGAAAAGGGCACAGGGATCTGCTTGCTTCTAAATGAGAACCTTGACTCCTTCTACATTTGCAATTGCTGCCCGCTACCAGTCTGTCATGGGGAAAACATTCCTTCATGTTCTAATGGTACCCAAGAAGCCTAGATTACCTAGTTCTCATAGCTGAATCTCTTTTAATCAGTGTGCTCTTTTGTATTTCTGAGATACTCTCGTTTTTTTGGGTTTTTTTTTTTTTCGAATTACCACTGGCTAACTCAAGGATTATTAAGTCTGCCGTTCTCAATTTTTCCTGTTCTTTTCACTTCTCACTCTCTCGCACTCCCCTCCTCTCTTTTTGTGTAATCACCAAATGAGCTATTGATCTCTCTTATGTAGCTTTTAAGGGCTTAACACTGTATAACTGCCGCAGACCTACTGTACAGTTTTCTGTAAAGACTCTCGGTGCCTAAGACTCACAGAGCAGTGAAGAGAGCCTCTGATGTCTGATTTACTGTTGATTGTGCTTTAGGGTGTACCCTATGTGGAGGGCAACGGGATGAGCAGTCTGTACAAGCTGCAGGTAAAGACTTTTCAAATGACTTGATCCATCAAATGCCTGGCACAGTTTCTTCAGTCATATTGGCAGAAACGTATCTGTGTTTGTGGTTAAAATGTGTTTGACCCCATACTGTAAAATATGTAGTCATAACATTTTTTTTTTTTTTAAATGTCATTTCAGAGTGGTGGAGCTCTTTTAGGACCCCCTGGAGCTCCTGGTGCTCCGGTAAGAATAATCATTGTTATGCCTGAAGCAAATCCTTTACACTGTGCTGTGGAGAAACACTAACACACAGACATGTTGATGCTGAACCTGGGAGAGCCGAGTAACAAATAACCTGACCAGCCCTCCAGTGTTATCTCGGCTTCTGAGGCCCTTATATCACAGTCAATCATGTTCATTGAGAGCTGGTGTTTGGTGAAGGCCAGGAGGCTCCCTGACTCTGAAACAGGTGTCTCCGATCCACCCCAGGACACACAACATCATTGATATGCAGAATGGTCTTAGAAGTTAAGCTGCTCTGCACAGTGCCAAGCCGAACTGACCCGATTTGCTTATCGGCTCCCCCCCTGCTCCTCCTTATCAGACAGTTTGTAATCTTGTCCAGTCCTTGGAGACATTCACTCACAGGCCCTGCAGGGATCCATCCACCACAATGAACACTCAAGGTGGTGTGACAAAAAAAAAAGGCACTCCAACATCCCCAGTGCACAATGCACATGAACCACAGCTAAATCTTGAGGATGCTTCTCCCTGTACTGCATCCATCACAGCCCAACAGCTCCTCTGGAGTAATCAATAAGAGAGCATCTTCATCAGTGTTCAAAGGGACAAGGGGCCCAATTTATCAATGATTCCTAGTTTTTTCAATGTAGAAAAATGCTGAAATGCTTTATTGGAATTTTAAAAATGCTTGGCCAGTGTTTGTAAAGCTTGTGTGACAACCAGGCTGGATTATGTGATATGGTCATTTTTAACGTTGCTTGA
>JBBMJY010000003.1:13732575-13772421 GCA_037833715.1 Toxotes lorentzi
GACAAAGAGTGACAAAAGAGAAGCAATAATGAATATTATAAATTTTAATGACAATAACATACAGTAGCCACATGTCATTTCAGCATATATTTATGATTTTTATGGTAGCAGTTGTCACATTCATGGTAGTAATCTGTCCTTTTTTTCCCCTCTCTTTTTAAGGGTCCCAAAGGAGATGAAGGAGCTGCCGTGAGTTGAAGCTTTTCATTCTGGAATGTATTTTTATGAAATATATGTCTATTTTTGTGATGCCCAAAAAAAACAGAGAAGTCAGAGTTGCCAGTTGCTTTCTATCATTGTTTCTGTGGTTCTCTCCACCATAAGTCAATACACCCTGGAGCCTGAGTGCTCAACCGCTCTCAGTAGAACTCCAACACAGCAAAAAATGATCACATCTCCTGCAAATATGAAGCTGTTGCACCATATTGTGTTGCCAGTGGGAACCTATGAACCATCTCTGCACTTCAAACACCCCCGACCCCCCCCCCCGCCCCCCCCCCACCCCCAAACTGACACCTGAAAACAATCCACACAGACATGGAAACGATTCGATGCATCAGCTCGAATTCTTTATTCTCACGGGGCCAATTGCATTTTTTATTGTTTTGTTGCACAGTGATTTTTCACCAGGATGTTAATTTGACATTTTAATAAATTGTGTGAGCGGCTCCAGTGCTGTGGTGGAATTGCCCCAATCCGTCTCACAGCTGATCCTCTGGCTGGCCCACTCTCCCCTCAGCTGCAACTCGCTTATTCATGACAATCTACATGTGTGACAATTACCTGCACAATCCGTCTATGTCAGCACCAGTTGCCCCTCTTCTCTGTGTAATGGCATTTCTCCACGGCAGCTTGAGCAAGAAGAGGTAGATAGAGGCCATCACTTTGTTTGAACACGGGGGAATGGGTCTGTATTTTTAGTGCAGTCTGATTGTGACTGTCACATGGGGGGGGGGCTCTTTTTCTATACCATCTACAGTGCACAATGTGTGACAGCATGTGTCGTAGATCATGCCATTTAATACACTCAGTTTAAGGTATTGTCCTCTTCGGATTATCCTCATTTTGACACATGAAGGGTTGTATTAACACCTGAACGAGAACATCAAGAAGAGAGATGGAAATGTGTGAAATCTTGGCTCCTGCAGAATTTCATTTACTTGCCTTCATGCAGCTTAGGATCCGTATTTGCTTGTTTATGTGTAATTTATTCAGAGGCTTTTCCTTCCAATAGCTCATCACCAAACTCGCCCTCCAAAAATAGCATCATTCGCAACAGCAAAAAGGGGGAACTAACAATCGTTAGTCTATATCAGTTGTGACTTTTTTTGTCTTGACACAGCAGGTGTTGTTTTATATCTCACAGGGGGAACCAGGGGCCATGGGATTGCCTGGGCTGGAAGGGTTACCTGGTGCCAAGGTAAGAGACAGTCCCAGCCCAGAGAGGTGTCTCATCTGCCATGACCTAACCTGGTTACAAAAATGAGAGAAAGTTTACTTATTCAGGAGAATTTTTCTGACATAAGATATCCAAAAAATAAATAAATAAATAAATAAAAGTGAAACACATTTTAGCTTCCTTTTCAAGTGAGTCCACTTAAGGGAAAACAGTTATGTTTAGCACAATTCTTAGCAGAAAACTTTTTTTTTCTGGACCAAACTAATTTCAGGTTGAATGTTTTTTTGGGGTTTTTTTTTTAATGCAATATGTAGCAATACCACGGCAGTTTGGAGCCAAAGTGTTCATGTAATAGTTCATCATCTGCACAATAAACTGCTGCTGTTGGATGCATTTTCCTTAATGGAACAAAAATAGCCCTGCATGCAACTTCTCACAGCTTCCTGCATCTGAATCTGGATGAAAAAGTTGGCACTGATTGACAGCGTGTGCCTCTGTTTGTTTGCTGTGTGTGTGTGTGTGCGCGCGCGTGTGTGTGCATTTGGGGGTGGAACATTTCGGTTTCTGTGACATCCAGCGTAATTCATCCCTCAGGAATACTGTCAAGTGATTTATGCAAAGTGTTTAAGACTGAAGTTCATCAGAAGGTTGTTTATAATACATCTATATTTGTGATTTTTCTGAGTAGAAATGTATAGTGTTTTTAAGAGCGTGAGTCTTTTTTCATTGCATTTGTCCATTTGTCACTGAGGAGTATTCAGGGGGATTCATTACACCCAGGTTTCGGCAGTTTCTGATATCACCACAAATGTGTCTGCTTGACGTGACAGTGATTTATGTGTATTCTTTATGTAATGTGTATATCATCCAACTGACACACGTTGTTGTGTTTCCTTCAGGGTGATATTGGTTTGCCTGGTCCACCTGGGACACCAGGTCCTCCAGTAAGTGAGTTTTTCTTTTTTTTTTCTTTTTTTTTTTCCTCGATTAATTTACCTTGACTCATACTCCTCCTTGATCAATCATCTCTGTTGTTTAAGTCTGCTGCTGGCAACAAGTCGATGATGCTTTGTCAAGTACTCGCAATAATAGCTATCAAAACAGAAGTCCCATAACGCTACACTACTTCGATTAAGAACTCTGATATAGACCCATGGTCTGTTCAGTGGATTTTCTGTGCAGCTATAGGAGACTGGTTGCTATATTATAAATGGGAGGCTGCAGAGGTGCAGCAGATGTGACACCATTGAGGACCTGTCAAACACGGTCTGTTCTCTTCCTATGTTTGTGATTGACAGGGGAAGCCCGGCACTCGCGGAGAGCCAGGGATCCCAGGAGAGCCGGTGAGCCGCTGCCTCTTACTCTCTTTGAGCTGTCAATCCACGCGTCATTCCTTTGTCACTGCCGACTGACACATCGGCTGTCTCTGTTCTCTGACAGGGTGAGAGGGGGCCGCTCGGAGAGACAGGATTCCCAGGGCCCGAGGGACCCCAAGGTGTTCCTGTAAGGATGCTACATGAATTCTGTTGTTCTCCTCTTTTTAATCACAACTGGATGTTGCCAAAGCACCTTCCAATAATGTCCAGACTGGAAATATGACTTTGAATAACACAACTCTCCTTTAAATCAGCAGATTTATCCACGGTTGTTTTATCATTACAGGGTAAAAAAAAGAACATGATTCAAGGACAATATAGATGAAATACGTATGTTCACTATCACTTGTCGTGTAGATGATTACATTCCTCTATGTAATTACCATCAGAGATGGTTTCTGTAATTTTCCCTGTAAGCGCACAATGGAACAGTGTTCGCTCGCACAGCAATCAGGATCATTATCCCTTGGTTGAGATATCTCATTAACTGTGGAGATTACTAGGAGTGCAACAGTGCTGATCCAATCGAAGGTGGGAGCTGATACAAAATGTCTTTGTTTGTGTTGCGCTCCTTGAGCAGGGGAGACCTGGAAAAGACGGGACTCCTGGATACAAGGTGAGTGGTGCGAACACGTTGCAAATCCCCATATAGAAAGTGCTTTACATCAGCCAAGCTACAGAGGGATGGCACAGCAGATTTTTATCCCGCCCCCCCTCAAGCTACAGCATCCTGAGTGCATTAAACCTATTTGCATATTTGAGATTTTAACGATAAAAACTAAATGGAATCCTGCAGATTTAAGGCTTTGTTGACTTTTAGTCTTTTTACCCCAATTATACAGTTAATGCTTTCAGGCAATGATAAAATGTTTGTAATAGAGGGCAGGAGACACTTAGATTAAATATGCATTTTCCTGCCTGATAAACCTAAAATTGAAGCATACTGCACCAAAGTTTGCTTCCAGGTGACTGATCAAATATATTATACGCTATGTACTACATAATCACACAGAAAGGGCTCACAGCATGAAGAAGAATCTGCCATAAATAGCCATTCCCAACACATTATACAATCTAATACCCAAACTGGATTGACTATGAGTCTGATTTACAAGATTTTTTTCCCCTCCTTTAACCGTAATGACAGCCCCAGCAGTTTATTGTTTTCTGATTATTATTAGTTAATATTCTTCCATCAAAATTGCAGCACTGCACAGAGCCCTTTCTACAGTGTTATTCTCATGTCTCCCTGTCATGGCGCTTGACTTTTTGGTGGGGCAACAGTGCCATCTAGCACTAGCTTCTCTCCTCTACCCAGACTTCTTGCACACTGCTTTGAGGTTTTAATGTAATGCTCAGGGAAGCACATTTCAGTGGGCAAGATGATAGATTTAAGCCTCCCATCAGGCATTGGGGAATACAGAGTACTGCAGATTAAAGCAGGCAGGGGAGAACAGCATCACAAAGAGATGCCCGCTTTAAAACCGCATCATGCCAGATTGTCTTTTGCATGGCTCCTGTAATCCAGCAGGAAATTGATACAAAGATGCTCCCAGAGGTATTGCTGTGAGCGCAGTAAAGAGAAGCAATGAGTAGTGACAGGGAGGGATTGGAAGACACAAGATGTTGTGACATGAAGCCAGAGACAGGTATTTTCTCTCCCAGCTCCTCCCTACAGTAGAGACAGCTGGTGGGAAAGCAGGCATTTCTCAAACAAAACAGGAGTGATACAGAGGAGCCATGACATTGCAGAAGGTGAAACACTATACGGGGAGATATTATCCAAGCAATGCACTTGAGCCAAGTAAGAAGCAATCAATGCACAGTCATCGGGAAAAAAAGTACATTTTTCAAAGTCAGGTAATTCAGAAAAAGCTTGCTCTTAGTATTTTATTTATTTTTTATTTTTTTGGTAAGACAACAGAACAGAAACTTCTGAAAATATAAGAGTAAATATGAGCAATATGCCAATATGGTGGTTTTAAATAATAATAATCTCATCTTCATATCTACAGATTTGAATAATAGAGTTTTGTGTGTGCCCCTGCATGTTACCAAACATGAATACTCAGCATAAATTCACTTATTCACCTTACTTTTAACATTTTCTTCCACAAAAAAGTCTTGAAAATGTATTTTGCTGCTTTGTTTTTATAAGGGAGCTACAGGTAGACAAGGGGAGAGAGGATCCAAAGGAGAACGTGTAAGTAGCATCATTCCTGTTTTCCTAAAAGGAAGTTGTTTTCATGACTCAGACTATAATGCATAAAAAAAAGGGTTTTGATGAATAGTAATGAAAGTCTTCACTTCAGCACAAATATGACTAATCCCCAAAAGCACATAAGCACTAGATAAAGGCATTTAACGCTCAGTGCAGTTTCCCATTGTATTTGCAAGGCAAAATTAAAGAGCTCTGTCACACTTCCGCAGTAATCTATTGCAAATGCGGGTAATTGAGGATGCAGAATGAGGCTCTTAGGTTTATATTTGGCAACAGAACCCTAGGACAGGTGACTGACTGGACACATTAAGAAAAATGGGTCTCTGTGTACAGCATTTTAAGTGATACAGTTGGGTATGTGTCAGAACTGAAAATTAGAATGACTGTGGTGCAGCTTGTGCCAGCCAGGAAATCTAACTTTTTTTTTTCTTTTTTTTTGTCTTAACCTGTGTGATGCAAAACGTCTTTTTGCACCATATCGAGCTGAGATATGTCCGGGCTTCTGTTGTGCAGGGTGATTCAGGGATTCCAGGAGAAAGAGGTGTTCAAGGCGAGAGAGGTCGCATGGGAGATCCTGGCCCGATGGGACCTCCAGGCCAAAAAGGTGACCCTGGACCTCCAGGAGAGCTGGGGAATATAAACCTGCTGGTAAGACGTAAATTTGCAAATACCACAGAGCAAACAAACACTATCCTCCTCCATGATTAAAACCCAAACCAGCCTACTTCCTTCCTGAGCTTGTGTAACTAGTTCAGCTCTTGCTCCCTGTGTGGAAAATGGTGCAGCCACAGATTTCTGCATGAAACATCAAACAAGGCTGTGCAAGGGAGGTTGCTGTTCTCTTTCTGCTCAACACCTCCCACTCCCAATCATCTAGGCGCAACAGAAGGTCAGAGAGGGAGAGAGATGGAGACAGAGAGAAAGACAGAGATATGTGGGCGTGCCTAGAGATCTGCAGAGCAGCAAAAACACCTCCGTGTGTCACAGACATTTTACACATACTGTGCACAGTCACAACAGTTATATAACATTCACAGCAGTGAGGGGAAGCAGTTTTGAATGCAGAGATTCAAGGTCCAAGGCTATTATTGTTTGCCATTGCCTACTGGTGCAGCCCTGGAAGGATCTAACAATGAAGATTAGAAACGTTCTCATGACTGGCATAAAGTATGCTGTTAGTTTGGGTTTCTTAAATCCTGTGAGTGCCCGAGCATATATTGTTATATATTTGCTTTGATGTTACATACATTTAGAGTTATACAAAGTTGGCGTGACAAGCTACACTTTTCTTCTCAAGCACAGACCTCAACATAAAGTAACACCAGGTAATTCCTTTGTAGGCTTGGTATCAAATTTAATATTCCCAGATTGAAACCATTTTATTTCTACCTGGTGCAGAGGTTATGTTATAAGGCAAGGTCGGATTTCACTGACTAGTTAGAAAAGAGCCGAAGAAATGAGATTTTTAGCAGTCATTTCTCTTCCATGTCTTTTGTTTTCAGCATAGTTTCCACAATCTGTATAAGGCATCCACTTGATTTTCATGCCACAATAACTATCATCTCTGCTGTATCTCCTCTGCTGCCAGTTCACTGTGAATGAAAGCTTGGTGTTGTCTCTCAAATGCCTTTTCTTTCCTTTTTTGTGTTAAAATGCTTCACTGAGTTTTGTGTTATTCTCTCCACACACACAGCATGATCCCAGCCTCGTGGAGGAACTCAAAATGTTTATCCGAAATGAAGTATTGAGGGTCCTTGAAGGTAACTTTTTTTATCCGTCTTTACTCTGTTTTCTGCCTTTTGTTATCTCTAAGCATTGGAGATGTGACAAATTTATTTTTCTCACCTTGTAGAGAAGGTATTGAGCGCTGCCATGCTCCAGAAGACACCTGCAGCCATCGTAGCTTCGCAAGTCCAAGGGCCTCCAGGACCTCCCGGCAAGGACGGATTACCAGGCCCGCCAGGAGAGCCTGGACCTCCTGGTCCTCAAGGTATGAGCTCAAATTGGCAGGTGGAACGGCGGGATCATAACATAACCTCCGAATAAAACAAAAAAAAACAAACAAACCCCTCTGTTAAAATTTGAATAAGAAATAACATTCTTAACCTTTGAATGCTCAAAACTGCTGGTGAAACTTGATTAACCATTTGTTGTTTGGTGTAATTGAATGTTTATGTAGTCATGGCACATGTGTACGGCTCATTGGTGTTTTAAATGTACCAATTAGTCCAACCAGCATATGCTATATCACTCGTGACCTACTATATTTAAAGGAGGCAGCATTTACTAGTATAAAACCAAGGCTTCAGGTTGACATAAACCCAGTTTAACATGTTTTTCTGCATATAAAGAGTTGAGATTCAACACTGGTAACTGACTGGGTTGGGGTAAGGGCACCAATGTTGGCCAACACTTGCATTTCTTGGGGTTTCATGGGTATTTTTCTCTTGCTTACACCCATATATCAATGCAGACTGAGGGGCGGGAAGCAGAGGAAAGGCCAGGAGTGTGGTGCACAGCGGCTCTCTGGGAAATATGAAGACAAACGAAGAATTGGCTGTGAATAAGAGAAAGTATTATCAGTGTGGACAGGAAAGAGCCCCAGTATTGATACCTCACTCCAGCAAAGAAAGCTTCCAAAAGGAGCATAGTCAGGAAAGAGGGTGAACATTCTTTATCAAACTGGTACAACTTTCTGACTGCTCATACAACACTAATGGTTTGCTGGTCAGGCTTTATACCTCAAACTTGCCTAGATTTGTATTGTGTCCGCAGCAGAATTATGGTATCTTAACTTGTGCAAAGGAGGAGTGTGTTACATGTTGGTGCAGATCAAAGCACCGCTGCATTGGCCTTTCTCTTTGAGCTTTGTATCTACCTCACCTTATTCAAGACCATTTACACCTTAACCCACTGCTATAATATAAAATGCTGCTTTCATTTGTGAATAATGTAGTTAAAGTAGGCAACTACTCGACTATAAATATTTGTGCCGTGTTGATGCCATTTGCATTACACATGTCTTGGATTTTGTTTTGCTTGTGTTATTTTTTTATGCTTCAGAAGAGTGTTTTATAGGTGATTCTTAATGCAGCTTTGCAATAAATATTTATTGAAAATAAAGAGGAAAGTTATTTCCCTCGATAAATCACAAATTCAACAACTTCTTAATTTTTTGCCATTGTTGACTTGTGCCTCCACTCAGCTGGGGAGAGAGTTTGGGGTAATATTTCCTCATTATTTCTCGTCATCCTTCGCTGGAGACTGTGCTCCTCTGGAATATCCAATTTGACTTCTTCTCCAATACGCCAAAATGAATTGTTTATGGAGAAAAATAACCCCTCTGTTGCATTCAGTCTTTTTTTTTTTCTCCTCATGGTTTGATTTCACATGGGTGAAAGTCTCCAGCTGTTAGAGAATACCCACAAGGATGCGTGCTGTAGAGCATCCTTTCTTTTTTGTTATCTTTTCGTTCCTTTGTTGTAACTGAGTGCTCATTTATCATTCTATTCATCTTTTACTTTTGAGATCATAATGGAGATACTCACTGATGTAAGTCACTGTGTGCAAGTGCATATTTCATAAATTCAACATTTTGTTGTTTTAAAGTTCATTTTAAATTTTGTATTTCAGTGCATTCTGTCTATTTATTATTACTGACTGAAACAAAGTGTCTTTTATTATATCAGGGTATAAAGTCTGTGTTTCAGAGCTGCTCTGCTTTGTGCTGTATAATATGGAAATAACAGTAAATATCCCCCAGTAATTGGTCTTTGATGGAGCAGCTGCTCAAAGAAAGGTGTTTTTGTAAGGCATAGCATGAATAAATAGATGTTGCTGCTAATACTGTTCACAACAGTGTACAACAGGTGCAGGACTGCAATCCTATCAATCAAGCCTGAATAACCACTCTGTGGCAATATTATTATTATAATATTAACGTGTTTTGTCCATTAGTGCCCCTAAAAACAATTTGTTTTCGACCAAGTACAGACGCTGTATGCCATTTTCGATTTATCAGAGTGCTCCAGTCCAGCATGCCACCTAAGCTTATTGCCCTGTGTGCTGTTCAATTTTTTGGGTTTTTTTTTTTTTTTCGCTTAAGGTAAAGTGCTCTTTTCTCCATGGCACGTCTCCTCCCTGAACGAATGCCCCAGGCTCTGTGAGTGTTGAAAGAAGTCTCATTATTACGACAATATGTGGATAGCCCCTCTCTCTTTGAGACTCAGTTTTGGAGCGTTCATAAGCCTTTTTTCTGAGATTTTCTCTGACATGTAAGCATTGAAGCATTTCCCCTTTGGGACAGGGTGCAAAGTGTGATACTCTTTTAGTGTTTCTGATGCACTCTATGCAGCTGGTCCTGAGACTCCATTACTTTAAGTGCCTCATGGGGAAATATTTTCACGGCCCCGCACATTCTTACTTGGTATGCTGCTGTTTTGAACTGTAAAGACTTTGCATGGAGTGAGAAAGCCTTTGAATGTTTGTGTGCATATTGTTACAAACAACGCACTTGTTGGCCTGACTATAAGATTAGTGCGTATGCTTTGATTTTGATTTTTGATTTTTTTGAACTTTTTAAGTGTCAGAGTCTCCTTGTCATGAATTGACATGATTGTTTTCTGCATCTGTTGCATCCGTTTTCTATCGAATGAGTCCACCTTTGATTCCACCTATCTTGTCACCCTGTGAATGCTCTGTGTTTTGCTCTGTGTTGAAATCTTCAAAGACATGTGCTTGAGACCCTTTTGTTGACAGAAAGCCGTACGAGCCCACAACAGGCGTCTTCTTGGAACACTAACGCACAGATGGCTTGTTTGATGATTTTTATTTTGACAGGATGTCAGTATGTGTTTTTATTATTCAGAGGCTTGGGATTGAAACTGGAAATCCAGAGTAGCCTGTTTCTAGATCAACTACCAAAAGCTGCTTCTCTCAAAATGTGTGCGTACTTGGTGCCTGACACTGTCATGGAATTGATGATATTTATATCATCAAGCAGCTATTTTGAAAACGTAGTAGTCCCTGGACAGGTACAGAGGCTGCAAAACTGTATCCCCATCTCGACAGTGCTTGGATTTTAACATGTTATGGTATTTGTACTAATCTTACTAACTGGTACTACACAGTCCGAAAACATGACACCACGTGCTTCATCTTTGCAGAATTTGTATTCAGCCAGAGTGTTGTGTCTGTCCTCAGGATACAGGGGTCAGAAAGGAGAGAGAGGCCAGCTTGGTCTAGGGTTACCAGGAGATCCAGGACCCATGGGGCCACCAGGTAAGAACACCACACTGGACCCAAAGGCATATGATGCGATTTCTATCTTTTGCTCTATGCAAGTCAAATGGAGATTTGAGCTACTGGTTGAGCAAACAGGGTGCGAGAAATCAGATCAGATCTCAAAGAACAGTCAGGAGTAAGCACCAGGAAGGGCTGGTTTCAAGAGAAAGTGTTTTGTGCTCTTTTCCTATCCACTGGAAATGTTTTATATGAAAAAGATTAAATTAATGCTGCTTTAAATCTTAATTTTAAGCCATGGTGTTTGACAGATTTCAAAGTTAAGAACAACATTTACAGTATGGGGATAATACAGAGATATTGTTTTACTGCCTCTTGGCCACGTAATAACCATCAGCAACGGAACAGAAAAGGAAAACGAAAGCTCATGTATTTGTGCCACATTTGTCACAGAATGGCCAGGCACCGCATTGACAGCCCTGCTTCCTCCGCATCAGGTTTCCTTGTCCCCTGAAAGGAGGAAAGTGTAGTGTATGTCACTGTGATATCAGAGAGCTGTGGCTGTGTCACATCTCAAACCTGAAATTCTATTTCAGCCTTCATTTGGTATCTCAGCATGTAGGAGATTAACACAGCTCCCAGACTGCACTGTGTTTTCTAAAACTCTGGTGCTGCTGTGTCATAAATGGGACCTCAATAGAGGAGAAAATGCTGCAGTGACAGAGCACTGACGTCCTGTTCTGTAAAGTAAAAGCCCAGCTTGGTGTTGTCTTGAATAAAAGTTTCGCTGAACACAACCCCAGATGTCAGCTTGTCCCCTGGTCCTGTGAACTAAAAAAAAAAAAGTAACTCCCTGTACTCTGATGGAGCGATGAGAAGTGGGATTACCTCTGTGACTTCCAACCTGTGACTGCAGGTGTTTATCACTGAACCTAACGTCACTTATTCTATGTATGTATGTGCATAATGGATGTGCAGGGCAAAGGGACCTTGGCTGTAGCTCCTCGGGAGAGGACAAAGCATGGCTGGTGAAAGACATGCTCTCTGAGGGTCGCACAGAGATAGGAAGCACCTTTGGCTCAACTGATGGGGTTAGACTTCAGCTGTAGACCCCTCTTGGAAAGACCTGGAAAGGAAATGCGATAAACTGAATGTGCTGGGCTGCAGTTCTTGGTTCTCCCTTTGCACTTAGATCTACATGTCTCTATACAATGGAAGATTATTTCAGTCAACCTAAATTTCTGTCACTTGGCCACCAGCTTGTACTCTTAGACATCCACATACAGCCCATTCCTCGTGGACCACCTGCAGGTTCATGGGGACTGGGATTTGCACATGAATCACGTACGGGTGACTCCATTTTATCAGTTTTATTATCAGAAAGTAAAAGCCCCCCTGGCAGGCTGCAACTTCAAGTTATTTATGAGAGAGTGATCGCAATGTCCATTTGCTGTCTTTGCTCTCACGTCTTTGTAACCTGATGGGCTTTGATGGTAATTACACCTGATGGTGCTGTTGCTAAGTCATGCCCACCTCTGGTGCGCTAGTCCTGTTCTGGACTGTAGCTAATTAGCACCGTTAAGTTAGCAGCTGTAAGCAGCAGAACACGGATTTAACAAATTGGCGAGAGAGAGAGAAAAAGGTTTTTGATTGTTACTTTGTGCACCTTTGCACTAATGGCAGCAGCACTTTGTGTGAGCAATTAGAGGAGACGGATGTGGCGGAGAGGAAAAAGGGAAGTTGTGTTTTCAGAGGGAAGGAAAGGACAGGTCAGTGTCTGTGACTCTTTTTTGTACGAACCGTTAGAAGAGGCAGGGCTCCCTCGAGCTGCGACTGCTCTGACTGATGCGATGGACTCTCATGCGGCTGGACTGCAGTGAAAGTGTTATTTGTGTTTGTATTGTACGGACACTGTGAGAGACGAGGTACTGGCTGCTTCACCACCTCTACACGCGGTTGCTAAGTAACATGAGAAACCGATGTCTGCCGCGATGACCTCACCACATTTGAGAGAGAGGAAACGTGTTTTCTGTGTCCGTCAGTGTCATTACAGTGAAATTAAAGAATTCAACAAGCGTAAATGAGATATTCAGCTTTTGAGAAAAAAAAAGAAACACACTCTTAAAAATGTTTCTTGGTATCAAAGTGAGAGACAATGTGCTTTATGAAATACTGATAAATACGTTTCATAAAGCCCAACAATGGTATATTGGCTGATAACTTTTGTTTGTTTGTTTTCACATAAACACAACACAAACAAACAATCTTGATGTGGATCCCCTAGAGCTGTTTTGTTTTGTTTAGTTTTTTCAGTAATTTTGACCAAGTGACACATTTTATGGTGTAAAAATCTAATCAGCGAGTGTTTTCTGTGTCATGACACCGTTTTTAAATGACCTCAGACTGAGTGTGGTGTTTCTGTACTACAGTTTCTTGTTACTTATCAGCCAATGTATATACCAATACCCATATATCAGCAATAAGCTGATATTGGACGATATATCAACCTGATTTATCGGTCCATCTCGAGTGGAATAATCTGTGGTGGTTATAAAGGATAGTGTAGCCTTTTGGTTTTAAACTAGTTTTGTATGACTATATACTTCTGAGTTATCATCTTCACTAAGAAAGCCAGTGCTGCATGCAGCATTTCAAAACTTGGATTTCTAATTCTGAATTGCCAATCTGTATAGATGGTGTATGACTATGTGTGCTTGTGTGATGGATCGTGTGTCTGTGCCAAACAGCCACAGGAGTTTTATCACTAATTGGAAGCTCCACTCAACAATGATAAAGTACAGTTCAGCACATGAATTAATAATCTCTAATCTTCTCTGTCAAGGCCCTCCAGGGATAACTTCTCAGGGCCCTCCTGGCCCCCCGGGGCCCCGTGGACCTCCTGGGACATGTGACTCCAGTGACTGTCTCCGTCCATCCGTATGAACCCAGCAGAGCGGTTTGTTGAAAGACAGACGCCCAGCTCTGAGCTCGGTGCAGCAGCCACAGAGCAAGGAAAAGGACGGCCTCACTGTATCTGACAGCTTCCTCAGCTTCAATTTATCAGACAGACTCACAACAGACCTCTTTTGTTCACTTTATAATATTTGGATGCAGTCGGGGTTTTTTGTTTTTCTGGGATTGCTGTTGGATTTGGTTTGACTGCAATAGCAAGGCCTTTGAGGTCTTTTTTTTTTTCCACTGCTGTACTTTTAAGTTATTTCTTGTTTTCACATCCCCTACTGTGATGTAATGCATTCCTTGTCAGCTCTCATTATGTCTTTCAATACCATGAAACATCTTTGTTTTGTCAAGTTCAGTCCTGTCGGAAAACGTGATCTTAATTATTTGTTTGCCTTCTTAATGGGCATGCCTATGCACTCTTCTGTTCTTATTCAGATAAGCCTGGCAGAAGGTACATCTCGCGTGTGTGTGTGTGTGTGTGAGAGAGAGAGAGAGAGAGAGAGAGAGAAACCAGAGAGCAAGAAAGAGATTAACTGAATGAATATCTTTGTTTTGTGTGGAGGTGTGAGAAAATAACAGTTTTTTGAAACTCCTTATGCAACCAAAGTGCAGCAGATGTGTCTAATATGGAAATTATTTATTTTAAGTGTGTTCTTAAGAATGTATTTAACAGGTGGTACTAATGATTGTAGTAAATGTAGCATGGATATTCAGTAATATTAATTCTACAAGGTGGATTAATACATTTTCAGGTTACCGAGATGTTTTGGTTTTTTTTTGTTTGTTTTTTTTAATTATCGCTCATGACACATTTGCATCATGAACGATAATCATTTTTATAAGAGAATCTGCAGTAAAATCATTGATAAAAAATGGTTTCCCATTTTGTGTAGGTGACGCGTCAGCACTGGGCACTCATCAGTGAGGTTTGCCAGAGCTTCTGTAACACAAAAACCTACAACTCAAACCATTTGTGTGAAACTATTGCGAGGCGCAGGCATCAAGGGCAGGTTTTTCCACCTGAAAAGAATGTACTTCAAACATCGTCGTTTATAGAGTGGGGTGTGACCTCACATTCACCTTCACTCACATTCATCTTTGCTGTTGGTTTAATGTGTAAATATATTGAACGAGTGATTGTTTTTTTTTTTTCTTGTCTAATGGGGTTTATAATGGGACCTGAAAATATAATTACAGTACATAAGCATAACCTTAACGTGTCATTAATGGCACGTTAAGGTTCTCACTTTTCTTATCAGTCATACATCTGATGTTTTCTTGTGTCTCAGATGATTATTAATGCATATTGTTTACATAGTGTCGTGTATGATGATTCCTCTGGTTTATTTGTATATTTTTGAAATCGGACTACTACACTACTTAACTTCAGACTTCTTATTTTGGTGAACCATTATACTCATAAACATACTTGAACTTTTTGTTATTTGTTTTAACAATAGCATCATTTACATCCTGGTTTTTACTCACTGACCAGCACTGCGTCACTGTGTACCGTTGGGCTTTTTGGGCTGTCTTAAGACTGGAGTTTTGATTTATTTATTTGCTATAACAGGTTTCAGATTCCTTTTAAATGTCCTCAACTGATTTCAGAAGGTTTTGAGTCAGCTTTACCTAAACAGGCCTTAAGATGTTTCATAGATGTTCCCAGAAACTCTCATGTGGAAGGGGATGTAGTACAATCAGTGAAAGATGAAAGTTTCCAGCATTCAAACTTTGGATCTAAGTTAAAGCCCTATTCAAAGATTTTTTAGGCAATGCAAAGTTTGTTCATTTAAAAAGTAACCTGAACTTAATAACATTAAACAACAAACTTTTATATGGCAGAAAAAGATAATTAGCCTGTAGTGTGTATTTCTTTCCTCATGCTTTTATTTTGGGCGCTGTTTAATGAATGTTTGACTCAGAGGCTTTATATGAACTTTTAAGTATCCTGCTGTGATTAATGTTTGAAACGTTCTGTGGGCGTATCTGAATTTTTGTGGTGTTAAGAACTCAGTTCTATCTGAATTTCATCCTTTAAGATCTGTTTTACTTTGACTTTATTTTTCTTTTTACTTCATGTCTCACATCATAGAAAGCCAGCATGTGTCTCTTACACATGTAAATTATAAGTCACATTTTATTCTGAAGCTGCAGAGCATTTTTTTTTTCTCAGCATGTCAGCTTGGTTTTTATTTCTGTTAAATTTTATTAGTGTGAGTGGGTCTAATTTTAGATGGATATTGAAACAAATGTGTGCCACTAACGTCATTTGTGAGTTGAAAGAGCCCCCTGCTGGACATGCATTTATTTTGTCATTGCTTGTAATGTGAATGGAAACAATCTTTCTTTGGGTTATAGGCTTCATAAAATCCCTTCCTCCTATTGGCTTCTGTCCTTTTATCACTCTAATTTTCATTTTCGGCTTAATGGGTTCTCCTTGGAGACAATAACGCCGACCTTGACCAAATTCAAATGAGGCAGCACCAGTAAACTAATGTGATCAGAACTTTTTGGTGAATGGATAAGAGACCAAGTCTCTGCATATATTGAATTTAGCTGGAATTAATATTAATGTGCACTAGTTTGTGACTTCAATTTAGCTAAACAGTTTGATAACGAGGGAGAACAAAAAAATTAAAAATAAAAAACATGGCTGCTGATCTCACAGGCCACTTCACTAGCAATTTGGTGCCAGCCATTTCACAACGCTCCAAGTCAAAAATCAATCTATTCTAAGTGGAAAATGTCAGATGAAAGCAAACTAAGGATGGGGATGTTGTAGGTCGAAGCATCCTTCAAACGAAATGCTGTTTTACAGCTAAAGATGGGCTTGTCAAAATAATGCAAGATTCACTTAAAACGACGTCAGTTTTATACATCCACACACTTTCATTACTGCTTATTGTTTTTATAATGTAACCCGATCCTATCACCACACATAATCTAATATTGTAAATAAGCCTGCATTGTGGGGAAATATGGATCAGCCTCTCAGCATCAGTCCCATGGATTAGAAATGTCTGCCCGCTGCTCTCACTTTTACTCATCTCTGCTGCTTAACAAGCTCATAGTTTGCTGAGTGACTTTGTGTGTTTTTGAAAGTCTTTGTTTCACTGAATATCTACCTCAGTCTTGGTTTACCACACGTCTACATCATTAGTTATTATGAGAAAAAAAAAGATATATATATATATATATATATATCACAACACTAACGGTTGCCTTTCACTGAAAAAGCAATTGAAACCTCATGTAAACAGTCCTGGATGTTGAGTATCAGTCTGCATCAGTGGGTTTACTGAAGTGTTGATAGAGTTGGGGGCAGTAATGTGGTTACCAGGTATCAGAGGTTATATTTATACTTTTCATTGCAACATCTTTTATCTACACTGATTAATGGCACCTGCCTTACACGTGTGCAATAAATGTTATTCAGCGCTTCATTTCTTGTGTTCTCTTGTATTTTCTGCACTAACAGTACGACTAAAGAAGTATCTGGTATTGTTTCCTATGACATAATGTTTGAATATTTAGTTAATAACTCCTTTAAAAATAAATTCTGTCACCACTTGAAAAAAAAAAACCCTACCAAAGTTGGTTCGTTCTGCCAGATAGGTGAGATTTTTTTTTTTTTTACCATTTAAGCTCTTTTAAATGGAATGTTACTTAATAAAAATTAAAAAATTAAAAAAGAATTCATGTATAATATAATTTGAATGAAAAATATTATACAGCTGTGATATCTTTTAGTTTCAAAGTTCACTCTTGACCTTGGAGACAGCAGTTGAAACAGTTAAACCACAAGGTCCATTTAGTATCTGTTCTGGAGCTTTTGATCATATCACGTCGTTGATTGAAAAACTGTAAACAAGAAGTCTTAAAAGTGCTCAGAAAAGATGAAAACCGTAACATCTACATTTCCATGACAACATCTGCAGATGAAGATCATGTGATATGATGGAAAGGTGCAGAACAGCTACTAAATGGACCTTGGGGTGAGACTGTTTTGTCAGCAACAATATTTTTGTCTTTTTTTTAGACAGTTACTGGAAAAAACAATTGAGAACACAGATTTTGCATTTCCTGGTGTTTGTCACAAAATATATAATCACAGAATGATGCCATATACAGAATAAATTAAACACTGCATGTGTTGTTTTCTTTATTTCTGACATTACTGAGGGTTTCCCTCATTCCTAAAATATATTTCCATATGTGCACAGCTGCACTCTGTTGTCATTCTGTACAATGAGGCAAAATCTCCTTGTTTTCTAGGAAATATAATTAACCACAATTCAAACATTTTTTTTTTTTTTACAGATTTACAACATAAACTGAAGTCAGTGTGACTTGATGACATTTTCATCCTCTCTCCTTTTTATTTTGAACTGTTGGGCTGAAAAGATGCTCAGACATGCAAAGATTTATATTTAAAAAAAAAAAAAAAAAAGGTTTTCAGCAGGTGCATCTTTGGTACATTAGCACATCCAGACTAAAATCACTGAAAAAAGGCACTTAAAACAAAACAAAATCCTGATCCTGATTTGCTTTGGGTGATTGTTTGAAATGTTCTGTGAGAAAAGGGGGAGCTTTCATGTAAGAAAACAGCGTAAAGGGAGGATAGGAAAAACAAAAAAGCAGGCAGAGGTACAAGGAGAGTGGGATAAACAAACACTTCTGGTCATTTCATCTCAGAAATGTGAACACACTGTCCTGAATAAATCAAAACATCTCTCAGGTTGAAAAACCTCACCAGAACATGCTAGATTATTGCAGCACATAAAAAACAATGTTTTGTGTGTCTTCTTCTTTCTTTTTTTCCTGCTGGCTCCTTTTGATGAAGATGGGGCTGGCACAAAACATATTCACAAGACTAGAGGTTAATGGATCGAAGGCACCACACCAACCACAGCCCAAGGGAAGAAAGTGTGAAAAATGTTGTGTGCTCAGGGGAGATAATCCAACAGTCTTTCTGTCTCTGCCAGAGTGGCTCTTAGTTCCCTGCAGGTCCCTTTACATCCAGAGACTGGTGGGCGGCCCCTGCCTGGAGGTTGCAGGCTGACGGGTCACAGTAACCATTAGGACCAGCTGCGCCGGGAGGCCCAGGCACACCGGGCTGTCCAGGAACGCCAGGAGGTCCCCTCTGCCCGTCCTGACCATCCTTACCATAGCCAGGTTTGCCAGGCTCACCTGTGATCACAAAATTCATTTTAGGATGACAGTTGCTGGGCTTAGCATAGGTTCATATTTTTTTTTCTGTCTCATGTCCTTATATGTAATAAAAGAGTTTCTAGCTGCGGTGATTGTTCCTTCTGTCCACAGTGTCCTTCAAGAGATGCCTTCCTAACTCAATTTCAGTGTCAAACTCAAACTGCTGAAGCCTCATATTAGCTTCAGGTGAACTTGGAACATATTTTTATACCAAAGATGGAGGGTGTGGATTTTGTCCCTTATCCCTTACACTGGGAACGTGTTAAGAACAGGAGTGCAGCAACAAAAAAAATTGTTTGTTTTACGACAAAAAAAAAAAAATACTAGCCACACTTTAAAACAGAGGAGAAGTTTTAAAAGTTTAAAAATGTACTCACCAGGAAGTCCAGGAGGTCCTGGCTGACCTTTAGGTCCTCGTACTGTGGGCCCTCTGGAGCCTTTGTCTCCCATTTCACCTGTAATATGTATTATGCAATGAATATATTTGTGTGCATCAAACAATGAAAAAATGTACCATTGTGTCATTTGATATCAGGTGATGATTCTCTCATTTCACCCCAAGCAGGGACACCTGCTGGTAAGTTCATTACCTTTAGGTCCTTTCACTCCAAGGGGGCCTGGCGGCCCTTTGAGCCCTGGAAGGCCTCTCGCTCCAGCCTGGCCTGGGAAGCCATTGTCTCCTGGAGCCCCAGGAGGCCCTGGAGGTCCAGGTTTTCCAGGTAAACCAGCTACGCCAGACTCTGGCCTCCTTAAACTAGCTGCTAACTGGGCCAGCTGTTCTGTTGGAGCACAGCAGAAAGAAGATGGTGAACCAGAAGAACCATTGGATGCAAAATGGCCAAAAACACGTTGAAAGAAACGTATGTTTCTAAACAGTTGTAGCCCACTGTTGTCGAGGGAGTTTTTAAGACATAACACATTGTAATAAATCATGCCATAGCATAAAAAGGCTCATTTCTGAAAGCCCAAACCAATTCTTGTAGAAGAGATGGTCCAACAGCTCTTGTACTTGAGTTCAGAGTGAAGCAGAGCGAGGTAAAACTGTGGTCACGATATCCCTTGAGTTTCCCCTGTTTTTCAACCTTTTTCCATGGAACCTCAGTAAATTGAGCAGAAAGGAGATAATACTCTTTATTTCAAGCAATCAGCGACAGAAAATGTATGTTCATGGTGCAAAGGATCTAATATTAATCTCCTGTGGCTCCTTGCTGCATGGTACTTTGCACTTAAGATTCCAGTTTTCTGGCTGCTGATGAAAATTCATGCAGCGGCTGCTCGATTGCTCCTTCTTAAGATTTCCTTTCCAGGCAGACTCTTTGCTTGGGGCAGAGGAGTGCAGGTCTGCTGGAGGTGAAATTAATTTTTCAGCACATCGAGTATAAAAAAGTCATGAGTGTAGGAGATGAGTTGTGAAGACGTAAGAGCAAAAGAATGAAGAGAACAGAGGTTGTGACTTCAGTGAAACATTTCTAAAGCTCGGAGAAGGAATTTTTTCATCCATCAAATAAACAAAGGCTGAAGCTTATTTCATGTTTTGGTTATGAGACCTTCCCTTTTTGAACTTCAGAGTATTCAGCAGACGCCCGGATCAATAAGACACCAGAGGGGCGGCTATATGTGTGGTCGTCTAATGAGGCATTCTGGGAAAGATTAAAGTCAAGAAATGAGGCACAAAGGAATGATAAATGGGGTCAAAAGCTTGTCTTTCTTACCTTGCATGACTCGCATGCAAACTTGTTTGATGTGCTGATCACTTGGTTCTTTACCCTGGAGAGAAAAAAGATGACTTAATAGATTTCATTACAGTGTCTAAAACATTGAAGTCAAGACTCCGCAGTTCTGTCATCAAGTGAAAACCGCACTACTCCTTTGTTCAGTGACTTATTTTGTGGTGAGCCTAAAAACGAGGCTCCCTTTGTACTCTCCTGAAAAGCTGGCATATTGGACAAGGGTTTCAACGACACAGGTTTTAAATCCGAGTTGGGATTTTTCCTATCTCGATGGGGAAACGTTATTTCTGATCGCCTCCTCTACGGGAATGTCAGAGCGTCAATGAGCCTGCAGCAAGTGAGGATTCAATTTCATATACTGAAGCCATTTAAAATTCCCAAACAACAACATTTTCAGTGCATCTTACTCATGTGTTGTGTTTGATTAATTCCCAGCTGCTGAAAAATATTAAAGTTTAGACTTTTCGGGTTTATTGCACAAGTTAAAAATATAAGAAGGATATTAGAACAAAGATAAAAGTGTTCAGGGAGAAGTATTCAACCCAGAGGGACTTATTAATGGCCTCTACCTAAGTTTTTTTTTTTTTTTTTGTTCTGTAGACTTTAAAAAGAAATAACTTCCAAAACTTAGTATGTCTTCTTGAGAATTGACCATTATTCTTAAGAACTTTTTTGGATGATAAGTACTAGATGACAATGTGGATCTGTGACTTTGTTTAAAATTGAAACATGAAGTGATTCATCTGCCAAGAGTGACAGAGGAAGTTAGAAACTCAAATCGCTATCGTGGCTTTTTTGAGTGGAAGGACTGGCAGTGAGCTAAGGGCTACCGGTACTCTGAATTCAGTGCATTAAAAGTCTGACTTTTTATGACAAAATACAAGAAAGTAAAGCTGTGCAAACTGTGGGATTTGTAGGTCAAATGTGTGCTGTACATAAAGAAGATTAGCTCACCAGGACAAATAGGCGTTTTGTATGACTTTAAACATCGACAAAAACATGACTCCCCAACCAGACTGTCTTACACCTACTATACAAAAGATTGAGATAAAAATCACTTCAGATTTAAAGATCTTTGCCGTGAGATGATTACATTGTTTTTGTCTGCCCCCTCTAAGTCTTAGTGCTAAATCAATGAGTTTTGCTCTGTCACACAGCTGCACAGGTATTGTGGTTATCCTCACGCACTTTTTTCACACTCTTGACTTGAAGTGTTTTCTCTAGGACCTACCGGAGGTCCCTGGGACCCTCTGACTCCAGGTAAACCCCTGTTCCCTTGCATGCCCCGTGGTCCAGGTGTGCCAGATGGCCCCTCGATGCCAGGCTGGCCTCGACTTCCCTCAGGACCTCTTCTGCCAGCTTCGCCAGGGTTACCGACCTTGACAGAAAATAAGATAGACCAGATAAAATATTTTAAAACTGCAGCACTTTTTCACTGGTTTGACACCAACGAAGATACCAGGTAAAAATACTGAAATCTCTTTGAACTCACCTCTCCTTTAGATCCAGCTTCTCCTGATTCGCCCTATGACAGCAATGATAAAACACAGAGGGTGGAAACGCTGATAGTTATTCTCTGGTGAGATTCTATGGTGAATAGAATTGTTGAGTGGACAAAAGTTAAATTAACAACTTACAACATCCCCTTTGTCGCCAGGGTTTCCCTCATCACCTTGTACTCCCTATGAAAACACAGTCCATAAATGATTTATGCAAAGCAACCTGCTTGTTCTTTAAACGCAGCATTACTATTAAGACATAATTAGTTAGCATCATGATTTCACACCTGCTCTCCTTTGGGTCCTGTTCCTCCACGTTCTCCCTGAAATAAAAAACAAAGCAAATGTGTTAACTAACTTAAAGATCATTACAAGAGGAATGTTCCACTTGTCTCCACTAGAGGGAGCTAATCAGCTGTTTGTTGTTGAACATTAATCTCTCTCTTACTGTTCAAGACAATGGTCCCAAAATATGAAAACGTCTCTGAAAGGGGACTGTGGTGTTTTCTTACCCGCTCTCCTTTTACCCCAGGGAGGCCAGGAGGACCAGGGAGGCCAGGGAGGCCAGGGTCACCTTTGGGTCCCTGTAACAAATAACATGCACATGTGATCAGTAGAAACATCTAAGCAGGGGTATATTAAATATGCAGCAGCTTATAAAAGACAAAGCAATGCACTTAGGCTATTTCATTTAGCATAACACCTTTTAGCATTGCTGAAACTGCTCCGATATCAACGGTTATACTGAATAACTCCCTTTTAAAAGTGAGGATGTGTTGTGTACAAGGGTACGTCCACACATTGTGCTCATAAAAGCTTAGCATTGCTACTTATTTTCTCGGGCATGTTTGTGTGTGCCATTCCCTCTCTGATCACTGACCGACCGTCTGAGGAATTCCAGGAGAACAGAGAGCTCATTCAGCCTGCTGCTTACCGGTCTCCCCTTACTGTGAAAATAGACCTCATGTGAGATCCAGGCTCAGTCTATTCTCTGAGACATTCCAGTGAAACAACAGCCAGGACTATACTCTCTGAGGCTTCCCTCCTTTTCAGCTTCTTTCACTCAAAGTAATTATCATTTGGTGCCTCTCGTTCTGTATATTTTCTCCATAGGTTTTTATATATATTACTGCTAGTGATTGTTGGTTGTGCACTGGCTGCTATCAGTCAAATCTAAATTTAATCAAATCGTGCATGCGTTTATAGCTTACCCTGGCACCTGGCTTGCCAGCTGGACCTACAGGGCCTTGCTCTCCTATATCTCCCTGTGGGGAAGAGAAAATGATAAGAAAGAAAGAAAAAAAAAAGGGTTGAGTTTAAAGTTTGGGGGGAAAAAAAATAAGACAATAAAAATTTAGCTGAGAAAAATACTCACAGGCTCACCAATGGGTCCAGCAGGTCCCACCTCTCCTTGCTCTCCGCGCTCACCCTGTGGCGTGACAGCAAAACGACACAGTGACACAACAGAGGTGACAAAGATCAGGACGGAATCTCAACATATGCTGCTCATACTTACCTGTTTGCCAGCGGGTCCCATTGTTCCAGGTAGGCCTGCTTGACCAGCATCTCCCTGCACAGAAACAACCAAAACGCCTTTCAGATTTTGAAAATTTCAGAAGAGTAAATAAATAAATAAATAAAAGCAAGTAACAACCGAAAATATTTAATTATTGATCAAACGAACAACCTTAGGGCCACTCAAGCCTTTTGGTCCAGGTGTACCAGGCAAACCCTAAAAACACAGAACATTTTTTTTGAAGAGATACAACAACAAGAAGGAGACAAAAACAAAGGAGAAATATTTCTAACAGCAAGTGTTATTCTTTCAAGGGAATTCACCTGACTGTGAGAAACACTGGGGCGTGAAGAAGGCTGGCTTAGTGGAAGAAAATATATTTGTCGGAGCTTTTGACCCAAATAAGCTTAAGGTGGTAAAAGTGTTCTCAGTATTTAAATCTGTGATGACTTTGACACCTACAAAATCTTTCTTAATGCTTAATCTTAACGCACAGTCAGGGTGTTCATGTTTCCCAACTGATTCTCATTAGTGCCTTTGATTAGACTAATCACAAATTAGAGGGCTGGAAAAACTTTGTTCTTACATTTATGCTTGACAAAGACAGTAATCACCGTAGCCCAGCAGAGCCTGCTGTATGTGTTTAATACCACAGCGGAGTAGGATTCAGTAGTATTTGCAACATACAGAAAGTAGGTCAGCTTTGTTATATATTATAAAATACGAGATCCCAAAAATACGAGATTTGACTGCTGCTTGTTGCTGCAATTTATATGTGGAGATAAGTATTGTATTGCACTGCAGTGTGCATGAGCTATGGTGCTTTAAACTGCTCCTGGGGAGTTTACTCAGGTGCATCCAATCGGAGTCAGTCTTGACAGTTTGGGGTTAAAGGTCGTACTCACAGGAAGCCCCTGAAGTCCAACCTCTCCAGGAACGCCTGGCTTCCCAATGTCTCCCTGCAGAGAAACAGACAGTGAAAAACTGAAGTTGATATTGCTCCTCACAACAAAATAGGCAAGCCTTGTTTTCATTTCTATAAGTGAGACTATTTACAATACACAAAATTCCTAGTTCTATGAATGAATGAGCGCAATTAATGCTCTACCTTTGCTCCCGGCATCCCAGGAATACCCTCGCGACCATCCACTCCCGGTAAGCCCTGGTTATAAAAGGGACAAAATAAAATGAGTCGTTTCTACAAAATGTATCCGAAAAATTAGGTTTATTTGTCATCACCGATGAGACACTCACGGCCTCTCCCTTGGGACCTGGCAGGCCTGTGATTCCTCTTGGCCCTTGAACGCCCTGAACAACATATCAACAGTACAGTTAGTCCATTTATAACAGCTGTACAAAACACTTGTTTTTAGCATTTGAAAATATTTGTGTCCATGACGATGAGGTGTGTCTACTGACCGTTTCACCTTTAGGCCCAAGCTCGCCCATCACACCTCTCTGGCCTTGATCCCCCTGAAACGATGCATTGAATCATATGTGACTCATCCAGACCACATCTGCCTAAAAAATAAAAGCTTTTAAATTGTGGAACAAACTTACAGATGCCCCCGCGACACCCTGCGGACCTGGATCTCCATCAGGACCTCGAGGTCCCTGCCAGAGAACAATGTTAGTATTGGTCTTTACAATAATAGATTACAGTTAATGGAATTCACCCTGAATTTGCAAGTAATTCAGGAGGAAGTGAATGTTATGTGAAGGGTTCATGGCCTTAAAAAAACATAAACATACTTACCATCTCTCCCTTGGGGCCCATCATTCCCATGGCTCCACGAATTCCCTGAGGGCCCTAAAATAACAACAGATCCAACAGGTGCCTCAGCGAGCAGGAAAAAAAGGACCTGACATAGTAAAGAATGAACGTTAACTCGAAAAGCTCTAATGTATCATCATCTCACCACTGGTCCTTGGGATCCAACCTCGCCTGGACTTCCCTGGTCTCCCTCCTCACCCTGGGTGAAGATAAACAGCATAAAGTCGATCAGATGAAACACTGAACAACAAATGTAACTACATTATGAGTGAAACCATATCCTAACTCATGATGCAACCGGCATCCCATGAGTGCTTCTCTTAACAGAAAAATGAACACGTAGGCTGCTCCTATCAACTGTGTGTTAATTAGAAAATGAGGCCGCCATTCTGAGATGTGTTTAATACCCACTTCTTAATGGATTGTAAGGGGGCAAAAGCAGACGATTTAACTTCAAATTACAGTGCTCCTGCTTTACAAATTACAAATAATTTATTTGCTGACTCTGTGGCAGACCTGAGGAGGCACATCCATTTAGATGGATGACGGTTCGGGTCTGAGGCTGTGCACATTTTCCATTGTTAAAAAGGCAATTTCTTCTTTTAATTATGTGTATTAGAACTGGTGTAAACAATACATCACTGATAATCAAATATTATCACAACCAACAGAGATGAACGCAGTGAAACAGGCCGGCCGGTGTTTACATCATAGAGCAAGAGAGAAATGAGAAAATTTCTGTTTGATTGTCTAACACTATACCATGTGTCAGTGTGCAATCTTTCAAATACGTACTTAATTTATATTTCAGTATTCTTCGGTATATCGTAAAATAATACACTTTCAACCTCAGCATAACATCTGGTTATTTCATTGTTAACTGTAAACAACTTTGTATTTGTGAATTTGTGAGTGGAAAACAGGCAACAGGCTCCTCAAATGAAACTTTTCAATGAAGGAGAAAATCATTCCCAGGGACGGAGCACAGACTGACAGTAAATCAAATCCTGGCACAGGGTGATAAAGGGAGATAGGCCCAGACTCATTTCCATTTATATAGTGCATGGACACATTACGGGGAGAGGGTAGTTGTGCTTGAACATCATTTCAAATAAATCATCCTCCGTGCATTACAAGGAGTCAGAGGCATTACACACAAGCATGTATCACTTCCTCTTGAAATAGAGCACAAATAATACTTGTCTCAAAGGTGCTGGGAATCACTTTTTCCCATTTAAATCATGGATAATTTTTTTTTGATGTGAAACATTGTGGCGTGTGTGACAGTTGTGGAGGGAAATTCATGTTTTTAAGTAGCTATTTATGCAGGTTTATGTGAGTATAAATTCACGTTGTTGATGTATGAAATGTTTATAACATTTTATATGACTAGACAAACTTGAGATGACAAACAAGGATTTTTCACAAAGAAGAACAGAGTTTACCTTGTGCCCTTGTTTCCCAGGTTCTCCAGCTTCCCCTTTTACACCTTTGTGACCCTGGAAACATATAGAGAATAAAAGGAGCATCAATTAAACACACACTGTATAGGGAGACTAACATGATTTTAGTGTGACACGAAACACTTTAACTCTAAGCTTCTCACCTTCATGCCAGGAAGACCAGGGTGTCCAGAGGTCCCAGGTGGACAAGAGTTTGGACACTAAAAAACACAAATGCAAAAAAGTTAGAAAATATTCCCGACATTTTATGCAAGAACGTCTCAGTCAAAATCTCCAGAAAACAAAGCTTTACCAGGTCGGCACTGCCTTGCATCCCAGCTGCACCCTGGAATTAAGAGGAAATAAAAGTTAACACTTTCATATTTCAAGATATCAACATCATGATGGATAAGGAGCTTGTAAATCACTGGAGAAAGGACAGCAGAGTGCAGTGATGGCATCACTAACAAGGCCAAATTAATTTCATCCTTCCATCATGTTGCTTCGCTTGTGATATATAAAGTCAAATGTAATCACTAGCAAATCTTGTGAGATGTCAAATGAACCTGTGTCACTTACTCTGGGCCCTGTTGGTCCACGAGGTCCCTGTGGCCCTCTCACACCCATGGCCCCCTTTGGAAAGACAAATGTGTCAAAATACAAAACACAAGTAGACAGTATTTGATGCTGTGGCGTATCTTCTAGACTGTAATCTAACAATCTATTGCTCTATCTCTACTCACAGGTGGTCCAACTTTTCCCACTTCACCCAGAAGTCCTACAGGCCCGGGTGGTCCCTGTACAAAGTCACATTTCAGGTATTCAGTATTAACACAACTTTGAGAAAGACTACCAACATTTGATATAAACTGTGGTACTGATTGTGTAGCATAAACAAATGACTTACGGGGGGTCCATCTGGCCCAACACCCTGAGGAGACACACATACATTATGATTCAGTGTGATGATTATGAAGATGTGAAGATTATGTTTTCATGGTTGAGTTGATCCTTGTACTGACAGGTTCAGAGAGAAAATGCTACTCACAGCTGCCCCACGAGGTCCAGGTTTTCCAGGTTCACCCTAAAGGATGAAGGTAATACATTAGAAACATAGATGGACACTGAGACAAACACAGAAATACTGTGTTCAGGTAAAATTGAGCTGTCTGAGCTGGCAGACGGTCCGAGTTAACATTCCTCCAGATCATCACATGACTGAGCTGGGCACATTTGACCCAGCAATGTTTAGCCTAATGAGGACCGATGCTGGGCCTTCATTCCCCACGGAGATTACACAGAAGACTTGCAGGATTAAGTCTCATTTGTCATGAGGAATTGGTTTATGCATTGTGGCTCTTGCTGCCATGCCAATAGACTGGACAGCAGCTTGGCACCATTTCACTGACTTTCACTGAAGCAGGAAAGCAAAGGCTCATTAGTCACTCACTTTCTGTCCGGGGGGACCGTCAGGTCCAGGATCTCCAATAGGGCCGGTCAAACCCTGCAGAGAAGAGACATCAGGCTCAACTAATACATCAAAACAAAGCTTAGAGCATTTTAGTGTCTGTATTCTTTCACCTTATTTTCAAAAAAAAAACACAAGCAAGTTAAATGTACCTGCTACCTCACCTGCTACCTCCCCCACCCCCCGTCAGTATTTCTGAATGCAGTGTCAGACCTCCATATATTACATAATCACACAATCAACAGTGGGAGGAGTCCTATGTATTCATAAGTGGGATCAACTTGACTATATCACTATATGTATCAGTCACATTGAAATTGAAGCTCTTTTTTTGACCATTTCATGACATTCACGAGAGTGTGTTCAACTTAAACAGACACGCAGAAAAAGAAAACAAAAAAAATCAGCACCAGGGCAGAGGGCAAAGCTCTCAGACTGCAAACCAAGCAGAGAGCAGCATTCCTCTGGCTCATTTCAAACAAGCCCACTGAAAGAGGTCATTCCACACTGTTTTGAGGATTCTCAACAGGAGATACCAACAGTGGCCAGCCAACAAAGCTGCTATTGTTTTCAGAATCCTGGTAGGTCCTATAACACAGCAGGTGAATCATAATTCATGAAAGAAATACATTTTGAAATACAGTTTATAACACCACATTCTGAATGAGTGTCCACATAAACGGATACTTTATCTGCCTAAATCTTTAATGTGATTTTAACCCTCCTTTAAACTCTTGAAGGAGCCAGGGTTAATTACACTCAGGTCCTGGTTTGCCCTGTTACAAAGGAAATCTGGATTTGTTCATCCTGTTTAATAAATTCCTCACATTTTTGCACCCCCCCTCAAAAAAAACCTCTAAGTTTCATTGGTCACTCATGACTATTAAGTGTAAACATAACCTATATGGTGGGAGGATCACACTTTGTAGTTCCACCCCCTTGCGGGCTTGAGGCAGCCAGCAATTAAGTAAACTCCCAATACATAAAATATAAAACTTAGAGCACTCACATCATTTCCAGGAATTCCAGGTAATCCTGAAGAGCCAGGTTTACCTGCATCTCCATCGGGTCCCTAAAAACAAAGGTTCCACATGCACACAAAATTCAGGGGAAAGCCTTACAATGAAAAGCCACACAATACATCATTTTAATTTGTTATTAAATGTTATAATTACAGAAGGACCATCCTCGCCATCTGCTCCTCTTTCCCCCTGCAACAAAAGGGATTCAAGGCTTTAAGCAGAGCCAAATGTGAACTATTTGCAAAGTATTTCACGCATTAATGTGGACAGTGTTACAGAGCTGAGAGCACTTACAGCAATGCCATCAATTCCTGGGACACCTGCAGGTCCAGGAGGGCCAGGAGGTCCATCACTCCTCTGAGTAAAATAGTAATAATATAATAGTAAAATATCTGCTTAAATTTCTGAAAATGACCCTCCCAATTTTTGCCATTTCTTAGACTGACATACTGCTACACAGAGAATATGAAAAAGTGAGAACAGGTGCACCATATTACTGTCTGTTGCTAGAAGACAGGACTGTCTCTTGGCTACACTGAAATAGCTTACAGCCTATAGAGAGGATTATTGCCTGCAGAAATGCGTCAGCAAGAGACAGAACGTTGCAAAAAGAAATGTAAAAAAAAAAAAAAAGGTTACTCCAGACAAAAAAAAGTGGCACACCTAACTTTTTTTTTTCCAGGACAGATGTCCAGTGAATGTACTGAATAAAACAACTCCAGCATCTCACCACAATTTTAAATGGATGTTGTTATTTTAGCAGGAGATCCAGGGGAACACTCACCTGCACCTCTGTCACATCAGTCTATAGAGACAAATAGAGAAAGAGAGAGAGATAAATGTAAGTCTTACTTGAGCGGAGCAAATAAGGACAAGCTGCAGGAGCAGCAGCAGAAGTGGCCCTCTAACGCTGGGGACCCGAGCCATGATCTCCCCGTGGGCAGGAAAGGTAAACGTTATAGTCCTTTCTCTGGGAATTGTTGGGCTGAAGGAGCCCCCGACAAAACAACCCAACTGAATCCCCTTCAGCTATCTAGGCCGTCCGCTGTCCCATAACCATCAGGGGCTCATGTTTATTCATACGCCGCCTGGTTACAGGAAGCCATTGGAGGGTTTGCGGAGGGGACACCGCAGGGAGGGGCCACACAGCACACACCGCCAATAGGCAGGATCAGCGGGCTATTTAACTTCTGCAGTGACCCAAAATGACTTTTTTTTTTTTCATGTGTGACAATTTTAACTCTGGACTCTAATCATCAATAATCATTATATGGGGACAAGTGGCAGCAAAGACGCGAAGATGCAATTTTGCTCAACAAACTTCTTGTTCCTATACGCGCACAATGCTGAATGCTGCTTGATTTTATTTCCCTTTCCATTAAAGGCACCTTTGTCTCCTCTAACCAAACCAATATTTATCTTTTAAACAGATGTAGTTTGTAGACTGTAGTTTATTATGTTTCCATTCTTACCGATGTCCTGGCTGGGAGGTCATTACAAGCTTCCGCCCTGGCTCGCGTCACGTCACAGTGAATCAGCATTGACTGGAGTTCAAACTTGATACATAAACAAAGGAAAATAATACATTAAAACAATTTCACCATAACAGACGTGACAGACATGACATATCGTCGCGCCTTGATCCTGGAACAAGTTGTATGTTAAAGCTCCAATACCCCATAACCGATCGTCTGTAAGAGCTACAGGCCGATGGGTGCATTTTTGCAGGAGAAAATCAAAAAGAAGACTGTGTTTTTACAGTCTGGGAGTCAGTATCTGAAAATTACCATGGGCAATAGACGCTTGGGCTACATATGCCAAGGAGTTGTGAAAGTGGTCATGCATGTGGTTGCAGTGCACAGCTAAAGGGGCACATGACTAATCGTTGGAAACCATGCACCAGAGCTGCACGGTGTGGCGGCCTACTACAGGATGGTTTAGCCTGTGCACAGCTCGGGCTCTTCACCAGAACCTGCAACAAATTCCACATATTTGTCGGCAAAGCCTGAATGGAGGGAGAGCTGACTGCAGACAAACCGAACAGGATGGTGAGAAAACACAGGGATTCCCAAGCGTTTGCGTGTCAAGGACTCTGTCTGCTTACAGTATCGCATACATAATGAGACAAGAGTGTGGAATTATATCAATCAAAAGTAAATGAATAGTTGTTTTTTTTCCCCTTTTCCTTTGTCAACTCACTGCTGTTGATCGCAGGGAAATTACCCTTCGAAAGGAGGTATGGTATGCTTTAATGCGAAAGGACACAGTGTCCTGCAGTGTTTGTCCTCACCTCAAAATACCAAATGAGGGGGTATGGAATGATCAACCAAGTTAAGGTGAAGCAATAAAAACACACCTGGAGCTCAGAGTTTTTTTTATGGAAAAATAAGTCTATGAGATTTATAAGCCATTTAATGTAGGTCAGAATATGTTTCACCCTGGTTCAAGCTTTAACAATTCGTCATATTTTATGAGCTCACTCTACATTTTGTATTTAGCCTATTAAGTGTCAGGCACATAATGCTGTAAGTGTTCCTGTTTTTCATTGCTTGCGTGAACTTTTGCACTGTGGTAGAAACCTCGCAGGTCAGAGACGTACCGGAATTGCCATCACTGGGTTGTCCTTGAGTTTTCCTATCAACGTGAACCCATCCAGGCTGACTTTCTGCCGGAGTGGGATGCTCTGAGAACCGATCAGGACACAGTCCACGAAAAGGGTGACAGAGCGCCTGCTGACGTCCAGGAGGACTCTGTGCCACCGATCATTGAAGAGAAACGCCAGGTGGCTGAAAACAACAGTCTGCCTCCCGGTGTCCAGCGCTGTGAAGGTAAACTCCAGAGACTTAGACTCCCCGTTGAGTCTGACGGCCAGCTGCTCGTTGCCATTCATATCCTGCATTTGCCAGATATTCCAGTTTTTGTTTATGGTGCTGGCACTCATGCGCAGCACGGCCACAAATGCAAACTCCTCCGGAAGTCCCAGGGGATAAGCTGATCTGAAACACAGAGATTATTATGAAAACCTCAAACCTACATCTTCCATTAAAAATCAGTATTCCAATTAGGATTTATATAAGTTTTGAACATTAATTATCTCATCTACTCTTGTCAGAAGAAATTCTTATTCTGTTTATAATGGTCAAATTATATATTACATCATATAAAGTGTCATATTTGCATTGTATCATTTGTATCATTTAAGTTGCATTGCAGAAAGAATGTGACGGTGCTTATAAAACAAGTCTTTGATATTCAGGACCATGGACAGGGTAAAGGAGGTTATACCAGCTCAGCCACTAGGTGTCAGTCTTCACTCACACAACTCCATTTTAACGCCCTGCAGCTCACCTAGTGTTGATTCTGAAGTTGAATGCTGGGCCTATCTGATAAGCAACATGCTGGGGAGATGATCCAGGAACCTTCTTAACAGTGCCCCTTCTTGCCAGCTCAGCAATGTGGAACTGGGACATAATATAAAATCCTAAGGGACAGAAGAGTGGTTAAACACAAAATCCTCTCAGAGGTCCTGCAACAGTCGCTCAGGATCTTGAGTTGATCATTCTAGGGACTTGCTATGCTGTTAAAGTATTCTTAAAACATCTCTATAGAGAGAAAATGTCACGCCATACACTAATAATGGACTTACTTTTTATAGTTTCACTTTAAACATATCAGCATCTGTATTATAACCTTAAACTGTTCTGTAACATAGTTTTTATGAATCCACCTGGGAAACGATCCTCCCCGGCACTTATTTGAGGGCACATGGACTGCTGCTCCATTTGAATACCAACTTCAGATGAAAATCGCACAGCTGCAAGATGGAAACACAAAACAGCCCGTTTGCAGTCAAAGAGTGTGTGTGTGTGTGTGTGTGTGTGTGTGTGTGTGTGTGTGTGTGTGTGTGTGTGTGTGTGTTGCAGAGAGGGCATAAAAGCTCAGTGTTTGGAAAGCTGCTCCACTGCCTTGAATAAATATTAGGCTATCTCTCACTGTTTGTGGTTTCTTCTTTAACATGTAAGCTCTAGATTTGCCTGTTCTTGCACATCTGGACAGGAAGTTAAAGTTCTTTATCAAGTTTGAGTAAATGGTTCACATACAACAGATTCTCCATTTCTCCATTGCCAAGTCAGTGGCCGGCACTGTCTTAAACATCTAACACTGCCGATATGTACAACTCAGGGTTGATACTCTTACAGCATACTTTGATATTTTGCCACAAATGTATTCATCAATGCATTTAGCCCAAGTATTACCACTTAGTGTACAACTGAATCTATATACGGGCACACAGCTAGAGTCCCTAATCCAGCAATGTTAGTGCAGCTACACAAACCCAAAACAGGATACATGTCATAAAGTACAGATAAGAGCAGCAGTGTGTACAGATGGAAGACAGTGTAATGCAAACCCCTCATGGAAAAGAAACAATGTAATCATATAATAGGCGTCTTAAATTGATGAATGTTGATTAGCAGATTTTGTCAGCTATGAAAGAGGTCTGCAACATGAAACAGCTAACAAAGCCCAACAGACCTCACTGCATATGTATGAGTAAAGAAAAAAACAAACACACAATTTATTCAATGTGTCAAGCATTGAACATATGACACAACACATGCCAAACACAGAGAAACTGCTCCAACAAAGTGAAAAAGTGCAAATTAAGCAGTAAAGAAATGGTTAACAAATAGAGGATGTTTAAGGTTGACACCTACTCATAGCTGGTATGCAAGTGAACATGTCTCTCCTTTGCAGCAATGCATTGCACTGGTAATTTTGTCACCTCGACACTGACCTGATTTTCAAATACATGTTCACATAGTTTTGTCTTCCTTTTGCAATTGTTATCACACTGCAGAGGACTACTTACTCTGAGAATGAAGTCCTGTGCAAAGATATTGTGGGATCACATAGCAGCAGCACAGTGAGTACAAAAGGATATTTCTGGAATGCAATCAGAAATTGTACATCTTAATATATATTATGGTTAGGTACATGTAATAATTTTCATGATACTGGTAAATTGCAAACCACATTACATATGTATACAGTCACTACTAAGTCAGTTATTTACCTTTTGACTCCACCCATTTCATAGCTTGATTTGGAAATAAAAAAATTAAAAAAAAACACCTGCTGCTGGATGTTTGTTCAGATTAGCTTCCAGGAGAGATCCTGTATAGTTGCTCCATCAGCAGGAGTGAAAAACCCCAGGTCACGGTGAGGGGTCTCTTATAGGCTTGACTGTTGTCATTTATTTGGGGGAGTGAGTCAACAGTCCCCCACAGTGTCAACTCTGCATTCCACTGGAGTTCTCCTGCACCTACCTTGGATTTGATGTTAATCTTTCTTCAAGAAAACACTCACAGTCATATCCCATTTATAGTTCTATTTTCATTATGGAGTGTATCATAAATGATTCCAAGAAATTAGATGTGAAAACGATAATGTTACCCTCTGGTGGTTTCATTTGCCCAGCACTCTTGGGATCTACATTTTTCTGTGATCTCTCTGGTAGCACAGTATTTAGACAGCATTGTTTCCAGTGCAGCCAAACTGAAAATCAAGAGACGCTGACTAAGGTGCAGTTCAGGCTGTGTTTGCTCTGTCAGGCCAAGAGACAAAAAAAAACAAAAAACCCTTCATCCTTTTTTAAAGAGGCAATTCCCAAAATACTTGTATTTTTCATTGTAGTAATAACATGTAGAATCAATAGAAATGCATTGTGTTAATCACCAGGAAATGTAGCTTTCATGATTTGTTGAAAGGGAATTTTTTTGCGCAGGGAACTGGTTTAAAGAACGAACCCCCTTTCCTCCCTGCTATTTATCACTTGTTTCAGGTTATAAGTTGATTGGCCTCTAGTAGCACCAATAAGTTAAATTGGACTTATTACACCCAGAACTCACTGCACGTTCTGCAAAGAACAGCACTAAACCCCTCTTTGTTGGCAGGTTGCGTTAAGCCTATTCACAGTAGGTCTGCAAACTCAGGCATACACACAGGGAAGAGAAAAAAAACACAGGCATATCATTGCATCCATCTGCATAGCCATCCATAGTCATTCTTCAACACTTAACCTGTTCATAATAAATGACTTGCATAGTGGCACACTATGTGAATAGGTTTAAATAATTAAAACTTATTTCATATTCCTTTAAGAATGAAGTGTTTTGTAAAAGCTCTATCTGAAGTGCCAAAGAATTATTTCATTATTATTTTTTATTATCTTGACTATTGTTTTATTACTAGAATTATTCTTATCGTTATTATCATTAGAACATGTATCCCAATCTTGAATGTCCCATTAAAAGGTAGCAATTTTGCAAGTGGCGTCAGCTGCGCCTCTGGTATGTGCAGTAACGCGCAGTTAAACGTTCGTGAGCGTGCAGCGGGAGCTGCGCCTGCTGTCAGCTCTTCAGATTGAGAACAGTTAGCTCGACTGCTAGCACATAGCACTAACCAGAGAGATACATGGCCAGTCCGCTCAGCGTATCGTTTTTACGGGTGTTCCTTCCATAGCGTTTGTCAGACTAGGAAGTGAAACAGTCAGCGGAGTACCGTTCTCCTGTCAGCACCCCACAGTGAAAGGACGACAAGAGGACTGAAATTGGAGCTAACGTTGGTTAGCTAGCTAATGTTAGCTTGCCAGCGCAATGGTGAGTAGAGTTAGCTCGACTGTGCGGCTAATGTTAGACCACTGTGGTAACTGTGCTGTGGGTGGCTAACGTTACGCTAACTGTCACCGTAAGCTAACTGACTATCAAGTAAGACTTTTTTTTCCCCGTTGGTCCTTTCGAGTACGTGTTGTTATGTCTTTGGCGGGTCGTTCCTCACCTTTAGTCGGCCCTCACTAAAATGTTGTTTTGGTAGCTTCCCACCTGTAACCCAAAGGATATCCTTGCCGAGATTGTGGCTACCAGCTAGGGACCTTTATCACCCCACTCACTCAAGTAGTAGCATGAAAACTGTGTGCATAAGTTATAGCCGAAACAGATGATTTGTATCCGTTTTGGGTTTGAACTGTGGACATAAAGGTTCCCCTTTTTAAAAGAGAAACCATAAGCCGATGTCTGTTAGGGCCTTGCCATAAAAATTTTTAATAAGACCAGAGGTATTAATTTTACTTTCCTCGAGGTGGGTTGGTGACTTGTATTGTGCCAGTTACATTTCCTTGTCAACAGTTGCCGGCATTTGGTTAGGGAAATGTGGCATTTTGCTTGACTGTGGCTATTTGTAAATTACAGTTTTGTATTAATTATAAGCACAAACAACCGTTTGCAGTGGACGTTTACCCATTCTCAGCCAGCTCTTACTGACAGTTTACCAACCGGTCGACGCCTTTCCTCACCTTTTGTATTAGCAATACTAATAGCCTTTACCTAAGTACACTGTTACACCTTCAGACAAAGCTGTTGGCTAAGACTAAACCTGATAAACCAGTTGCTCTGATGACCCCTTAACTTAGAAGTCACTGGATCACAAACTTGTAACGTTGACCCTAAATGTAAATTTGCCATTTTTGACTACTTCTCAGCCCTGTTGTTTGCGTAAACATTTGGATGTCTCTGCATTAGAATTGTGAAACCATCCATCTAATATGGAGGTTATACTCAAACCTTTTTTTCCTCCCCATGCTATTATTGTTGACCTTGCAGCTTAGTTTCACAGTAGCCTCAATACAAGCAGCTGTCAATTAATTCATTCATTAATTCATTTAGCTACTGGTGTCCTTGTATGTCCTCTGTGCCGTGCCGACTTAAATTTGTTTTTAACTGACAGCTCTTAAAGATCACTTCTTATAGGAAGGGAAGCATATTTGGATATTAATGTAACCTGGTACTATTTGCTCTGTATCAGGCATGTGTGTCAACCAGGTCAAATTCATGGTGGCCTTTTGTGTCTCATATTGGTTTTCACTGGCATGAGCACAATGACATGTTGTCTCCCAGTTGATGATTTATTAATTTCATACATGACTAATTTAGGGAGCGTCTGTATGATGATGTTTTTGCCAGTTCTATTTGGCCCCTACTGCAGCCTAAAACAACTCTATGGCCTTTTCTTTAATTAGGTCTAGATAAATCTTGAGTTAAAAATGTTTAATGACAAGTATGTCTGGGTCTATTTCTGATGTTACAAATCGGTGATATTAAATTTAAGGCTTATTTTTGTGATCTTATTCATAGTATTTTCCTCTACCCTGTCATACTATTGCTATAATTATCTGGGCTGTTAACAAATTAGGCCCAGAGGACAGGATGCCTCCTATGTATGCCAAATGTAAGCCTCATGCCCTAGTAATAATTCCCCTGAAAAGCTGACCATCACCCACGTTTTGCATAATCTTAAACTTGAGCTTGTGATTGTATGACTACTGCTGTTTCCTTTTAATTGTTGGCTTCTGATTTTTTGGAAATATTAGGACTAATGAGGCTTGGGGGAGGATTTTATTTACCAGTATGTTTCTAGATGAAATACTGTATTTTAAACAGGTGGGAAGAGTGAAAATTGTTGGGTTTTGTCCAGCTTTTTATTTTAAAGAGTTGTGCAGCTGAAATGACAGATTTGATTACTTTTGCCTGCAGGCCTACAGGTGTATCCCAGATGATGTAAGGCACCGCTGCATGTAGAGACCAAAATGACTGAAGTCCAGGCCACAGTGGAGTTCTCTGTGGAGCTCCACAAGTTCTACAATGTGGACCTGTTCCAAAGAGGGTGAGTACTGTCCCATTGTCTCTGCATACCTAATATTCTCTTCCTTTTTTGGAATGTGTTTTTAGCAGGTGACAGTTCATTGAAGCTTTATCAAAGAACTTTCTTTCCCAAGCATACATTATACCTTACTAATGAAAAATAGGTTAGTTTTGATGGTATGATTTGAGAGGAGTTGAACAAGTTTTGGTTTCCAGCTTGTGGTAGAAGGGAACCAGGATGTATACTGCAAGTGTCCCAGCCATTCTGGGGTCAGTTGGCGATCTTGTTTAGACCTTCAGGTGGCTTAAAGTCCTCTTTGTAGAGATATCAAAGAATATGCCAAGCAGTGCTTGGATATAAAATGATAAAATTATCTGTTTGATTGAAAGATGAAAATGTATGTTTTAGCAATGTCCTATATAGCATACTATACATAATCATAAATAATGTCAAACAAAACATGAATAAATAAACACAACTAATGCTTCGTCATATATTGTAAAGAATAATTAACTGTAGTGCAACATTTGGCACACAGATTGGCTAATCTGCCTTATTCAGAACTCTGTTAGTTTTGAAACACTTAATATTTACTGTGCAATGAAGGTCTGGTATGGACAGCAGAGGTTATATAATTTTGTTAGAGAAGCATGTTTTAGCTAAACTATGTATCTGCTGGACATAGTCAATTAAGAAAAATACCCTATAGAGTGAGCTTCCTGTAGTCAGGTCAGACTTAACACACAAGCATTTGTTTGATGGCACTAAACTCACATTTCAGTGTAGGATAATATTTTACACTAAATAAACCGCGTAGGTTTCACTTGGTAGCTTTTATGCTCCCATAGTCCAGATTTCCCATATGAGTTAAATTGACAATTCTTGATACAGCACTGGTTGTTGCACTGTGTGGTTTGGTTTTCTATGCTTTCCTGTCATACTGCCAAATTAGGAATAATGTACCCCATCAAATATCTGATCCCCATTTTTTCAACTTCTTGCAAACATCTAACAAGCTGTCCAACAAAGACTGAAAACTAAGGAGGAAAAATGACTCACATTGTTTAAACTGCACAGCTCTAACTGTTGTGGTCTTTAACATCTGGAAATTCTTTTTTTTTTTTTTTACAGCAGCGGTGAACTGACACTTCACTGTGCTGAGATAAAACTCCTGCTCTATTCTCCCAGTTCATCAGTGCTTTAAGAGCTCAGGTTTACTACATGAGTGACTGCAAAAGAAAGTGCTCATTATTCATTTATGAAAGGTGTAGTGTCATTTTACAAGTAGAGGCATTTGTAGCTAACCTGTGTGGTTTGTTCCACTTTTACAGTTTCTAATGATGCTTTGGACCAAAGCTAACGGTGCAAGTTTTCAAACGAGTATACATTTTCAAACAATTTGTCTTTATTTTCAGGTTCTACCAGATTCGTGCCAGTCTTAAGGTGCCACCCCGGGTCCCTCACAAAGTTGAGACCAGTCTACTTCACCCAGGAGGTAAATTAAGTTTTGAAGTTGTGTACAGTATAGACAGTTTTTTTCCCCACCACACTTAGGACCCCATTTTAACAGGACAAACACAACAGAAAGTGCAGTGTGGGCATCTCAAGCGCTATCTAGGTTCATGTAGGTCCACAGTGCAAAGTGCAAAAGGGCTGGGTGAGGTAGAATATAACTCGAAGGGTGTGGTGATTAATAAATTCACTCTTAGCCAGTCACAGCACTCTTGTGGCTCAGAAACAGCTGTGCCAATCACAATGATGCATGACAGCAACAGCTCAACAAATAGAAAGAGGCTTTTCCAAGAAATCACATTGTTGTCTGGATGGTGAAGAATAGCATGACCTTAACACACAGCGGCTCAACTTTACATCCAGAGGGAGGTGGTGCAATGATGATAGAAATAAATAATTAAAAAATGCTGATGAGGCCGTCTGTTAATCTAATGCTGTCTTAGTTGTGTTTCTAATCTTACATCATTAATGCCCACATTGCACCCTAAAATGTGACACATTAGCACCGTAAGGCATATTAAGAATAAAAGGTGAAATGCTACTTTTCTACTAAAAAGAAAGCTGGAATGGAGGTAGTTGAGCCACTGCAGATTTCAAGGTCAGGAAATTACCCAACTGTCGGAGCACTGCTTGTGCTGGTCTTTTGGCTGCCACGAAAATAGGGCTCTTGATCTTAATGCGCACAAGTTTGTATCTATACACACACACACACACACACACACACACACACACACACACACACACACACACACACACACACACACACACACA
>JBBMJY010000003.1:13772521-13803885 GCA_037833715.1 Toxotes lorentzi
CACACACACACACACACACACACACACACACACACACACACACACACACACACACACACACACACACACAGGTGAAACCTGTTCTGGTTTACCAGGTATCCTTTGTAGATCCATTTTGCTCAGTCTCTTTGCCCTCAATTCTCCAATTAAAGCCATTAATGTCATGCACTGCTGCTTTTCTTATCAGAGGGCTGGTTGTTTCCCTGTAAATGCAGGTGACACTAATTAAGTCATACTAATACTTCAGGTAGACTTGTATGTTTACTTGAATTTCATTTCAACCCTCAGATATTAGTGCTGTTTCGGGGAAAATAGTTATTGTCATTGCAAATCATGGTTCACTTAATGTTTTTTTGGCATGGCGCTGATAGGGCACACTTGCTTTTCTCACAGGCCACTCCTTGTTCTCAGTATTTCTCTAAGGCTTTGTGTATATACCCCATCCCATTTCCTAGAGACCTGTACTGATCCTTTCACAAAAAGCCCTCAGTTCTTTCTTTCATAAGTAAAGAGGATCATCAAGATAATATGTAATTCCAATTCTCAAATGTTTTATTTTCCCTTTGTATGACTTTATGAATCTTATTCAGTACAATAAATGAGGAATTGGGTACACTTTCATCTTCAGTCCAGATCTAATAAGATGTTCCTTGTCAGATAATTCCTGACACACTATTTGCTCATTTGTTTATCTATCATTGGGGTCCGAGCAGCAAAGCTGCAGGTACGCTGTTGTTTTTGTTCAGATGCTACTGCTTCTTATTTATTTTTCTCCGCTACAAGTGTTTGTGCAGCCAAAAGAGTAAAGCCTAGAAACATGAAACTTCAGGACATGGTCCCTAATGCCCCCCACAACACAGGCACCAAAACATGAGGTAGTGCTGTAATAATGAAGTTTGTGTTTTGGCTGACATATCAAGAACAGCATGTCTTAGCATCAAAATTCTTACTTCATGTCAATTTCTCATTTCATCTGCATCTTTGCACCACTGGTCCTCTGCTCTTTGTTAATCTTAACATCTAAAGAAATTTCAATATGTCAGTATGTTTGGATTTTGGAAGCCAATGGATATTCATCAAAATGTCTAACCACAAACGATTCTATCTCACATTTAACCCAAGTACCAAGGCTGTAAAATGAAGCTTATTATTTAGCCTGCGTGTCAAAATGTAAGCAGTTTGTCTCTCAGTCCTTCGGCTCAGGGTTGAAATCCTGGTGGAGGGATCATAAACTGCTTCAGATCTTCAAATGTGAGCTTGTGTTCATAGTGTGAATTGTCTCCAAGATCATCTATTCTTCTTTAACCCTGGTATGAATTTGAGGCGTAAATCCAACACGTTAAAAGTCCTAGTTTTTTATTGCAGCTAAAAATCAGTCTGACTAATATCATGATTATTCTTTATGGGTCCAAGCAGCAAAGCTGCAGGAACCCTACTGTTTTTGTACCAATTATTAAGACCAGACTCAATTTTATATGATTGATGAATATAGAGGCGCTCACTTACATTTTAAAAATCTGCTCCATTGAAAAGTCAGAATTACTCAGTTGTTTGAAAACATCAAGACCATGCAAAAACTAATAAAGAAATGTATTCAAAAATAGATACATATATACATTTCACTGCTCCTTTGTTAAAAATGTAAGAGCAGACTCAGTTTCAAATGAAAGATACATGTGCATGCATATTATTTCATTTGTTAAATATTTAAGACCATACTATATTTCAAATGAACATATGAATAAATACAGACAATTACAGAAAAACTCCATTTATCTATTATGCTAAAAGTATATAACTATAATAAGTATTTAAACTGTAAAATTCAATCAATTCATAATGTATGTTGTATGTCAAAGGTTTTGTGGAATTACAAACATAGTTTTGTTCAAGCATGCATGTACTCCTGACCTGACGTAACATGTTATATAGGAAGCTTCTAATGCAGACAGGCCACGGTCTCTCAGTTCACACACAGTTAATCATTGTGGTTTTTGTCTAGGCTCTGATCTGGCGTTTCCTGCTTCAGTCCAAGATGATGTTATCTGCAGCAAAACTTTCCAAATCCTGTACAAGAATGAAGAGGTTGTGGTCAACGATGTCCTGCTCTTCAAAGTGATGATGCTGCTAGATGAGAAGAAGGTACGTTTGAGACAGAGAGGTGGTGATTTGTTTTTTTGCCTGTGGCCCTATATTTTTCTATGTAATGCCACTGCTCTCTGCATACTAAGCATAAAGTAGATGTACACTAACAAACAGTCCAACTGAGATGAGTTTGTTTGACAGCAACACTTTGGAGACAAAGGGATTTTTTCCCCATTAACCCAAAGCGGTGTAGCTGTCAGGATGAATGTCTTTGTCAGAATTGCTTCTACTAGTTGCTCAGTGGTTTACTCACTTGAAAAACCCTGTTTTAGGATGGAGTTTCTTCTAACACCTTTCTAACAGAGCACATTGGAGTGTTTTTGACAGATCTTGCAGATGAGCTTGGTCCATCCTTTGCTTTTACACACAAACTCTAAAGTTGACGCTGTCCACTCTACAATATCCGCAGGTGGAAGAATCCCTTAATGACATGGATTTCCAGCTCTTCTTGGATTTATATTTCACAGATGGTGATTACACGTAGGTGGTGCAACATTTCAACTGCATGTACTTGTGTTAGTGTTTGTGAATTTGATATTTGCATCTCTTATGCAAATCTAACACTAAGAGGGTCCTTTTTGTCTTCCTTGTTGAATTTCCGCAGGCCAGATGATCCGAGCTCCTTACAGAACATCAGTGGCCGCACACTTCATTTGCACTTTAGCCTTCAGCGAGGCATCCACCAACACATCAATGTCATGTTTGACTACTTCCACCTGTCTGTCATCTCTGTAGCCATCCATGCCTCCCTAGTGGCACTACATCAGCCCCTTATCAGGTAAGATTGCAGCCGAACCTTGGAAAACAACATAGCAGTTGAATTTTAATTTGACAGTCCTGTGCAACGGTGAATATGAAGTAGAGAAAAGCTGTTTACAAGTGTCTCATTGAATTCTTGTGTTAATGAGCTAAGTTTGATTTCACTCCTTTTCTTTACCTAGTTTTCCTCGACCAGTGAAAACCACATGGCTTAACCGCAATGCTCCAGCACAGAGCAAAGACTCAGTCATCCCACCTCTAGAAAATGTGGTTTTCGGCAGCAGTTATGTCAAGCAAGTATCACCAGATGTAAGTGAAGCCTCTTTCTTTATTTGTACATGCTACTAAACCTCAGGGTGGTTTAAAAAAATCATAAAGATGCCACAGTTGCATTATATCACTAATTATTCTGTGTTACATACGACTAACTTCAGTACTTGATTTAAAAAATAAAACAAATGGCTGTCATAAACCTGATAATACTAAAGATATGATGTGGAACTCAAATTGTTTTCCCTTTTATTAGAGAGAAATCAAAGGGAAGGAAAGAAATAACCTGGTTTGTATTCTTTGAGCAAGGGTGCCTGCCAGTAATATGAGCTTTGATTATTACATGGACAGGACTGTGGACTCAGATTTGACAGTTCTGCACCTCAGGTAGAATGGTTTGTTTCATTTGTTGCATTTGAAGCGTGGAGGGATTTGTCAGGTTGTTGACAGATAGGACAGAATAATTGGAAACTATCAGACCACTGTCACATTTGGCCAGGAGTAATTGGCCTCTCCTGACGGAGAAAGGTGGCCAGCTAGAGCGGCCCCTGAGATGTTTCGTGAGATGAGAGGTGTAAATGTACCATCACTCCTTGGTGCATCACTAATGGGCAGCTCGGGTAGTCGATGGGTTCCTACCCATTGACTGCTTTTCAGTTCAGTACAGGAATCTGTGAAGAAGCCACTATAAAGCAATGCCATGTAGAAATTGCAGACAAAATAACTGGCTGCAAATAACTGGCAGGTTAATCTGCTGTGATTTATAGGGAGGTAGTAAAATACCAGACAGTATTGTTATTATTATTGTAATACCTGAGTAATGAGGCATACACTGTGTAGTGACATACATTTTTTATCCAGCTTCTTCTCTATAGTCTCTAAAGAAGACTGTTGCAAAAAACATTATTTTTGTTGATGAATTAAGCACTGATCTACGTATGGCAGGATTCCCACAGTGTATTGTTTGCTGGATCTCAATACACTATAAAAATATTTCCCCCTAGATTCAGTTTGGTTTTAATGCAGAATATTTAATTTAAAAAAATCGGAATTTAAATGGGCAAAAACCTCACAGATCATTTTGCTGTATCTGAGAGTTTGTTTACAAGTGCTAGAGTGTCCATAACAGCAGTAAAAGTTAGTTGAATCATCTATTGCCTCTGCTCTGTCTCTTGTCTCAGGGCAGGACATTCCTGGTATCTGACCACTGCCTGCAGCATGCCTTCAGTCTGCACCAAAACCTTTGCTCCCGTCTTCTACTTGCCTACAAGGGCCTCTTTGACTACTTCACCTCTGTTACCAAGGACCTGCCCTCCTCCCATCGAATGGAACTAGGTATACTGCATTGTGGCATGTCATAGTGTGGGTGTACACTATGTGTAGTGTGGGTTGTAAAGCAATATAATCCTAAATCCCACTTATTAAAATATGGCTCTGCACACTGTCTTTACTTGTTTTGGTTTTTGTTTTTTTACTTAAAAGCACTGAGAAGAAACAAGTACTTTCAAGGTTATACAGTATAATACCTTCTGATTCATTTTTTGCTTTGGATGGATTTTCATTGTTTTGTCTTTTCAGTGTCATTGTTGCGCACATTTTGCAAGTTTGTTGTGTTTTCATGTCATTTCACCTGATCCCTACACATTAACATATTCTACCCTTTAAAGAAACTACACAACCAGCAACCCGCTAAGTTAATTTAGGGATCAAATTATGGTTGACTAATCTTAGTTCGTTAACCTTACAAAATCATACTTGCATTCAGTAGATAAGTCTGTTAACCAGTAGACTAAAGCCAAACTGTAACTGCTCCCAAACACAAGTCATCGCTGTAACTATGACTCACCAAACCTAATCCACACAAGTGGACAGATATTAAACCATCCCAGAGGACCAGATAATAAAAAGGTTAAATATGCCTATATGTGCAATCTTACTAGCCAAGCCCAGCATGCAAGTCCTATATGAGAGAGTACTCAGAAGACCCTATCCCCGAAGTCAAAGGCACGTCTACATAGGTATGTCCCGACCCTTACAGTACCTCAAATCAGCCTGCCTTTCTTTCCCTTTTCCTCTTCACTTCAGTTTCCTTCCTGTAGAAAATACCATGTCCTCTCTATGTCCCACTTACCAGAGACGATATACTTAAACTGCTGTCATGTCATCTTTTCATAAATCTTCATATATATATATATACTCAGTCTTTCTTTCCATCTTTATAACTGACCTTGGTCAAAGAGTCTTCTAACACAGTACCACATTAGAATTTGTTGGCTCTGTCTGGTCATTTCATATCAAAAATACTTTCTGACAGCAGTGCTATCTGACACTACCTCTTCATTCAGCCTGTATTACAGGTTCTTCCTAGAACCTTCAGCATAATTATTCAATAAATTATCAAAGTGAATCTTATTAATGCTGTTCCTCTGCCTCCCCAGAGCAACTCGACTTAGAGGCCCGTCTAGATGACTTGTGTGAACAAGTTAAGGTAAGATTTGTGTAGTTCCTCCTTCAAGAAGCAGTGATGCTAAATATTAATAGGATAACAAGCCTGGCACTTTGTCAGATTGGTGTTTAGTTTATGGGGCAGGAGGGGTCCCCTGATGACAGGAATAAAATTTGTTAGTTTTTTCCTTGTATCAAGCGACGTACTATTTGGAGGATAGTGAAGTATTTTGATTAGTACTAAGTAATACTGAATTGCAGAAAGCTTAACTGGAGCCAGTCATGAGAATCCTGTCTTAATATATGTTTTTATATATTACTTTTGTTTTAATATATTGCTTTTATTCTATTATTTATTATCTTAATGTTATATGATTTGCTTTTATTTTATGATTTTAATGTAATCTGTAAAGCACTATGAATTACCTTGTGTACGAATGGTGCTATATAAATAAACCTTGCCTTGCCTTTCTAGCTACCAGGTGACTCAAGGCGTGACGTGTCAACAAATTATATAGAAGAGATCCCACTGAATCCCCTTGCTGCTAGAGAATCTGTGGGCAGGCTGGCGTGTGTTCAAAAGTAGCTTCACAGTTGGTAGAATGGCATTTAAATCTAGCCTCTGAAAGCATTTCATATTTGTGTAGGTTTAGATAACAAGTCTGTAGTGGTTGGGTCCTTGAGTCCTGATAGGTAAGCCTTTAGAATGGGAGTGAGAGGGGATGTTTTGCAGAGCTGTGGAATGATAGGAATTTCTGTAGATGATTGTGGAACATTTCGCAGGTGACGTTCCTCTTGTACGTTCAAGTGTATTGCACTTTATTTCCAAATATATCTCACGTTGGATATCCATTGACATTAGGTTAGATGCACACATGAAAGGGAGTAGATTAGCTTGCTTTCCATGCTTCATATGGACAGCAGCTTTATATGGTTATTTCAAGCAACTGAAAATATTTAGAAATTAAGGATAGCAGTATCCTACTGTCTTTGAGGCTTAACAGGTCTCTTATTTATTTTTTTTGTGAACAAAAGGAACAACCATCTCCAGGGGGAAAATGAAACTCACTCTACGTCACTGTGAAAACTACTGTTCAGAGCCACAAAACAAATGCCAAAACCATCTTCAACAAATTAATGAGCAGACAATTATAGAATATCTGTTTTAGCAGATTTTACCTACTCTAAAGCAAAACCCTCTTGCGTAGAGCTGCCATTGTTCTACAAGCTGATGATAGAGAAATATGCTCACTTGAGCCCTCTGGTGGGTGTCCTTGTACTTTTAGCAAAAAGCGGAGTCCCCTGACGAGCTTGCAGAACTGGTAAATATGAACCTGGCTCAGCTCTGCTCTCTGCTCATGGCTCTTTGGGGACAGTTCCTAGAGGTGGTGTCCCTGCAAGAGCATGTTGCCGCCCTACTAGCTATGGAGCACCACACACTAAGAGTGAGTCCCAGTTTCTGAAATCATCTACAAATGTAAATATCTGACTAGTTATCTTCAAATGCTTTCCTGCAATCCTTTGTTGACCTCATTACTTATTCAAAACTAAACTTAAACTTCGGAGTTGACGGAATCTTGTCTGTATGCTCTGTAATGTGGTGCTGTTACAGGTGAGGCGGTTTGCTGAGGCTTTCTTTTGTCTCGAACATCCACAACAATCTGCATTGGCGTATCAGGAACTACAGTAAGTTGCAGTGGCATGTTTGTCTTGATTGTGAAATATAGTGTTGCTGATGTCAAGTCTGTGCCAGTAGTTACTTGTTTGAAAGACTATAACCCAAGAATGTGAAACCCTGACTCCTGTTTTTTTTTTTCCCCCTCTCTCTTTGACTGTTACTTACCCCCCACCTGACCACAAATCAGTGCTCACAGTCACCAGCAGATGACTAATGCTATCAAAAGCTCCAGCTACTTCCTCTCATTGCCTCCGCTTCCAGTGGAATGTGCAGACCTAGATGGTGATGTTAACTCTCTGCCAATCATCTTTGAGGATAGATACCTGGATTCTATCACTGAAGGTTAGTAACACTGTATTGCGGCTTAACTAACTTACTAACTTCACAGTTATTAGGCTGTAATGATCGACTTGTTTGTTTATTGCTTGTTTGTTGTTTTTTTTTTGCCTTTTTATGTTCTACCTGGTTTCAATATTAAGATCGTGATGGACCCTGGCTGGGCATGCATAATACAAGGACTGGCGCAGTGTCCAGTAAAACGGACAAGTCCAACTCCAAGGACTGTAGTGCAGCAGCCAGTCCCATACCCGAGTCTCGTGCCTCTATGGAAAACACCTGGCCAGACAACTATGATCCACCTCCTAAGTCCAAAGGCAAGTCAGTCAAACTAAAGAAAAATTCAAAGACTGAGAACTCCAAGAAGCTGATTAGACAAGGTTCCAAGGACTCTGTAGTTTTGGTGGGCTATAAGAACCTCAAAGCTCCTTACAGTGACCCCAGCACAAAGTACAAGGAAGGGGAAGCTCCTGTAAACCAAGATGAGGAACAAGATACCTTGCAAGGGGACTCAAGTAGTTATTTAAGGACTAATGCCAATTCTGCTTTTGACTCTGGTGCCACAGCAGCACATTCTGGAAACAGTGCTGTTGTTTCTGTTGTAGATGACAATACAACTACTGCTGCTTATCAAAAAGGTTTCTTCAAAACTCTTACAAACTTGGACACACAGAATAACCCTCAGGCAGGTACTGGGGTGGACACTACGTGTAACCAATCACTCCACAAAGATGAACAAACTGACAGTGGTGGCCAGAAACTGCCACAGTGGTCTGTTGGGCTGAAACAAATTGAAGTGAAACCAAGTAACAAGGACCCACACCAAGGGGGTAAAGTAACAGTTCTTCTGCCATGTCGGACTGATGGAATTCTAAGTAATAATATTCCTGAGATAACCCAGACAGACCTCTGTGACTCACAGCAGTCTGTGGCGGACTCTGTGTTTGAAAGGTCAGGTAAAGAGGCTGCGCAGCGTATCCAGTCCTGTCTGGTCTCAGTACAGGTAAAAAGTGATTGTATCAGGCTTCCAGATGGAGGAGCCCCCAGTGCCTCGTCTCGCCTCTCAGACTCCGGCATTGAGAGTGAACCCAGCTCCTTTGCCACTCAGCTTGTTCCAGGACCACAGACTTCTGCAGGGCTGGGTGTCGCTGAATCAGGTGTTGCTGCTGCCCCACAGCCTGAGAGGCCCCTTTTGAGTACTGCACCACGGCCTGTTCAGCAAAGCACTGTGCAAAAGCCCAGTGGAGACATTCTTTACCCAGAAAATACCAGTGCTGTCAGTGGAGTCCAGTCCTCTCTCACATCCATCAACTCTTTGCCCTCAGATGATGAGGGCGAAGGTTCCTCTAGGGGCTCCAGTGGAGCTGAAGCCAGAGGCAGGAAGTCCAGTGTGTTGGTGCAGGAGCAGAGTTTAGTCTTCTCTGGGGATATCACTAACAGACCTGCCATGGCTGCCGCATACACCCCTGACAGTGGTGCGGTTGATTCTCAACTTATAAAACCTGCCACTGACTTGGAAACAGACCCCAAGTTAATAGGTGTTTCTGATTTCGGACTAGAGGGAGCAGCTGGCTCTGGAACTGTTAAAGAGTCCCGTAGTGAACCCCATACTGCCTGCCCCTCCAGTAACTCTGCCACCAGCAGCACTGACCTGGTAAAACGTGGGATGGTAGAGAACTACTTTGGCTCATGCTCTAGCACCGATGTGTCTGAGATCAGCCCTGTAGAAACATCTGCTATCACACTGGGAATTCAGACAGGACCACAGGGTGAGGAAGACGAGGACGAGACGGAGCATGAGATGATCGAGAATGGTTACTATGAGGAAGGTGAGGGCTACTCTTTTGTGAATGGTGTTGCTGATGAGGAGCGAACTGGGGTCGGGGATGCAGCCGCACAAGAGACGAGCCTTCTGTTTGAACAGCTTGGCATCGGCTACGTCTACGAAACTAAGGATTTATCAAAAGCTCCAATCTGCTCCAACCTAGCCTCAGGCAGTGTTGGATATAGCTTGGGAAGACCTCCCTGTCCCTCCACCTCCCTTTCCTCCAGCCTGCGGTGGTATGAATGTGCACCCACACCACAGATGAAAGTGTGAGTCATCTTGCAACATTTTTTTCAAATCCCACTTAATGTTGCACTTAATGCGGATAACTGTCCCATTCCACACATTATAAATTAATATTCATCAACCTATTACATTATAATTGTGCAGGTTCATCAAGGCTAAGGAAGACATGAAGCAGCTAAGGCTGCCTGGTTTCTTGTACAGTGAGGTGCCTGAGATGGCATCCACTGTGCCTTATTTCAGCTTGGAGGAAGATGAAAGCTGTGAAGAAGGCATCCACCTCATAGTCTGCGTACACGGCCTGGACGGTAGGACACCTCAAGTTAGCTTCTCTAGAGTCTTTTTTTTTTTTTTTTTTTTATTCAAAAATCAGATTGATGTCTTTCATGTTCTCTTTATCGCTGCAGGTAACAGTGCAGACCTGAGACTCGTGAAGACTTACCTGGAGCTTGGACTGCCTGGTGCTCGTATAGACTTCCTAATGTCTGAGAGGAACCAAGTGAGTGGACAAAAACACGACACTGCTGTTGTCTAAAAATCACTATTATAACACCTTTACATTGAAGTTGTGGGGGAAAATCTATTCTTGTTATTGGATTTAAACTTGGGTTATTGGATACAGGTCTTTGAGCCTGTACATGATGAGTTAACACAGCCTCGTCTTTTCCTCTGCAGAATGACACCTTCGCTGACTTTGAGTCAATGACCGACCGACTGCTGGATGAAATAGTCCAATATATTCAGATATACAACCTCACTGTGTCAAAGATAAGGTAAGGCGTTCTACTCTACCAAAGCGTAATATCAAATTGTTACTAAGAAAAACATTTTTACTGCGCTCAAGGATAAGTTCGTTATTCATTAAGTATTTGCATTGTGTAGTAAGGCATGATTACTACCTGTGACATGAAGCCCTATATTCATACTGTGGAGATACTGCAGTTTGTAACTACTATTTAGCTTGTGTCTTCTACAGCAGAGGAAATAAATATGTAGAAAAGTTTGTAAAAACAGAAAAATCACTTATTACAATAACAGTTAGAGTTTTCATAAGGTATATACATGTGTGACACTTTATCATTTAGATTGCTGAGGCAAAACATCCTGTTATTTAAATGTTACGTCACACACTAAAAGTATGTCAGTGACAGAGTTGTATATTCTGCACTGCTGGCCATTCACGCACGGTCCTCACAGTGTGAAGTGGATGTGAATCTGTTTTTGGAAATTTGCAGAAATGCTCAGACACAGAACCCCCCCCTCCCCATCTGACAGGTGTGGGGGAAGTGGATTTCCGATGATGTCCAACATATAAATCCCACATTTATTTTTATGTTTAATTTGCAGCTTTGTGGGTCATTCCTTGGGGAACCTCATTGTTCGCTCAGTGCTGAGCAGGCCCAGGTTTAAATGTTACCTGAGCAGGCTGCACACCTTCCTTTCCCTCTCTGGGCCTCACCTAGGCACACTGTACAACAGCTCTGCTCTAGTCAACACAGGTAAGTGTCAAAACATTTAACTAATTGTTGGTAGATAGCACATTTTAGCAGAGAGTCCATTAATGCTACTTTTAATCAGCTAATTGATAGTTTCTCTTTTTTTACCCTCTACTGTCACAGTGGTGGATCCTGTTAGGTAACTGTTATACTTTGTTCCTAGGCCTTTGGTTCATGCAGAAGTGGAAAAAGTCAGGGTCACTCCTGCAGCTGACGTGCCGTGATCACTCTGATCCTCGCCAAACTTTCCTTTACAAGCTCAGCAAGAAATCTGGTTAGCTTTGTTATTTCCTTTTTTTTCAGTTAAAGATGTGCATATGGAATATAAGATTGTAGAGGTAACTTTTTCTATCAATCTGCTTTTGAAGGTCTGCAGTTTTTCAAGAATGTGGTGCTGGTGGGGTCACTGCAGGATCGCTATGTCCCCTATCATTCTGCTCGAATAGAAATGTGCAAAACTGCATTAAAGGACAAACAAACAGGTGGGTTGAAGCAAGCTCCTTGTAGGGGACACTGATGTAATGACTTTTCAGGACAAGATGTTTTTGGTAGATTCAGGTGTGACGCAGATTCTAAATTTGGGGAAGAGCAAACAAGCAGAACAAGTCCTAAGGGCTCTGACACACCAAGCCCTAGTGGGCTGTTTGGCTCTATTTCACCCATTTAGTGCATTTCCTGCTTATTATGTACAATTTTCAGTGTAGTTTGTAAGTACAAAACTATTTTTGGCGCTGCTCTTCAAGGGTGATTGAGGATGTTTTTTTCTTTCCCGCCTTTTTTTTTGTTACTTCTTTACACTCCCCTCTCCTCAGTTTTCTTAGTTTTTTAACTGAAAAGGATAAAATCAATTTAGACTAAATCGACGCTGCCTAAATTTGTCTACAAACTAAATCTCATGCTATCATACAATTTTTTTTTTTTACAATTTTGGGTTTAATTTGACTGAAGAACATCAAATGGACCAAACCTTGCCCTGTTCAGCCTGTTTCTCCCTTGTCTATTACCAGGTCCTGTGTACGCTGAGATGATTGAGAACCTGCTGCTGCCAGTACTTCAGAGCAAAGACTGTAATCTAGTGCGATATGATGTCATTCATGCCCTGCCCAACACCGCCAACTCTCTTATTGGCCGGGCCGCCCACATCGCCGTCCTTGATTCTGAGATCTTCCTGGAGAAGTTCTTCCTCGTTGCAGGCCTAAAGTTCTTTCAGTAGAACTGCGGCAGAATCAAACACATGGCTGGACGAGAGGAATGTGGAGCTAATACCTCACTGCATCTAAACCTTATTCTGATTACGGTATCTGGATTATCTCTTGGTTTTTACAAACATGTACTTACTTTTAAAAGACACATGGGCAAAATCACAGTTTCTTTCATTTCATATTTGTATTGGAATCATGGTGGATTTTTATTTTTCTACTGCCATTTTTAAAACATTGTGTTGGGTTTTTTTTGTGTTTGGGAAATGATTTCCTTCTCATCATATGCTATACTTTCAGTGTTATTTATATGTTATGTTTTTCTCCAAGTAATTCAATTAATTTTAGATGCTGAACTGGAAATGTAGCTGCTACAAAAAAGAAATGGCTGTTTTGGTGAGCTGGCCCATGTCAAGTCTGCACATACTGTCCTCACCATTGCACCATGTTTTTTTCCACCAATTTTAAGAGACACTGCATTGATTTGCACCACAACTACATTTTAAAAGCTTTTGTACTGAAAATGGTCATTTGTACAAGTTACTTTTTTATCAACAATTTTCCATCATTTTTAAAGGCAAAGATTGCATTTGAAATAGGATTGTTGCTCAGACTTTGCAGCCTTGGCTTTGGTCTTAATACTTTATGCTGTTCCTTGCCATTGCAGCATTCTGCACATGTACCCAACCTGGTGTTGGGAGAATAAAGCTTTGCCTACAACATAGCAACATTTTATTACAGGGGTTTAAAGCAATGATCATGATTCAGCAAAAGCACAGGTTGGTAATATGAACTTGTTTTGTTGAAAGTATTTGGTTGGTATCACAGTGATTATTTATGTTTAAACTGGAAAGTATTGCTTGGAATTAAAAAAAAAAAAAAGTTTCTTGGATAGTTTATATATCATCATATTCTGCCATTAAATATGCATATTATGAAGTTGGTTGTATGACCTTCCTTTCTTTCCTGAGGTAATTCAGTATTTGAAAAGTTGTGTCACTTCTGATCTCAGGGGGTTTGGTACACTAAATGCATGGGTTATTAAATAATTTCACATAATGTACCAAAACAGTCTTGACAAATATGAGTGAAGGTGGGGTTCCTGCAGTTTATAATTATTTTTTTTCTTCATCATTTTAATGAGGGAACTAATTTTAGTTAAATCTAGTCTTGAGTTAGATGAATGAGCAGCTCCGGTTGTTGGATTTGGTTGATCATGAATGCACACATGTAGCAGTAATGGTAATCTTATACTTTCTTTAGTACTTCGATTTTGAAGTTTGCATTCTTTGTGTGGTGTCATGTTTTTCAATGACTTTCTGGGATTAATGTTTTTTTTTTTTTTTTTTTTAATTTTCCTTTTTGCAGTGGAGCAAATGGCCCTGCAGATGGCAGTATCGCAGTGAGGCGTGTTCTTTTAAAGACCTACAGTGAATGTGGGAGTTTGTGTGAACTGTATAAAATTACTATATCAGTTTGAAGGCCAATAATTATCAATGATGCCTCTAATAGTGATTATATCAGAATATCATTTAGTATTACTGTGTATGATGTAGGCCTGTGCATGATCCCAGGAGTGTCTAATGTAGTTTGAACCACTGAAATCCCTTAAGCGACTTACTGATTGGACACGACTGTGTTACGGCAATACAGAATTTTACTGACTGACAACTGACTGAACTGGTCCTGTACAGGGACACACAATTTCTTTCCACAAGATAGTGGAAGATGAACCATTTTCCCCTAGTCTTTACTGAAATCTTAAGCTCGCAGAAGTTTATAAAGGACATACATATTTATACATATAAGCAGTATTAAGCACAGTAGACTGATATCTTTATTCCAACACGCAAATAAAAAATACAAGTGGGTGCATTCAGTCTATGGGTGATACACCTTCACCATAGCAAGTGCCATGCTAATTGGTCACATGGTGTGGTTTGACAGTCAAAGCAGGAGCCCGTGCACCTCATCCACAATAAGATAAGAACAAGTCTCCGATTCAGGTCCGATATATTTGTCAGAATACTAGAAAAATAATTGAAAATATACTGCTGGTAACCAGTAAAAAGACTCTGACCAGGAAATGGCTAACACAGGAGAGCCCAACTCTAAATGTATGGATGGAGATTACAATGGACATTTATAAAATGGAGAGGATAACAGCATCTATTAATCATAAATTGGACCAATTTGCCTCCTACTGGGAAAATTGGATTAACTATGTAACGCCCCTTTTTATTGTTTTCTTTGTTTTCTAGTTTTTGTTTTTTCTCCTTTTGTTTGTTTTTCAAAACGAGAGCTCATACTTGTATGAACATGTACAACGGATGTCAAATATGCTCTGTAAAAGAAAACCTAATAAAAAATTAATTAATTTTAAAAAAAAAAAGAAAAAGAATTGAAAAATCTAAAGGTTTTCCAGGGAAGAAAACCTGTTAGTATTCCTGCCTAGTTCAGTCCCTACTGGTGTCCATACTTCCCGTTAGCACCTCTAATTAGCACTACATCGCTCTACCAACACAAAACATCGTGGGGATATATGTGGGAGGTATTGTATTGTCTTGAAATATTGTGATATTTATTCCTATATTTTTTAAAGAAAAATGTGTCGTTTTTTGTGAATTTACACGCGATAAAAACGAAAAGAATTATTCACTAGAACGTGAAAATGATGAAGATTTCCAACAAGTATTCAAGCAAAACACAACACCCCCACAACTATCCAGAATGGTACGGCCCAATCGTTTGGGCTTCGCCGGGGTAGAAGAAGTTACAACACGCAATGGAGAAGGGGGTAGAAGCTGGTGTCCTGTTTACTTCTGTTATGTTTTTATTCGGATGAAAAAAAAAAAAGACTGTGTGTCTGAACAAGGTTTAAGAAGACCTGCGACTGAAGTGTGAACCCCTTCGCCTCGTATAATATGATGGTAAGTACCTGACTGCCACATAGCTAGCTAAATGAGTAGTCAGTTAGTGATGCACTTGTTGCATTAGGTTACTGTCCCATCCACTCAAACACAGTTCCCAGGAAAATGTCTAACGTAACCACGGCTGGGAGTAAGAAGCATTATGAAAACTATTTTAAAGGTTCTCTCCCTCAGTGTATCTCACTCATTAATTTGTATATCTGACTTACTACTCAGAAACAGACGCAACTGGCTTACAATGTTACACTAAACAGCGTTAACTTATTAAACGACAGTTTGATAATTTAGAGAAAAAATGGGAACCGTGGAAAACTGGAAGTTTCAATGCATATGGATTAACTTTAACACGCTATAGTCCCTCTGTTGACCAAGTTTGTGAAAACTGTTTTTATTCTAGCGTTACAGAAATCATTGAACCCTGATATAAATGTGCCTATCGGGGCAAGAAATGCACTGCTCCCCCACTGAAAAGCTGGATCACCCTATTGTTTTCAAGTGGGATGAGCGTAAATGGTATTCCCCTGTTTATTAAGACCCCCCTCCCTCCCTCCTTATGTTATTCCTTGGTGGTTTTAGCAGACAGTGAGGATCCCTGGCACTTCAGAGAGCTTGCACAGTGCAGAGGGGATGTTGTTTTTCCAACAGCCAGCAGTGTGCTTAGAAGCAGGGATTATAACAAGTCTTGGACGGGAATTATGGCATACAGATGGCTGCTCTCATGTGATGCCAGGTTTCACTCTGGTCAGCAATAAGGGGAATGTCTGAAGACGTCAGCCAGCACTGTTTGGGCTGATAGTAAACTTGTTTTGCAGGTGGGATACAGTTAAGACTTTTTTGTATACCGATAGTATTCTCATCAGTAACTCAGTACTTTCCTTGCTTTACACCAGCTGTCACTGATATCCCAGATACATTGTGATTGAACATGACAGCACTGATAACAAGGATAACATGTTTGCTGCCTGTTGTTTTTTGTTTTACATTTGAATGTAAGGGTGAAAACTTAGTGTATTGAGCTCTTAAGTAAACCTAATTGCATTTTAATTAAGTATGGGGAAAAGTCTTCAATGTAAACAAACCAAATGCAAAGGGGAAGGGGGGTGTGCTTGTTTAGCCACATGCTAAAACAAGCATAAAAGAAAAAACACCCACAAGACCAAGACCATCCAAATTCCTATGCAAAGCATTTTTTTCTCCTTAGAAATCTGTTTCTGTTTTTCAGTCTGTTGCTTCTTGCATCAGTTGCTCATAAATTGATCACAAATGTCTGCAGCCATTATATATATATGGAGCCACTACTCTCTCATTGTGGGCACAAATGATGTTGAAGAAGACTCAATAAGTAGATAATGATTTTAAAAAATGATGTAGGAATTAATTGCATTGTCAGAGTGGAAAAAAATACTTGGGTCTGTTGAGTTTTTGTACCATTTTACTACAGTTTTAGAGTAAATGTACAGTATAGTTTGACTCTTGTCATAAACAAGTCAGATGTTCATACTACTGGAATTTCAGGTTTTTTAAATGTCTGTTTGCACTGACACCTAGATGTGAGTGAGGATGTGTTTGAACATGTCCATAAATCCTATTTGTTGAGACAAATCTTTTGCCCTGTGAGCCAGGAACATTCCCTTTTTGTAATTCCCACAGTGTTTCGTGCACTGGCAACACCTTCATAATGTTAGATGTAGTGTTTTTATTTTCTTATGATTTATCTCAGCAGTAAGTCCTGTTGCATCAGGTGTTTTTAAATGAAAATACTGATCTCCTGAAGAGCTAGGTGTAAAAAGACACAACTATGCCACAGAGAAAGAGCAGTGTGCTTGACCAAGAATCTCTTACCGTGTTTTGGTTTCTAAAATCAAAGATATTTTCTATTTTTTATTTGAATGAGATTGGCACAAGAGCAGGCTGCTTCAGTTACAAATCTTTTTTTGTCCTCTGTATTCTTTGTTTTACTGGTTTACTGGTTATCGTCCAGAGCAGGATTTAAGGGATTTAGAGTCGGCGTGCAGCAGTAATTAACCTGATTAATTGATTCTGAGACCTTAATCAGATGAGCCTTGTACCAGTTGGGGCTTTGGTTCAGCATAGTGGGCCAAGTTTTATGTGAGCCTTGCTTGCAAGTAGACTGTCCCTCTCCACCATGGCCGTTTGTTTTAGTGTGTGGACGATTCTGAAATAATGCAATTCAATTCCTTTTTATAATTTTGTGTGTAGATGCTGTCAAAATAGAAAGGGGATGCACAAGGATAATCTGATTGATTATTCCCAGTTAATGACTATTAGGATTACAGTATGATAAGCTCATTTAATTTGCCCAACTATTTCCCTGTTTTTCATTTATACATTGTGGTGGTGTTTGCTAATGATGCGGGTCGGGATGCTTTTTAAGGCAGACCAACTTATGTCATTCATTTGTCATGTAGTCATGTATTTGATTAATGTTTTGGATATTATCCCTCTGGCAGATAATTGTGATAGGAAAACATTTGTCCTCCGCATGGATCGCCCCTTCTGAGGGCGATCCATGTGGAGGACAAATGTTTTCTTGATTGTGGGTTAATGGGAGACATCGGTGTACTTATGTCTGAGTATGGGAGTGTTTTTGCTATGATGGACAGTATGCTAATGCAATATCAATGCTAAACACCCTTAAATGAAGGCGTCCTAAGTTGTTGTATTTAATTTGTGAATCGTATCTTACACAAGAGTTAATAATCTGTTTTTAAATTCCATTCTGCTGTCTTCATAATTCACATTGAACTGTTGTTGGGTCATGTTTTTTTAATTACTTTGCTTATCTCACTCTGATGTCATCTATCTTTTTAGATACAACATGGACAAGCTGCCCTGGGACAGATAAGAAGTGAAGGATAGAGAAAGCAAGAGAAGCAGTTCAACAGAGAGAGTACTTATCACAGACAGACAGAAGACATTATGTCCACCTCGATAAAGCAAGAGAGGACTATTTGTGTTCTCCTCCCCAACAAAGACCAGCTGGACATCGCTGTCTGGGTGAGTGTTTAATATGTCTCTTGTTGTCTTCTTGAGTACCACTAAGAGATCTTAACAGATGGTCAGAGATCTGTTTAGCACTACAATGTTTTGGCTGCACCACACAGTTTTTGCACATTGTGAATGCAGACTGAATACAGTATTTTTCTTTGTCTTTTCACCTGCTACAGCCAAAGTCCACAGGGCAGGATGTTTTTAATGGCGTCACAGAGCTTCTAGGAATCAAAGAGCTTCACTTCTTTGGCCTCACAGTTGTGAGAGGTAAGTTCATTCATCGTTGACCCCTCAGCCTTTGAACCTGAAAGGACTGTTCACTCTAGAGTACACAGCAACATTGTCAGAAGACTGAAAATACAGTAGGGAGTTTTGTCCGATCGGCTCATGCACTTACCACATTTCAGCTGTCAGGCTGCAAACAAGAGCATCATGTTTGGATTATGACAGCGATTTACAGCAGGGCTTTGCAGTGCCACCCTTGTGGTGTCACTTGTTTGTGTAATATTGGGCAAAATGTTTTCTGCCAAAAGGCTATTTCACTAAAACCAAAAAAAAAACATTCTACTCCCAGTCTGTATAATTGAATGGTGTAATCCACTTACTTTCTGTTTCATTGTGTTCCTGCTCTCTGTCTCTGTACAAATACATCGAAATGCCTTGGTAATCTTGTGTGGCTCACCACTCGAACAAGCAGCCTTTTGTTTTTGTGGTGTTGGTCCAGCGATCACTTAGGCCTGGATTCCTGCAATATTAACTTCATTAAGCCTGGAATGCACCCTTGCATTCCTCCTCTTCACTGAGGGGAGGGATGGATTGATGATGGGAAGAGGTGGGCGGCAGGGGAGGTAAAAGAGATTGGGGGGGCATCGTCATGACACAGGCCGTCTTACTCAGTTCTTACTCAGAGGTCTCAATGAAGGATGAGAGGTGAAGATGTTGGAATGAGTCAGAGTGGGGCAAAGACGAGCTGAAAGGAGAGATGGATGGTTAACGGAACAAGTTGTGAAACAGCTTGTTGAACATGATTTGGGTTGCACAAAGTTGAAACAAAAAGAGATAAGGTGAACCTAAAAGAACATGCTCATGTCATGACTCACAGGACCAGGTGGAGAGAGACACGACATCCTCGTTCTGAACACAAGTTACAAACAGCTTTTTAGGCCCTCTGTTGACATTTTTTTAATTAATCAACAATAACATTAGTTATATTCTGGGGATTGCAGGATAAATAAATAATGGTAAAAGATTAGAGCTATGATAGGTCGCATTAACATTAGCATTGCTGTCATTAGCTTCCTTGTAGCCTCGTTCACAAACAGAAGAACAAGGGCTTTTTTCTTTTACCCTAATGAATCCCATTGTTGGGCAAATTTTACGCTTGGTCGCATTATTGTTTTGTTTGCTCACTAACTGTCTGCTTGTTTCCCGATTGTTCTTCTCTATCCCAGACAATGAGCACATATTTTTGGACATGGAGGAGAAACTGACTAAGTACTTTCCTAAGGAATGGAAGCAAGATTCAGGAAAGGTAAGACTGCCTGTTGCGAAGGGCAGCAAATTTTGATCCTGTAAATTAGAAGCATTTTTTTTTTTTTTTTTTTTGTGAGCCACTCTCCCAACTATTATACTTGTCAGTTAACTGGGAGGCACAGTTCAGTGGCCTACATGCCACAACTTTTCATTTAGCATGACAAAAAAAGTGCTAACACACATGGGCCTACTCTGACACATCTTTTTCTTCATACAGGCATTACAGAAGAGACCTTTGCCTCTAGTACTCTGCCTCAAAGTGCAGTACTACGTAGAGAATGGTAGACTCCTTTGGTATGTTCCTCTCTATAAACATATTCCTCAACATTACATTTATTGCTTTTATTTTATTTTTTTTTTTTTTTCATTCATCTTTGTCCTCCTTTCTGACATCTTTTCGTGCCCCGTCTTCCTACGCTTATTTATTTTGTGTGTGTGTGTGTCCGGTACCAGTGAACGAAAGGCAAGACATTTATACTACTCTGATTTGCGCGAGCGTGTGCTTCGCTCTGAGTGTCGTCAGCAAGAGGAGGTGTACTTCCAGCTGGCAGGTTACGCCTTGCAGGCTGACCTCGGTGACCACCCCCCACCCAGGGAGTATACGGAGATCACCCCTTACTTTGAACCCAAGGATTATTTTCCCCCTTGGGTAAGTGTTAGCGGCAGCAGATTTAAAAAAAAAAAAAAACTGAATAGATTTTAACACTTTATATTTCGAGGTTATGTTATAATCTGCGCCTAATACATGTATGTGCCTTCTTCCCTCTGTAGATTGTAGCTAAGCGTGGAGTGAACTACCTCCTCTGCCATGGGCCCAAAGTGCATCAGGAGCTATGGGGCATGTCTACCCGCGATGCCATCCTGCTCTTCATCAGGGAGTCATGTCGACTGGAGGATGTACCCGTCACGTTCTACAGACTGCAAAAGGTCATGAATCAGTTTAGCATTTCAGTTTCATCAGATTAAACCAGTTGCTGAATTGGAGTTTTTGTAGCTCACACTATACTGCAGGGTTATTTGCATAATGGGTTTATATAATTAAAATCAGAAATACTGATTATTTAGGCTGGTGGCTAAAGAAATTTCTTTTTTTTTATCTATAGCATGTTTCTTTCCAACACAAACACAGTTAGTTTGGCTTCATTTGAGCTGTGCTGGACAAATAACTCTGGGGCAGTTATGTAACCCTGTATCTATTCCAGTTTATTATCCTCCCCATTGGAAACTCACTCATCTACTGAGGGATATTTTGAAGATTGGCCTACCCGTTGCATAATGCGTCATTCCTTTACATTTGTTGTTAGCAGCAGCTGAGTGTGTTTCCCGGTGAACTAAGAGAGAGGCTTAGCTGTGGAAGAACTATCTTATCTTGACCTGCTCAGATGCCTCTCTGACATCTCATCATTCATTTGTCCAGGACAAAAAGGAGGAGAGAGGAACAGCGTTGCTCGGGCTGACCCTCCGAGGAATGCAGGTTTATCAGGTGCGTGCATGTGTGAGTGTGTTTTTCATGCATAGTAGGGAATCTGCGTTTGCTCAAAGATTCAGTCTTTGTATCTGTAGTCCTATAAAACCTCTGACTAGACGAATGAGGAATGTGTGGGATTGCCACCAACAGCAGTGCATGAGGAGATAGGAGCCGTCTGCCGTGCCCGTCAGTTGTTTGATCTGTCCATCAGGGGCCATCTGGGGGGGATTAGGACTCCAGGCCTGGCTGATTAAAGAGCCAACAGACCGTGAGATACCTCGAGAAGCCCTTAGTCTCTTCGCCAAGACCAGATGGATCCTGTGAACAAAAAGACAGTTGATTATTGATAACTAATTTTACAATGCATCCCGATATCTGTTTTGCTTTTTTCAAATGCAAAAGATCATAAGCATTTGAGCTACTTCTTTTAATTGTGTGTGTGTGTGTGTGTGTGTGTGTTCATAGGAGGTGAACAACATTCGACAGCTGCTGTATGACTTCCCCTGGTCAAACGTAGGACGTCTCACCTTCCTGGTATGCCCACTGCCAATCTTCATTTACCATTAAGAGTAGTTGTAGTCGTCATAATTATTTAATGAGCATTATCTTTGCTCACTATGTATATTATGTTGTCCTGTTCAGGGTAAGAAATTCGAGATCCAGCCAGATGGCTTGCCATCAGCTAGGAAGTTGGTTTACTACACTGGGTCATCGTTCCGCTCTCGCCACCTCCTGCTGCACCTGAGCAGCAGCCATCGCCTCTACCTCAGCCTCCAGCCTGCCCTCAAACACCTACGCCAGCTGGAGGAGAGCGAAGGTAGGGGAGGGAGGACTGAAGAAAGGACAAGATTAGTATCAGTGATAATTACAGTTTGGCTGCGTGCCACTTGTACTCAACAGAGCACTCAGGCAGCAACTGTAAGTTAAATGCATTGTTAAAGAAAAGTCGGTTTTTCTTGCACAAAAAAATCTAAAGGGTTTGAAGTACAATTGTTAAAATATATAATATTTTGTATTCCTCTTCTACATTTGGAAAAACATAACATATTAATCTTGAGTTGTCAATGCTTCCTTCTAGAGAAAAAGCGTTACAGAGAGTCATACATCAGCGATGACCTGGACAGCGAGAGCAGCCCTGGTCTGTCTCGACACTCGACCAGCAGCTCTGGAATCGAAGCTGATGCCCGCCAACACAGCATCTCCACAGAGATGGCCTCTATGGATGAGGAAGGTCAACAGCAAGGAGAAAAGTGTTTTAGTTCAGCAGCCAGCCGTGGCAGCTCACATACCTCTGGGTTTGATGCAGACAGCAAGGCTCGAATAGAAGATGAGGGGTGGCAAGAAGACGGTGAGAGGATTTTTAGACTGAATTACTGTTACTGTCTCATCGCCTGCCTTCACCCTTACCCTTAACTGAGGTGTACATGGTGGTAAAACGAACCACAAGACTGTGAAATAGTGATGTTGATGATTAATATATGGACATATGTATATAAAGCATTTACCATCATTAAGGACTGTTGGCTTAGCGTTATTTGTGCATCCCTGGGACATCAATTTTTTTTTGTTCATTGTGCTCTAAATGCATGTATGTCCTCTGCAGATTAGTTCTTTTTATCCTTTTAATAATCGCATTTCTAATACTTTTATCTTTAGAGATCAAGACCAGTGTTGGAACTCCAAAGGAGGTTCTTGTGGATGATCCTGATGAGATGTTCCAGCTGGCTGATCTCCTTGAAGGGGTGTCAGTGGATTGTGCAGAACTCTCCTTAGACTCTCATTCATCAGGTGTGAATCTGATTTTGACATACAGGATTTTATCTAAACTATATTTTATTTGTAATCATCACACCAGTGAAAACAAAATTGTACTCTGAAATACTGTTTGCTCACCTCTTTGTCAAACTCTTGTGGGCTCTACAGACAACAAAGTGTCTCCCCCAGACAATGATGAAGAGCTTGGAAAATTACGCAACAACGAAATGTTAAAACAGGTTGGTCATATTTTTTTTTTTTTCTTACCTTCATTTTCTTCACTTAGATTAGATTCATGTGTATTCTTACCTTTTATCTTTACCTCCTGTCTCTATTCAAGCTGCTGAAATCTAGGGCACATGTGTGCGTGGATCGGCACAGCCACAGTCTAGATGATGTTCGTCTGTTCCCGCCTCCGGCACCCCTGGGGACAACACTGCCGCCTGATTCCTCTCACAGCTATACCTTTGGGCTCCCAGATGTCTCAACAAAGCCTAAGACGCCTGTTGATCACAGTTATTACCCCCTTTTGCTCTGCCAAGCCAAACCTTCATTCTATGGCCGCAGGTCAACCAACAGCCTCTCCCTGGACATGTTAGGCGATGAACAATTCCTAGAATTCATACTTTGAATACGTCAAGCGCTGATGTTCACCAGTGCGCCTGTTCTCATCCTTCATTTAGAGCGCAACTTGACTCGTAGGTCACCAACACATGAATGTTTGTGTTTTCTGTGTGGTGATGATGACGACAACGAGGGATGCGTATGCTTCAAAATGCAGAGAGACGTTACTGAAAGTGCCCCCTCATTTCACTTAGAAAAGCTTTAGTCATTTCAGTCAGTAAACGGAGCATATTTATTAATGTTGTATATTGTGTACACACTACTTGCACTATTTTATTACATTTTATCTTCTTTGAGCAAAACTATTTCTAATCAATTTTGTTGTATTTTGTAAATTTGTTAAAAACTTCTCTGAAATGTCTGAGTAGGTTAAATGTTGAGGGCATAAAATTTGACAGTAACTGACGTTTTTAAGGCAATGCAGCCATGTGCTGCATTTCACATTCATAAGATGGGGCTTACTTTCCCTGTCATTAGCCTTTTTTTTTCAACATAAATGCTTAAATTTCCTTCTTGTATCTCCAGAAGCCATGGTGCTAAAGTTTGTGCTCTGATTTTTCTTTGTCCTCTTTTTTTTTTTTCTAAATCATATTTTATAATGTACTCTATTTTTGTATAGTGTGCTCTGTCATGCATTTCCTATTAGTCTGCCACAGCAATGTAGCTGCTGATGTGGAAAATTGAACCTCTTTACAGCTGGTAATGCATTCATCCAAAGCTTCCCCATTCTATACTCCCGCTTTTGTAATTACAGCAGAAAAGTATTATTTGTAAAGCACTGTTTCTGTAACCAGTAAGTGTCTAATGAATCTGCAGTATTTTTCTATTAGATGACCCCCAAACAAAGAGCCTTTGTCAGTTTTTTCCTGACATTATTTTCAGTTTTGTAAATGACATTTGGTATGCTGAAGAACTTATGTCTTTAACCAGTTTGAGGTCACTGGAAAAGAATATCAGTCCTTTAATTACAGAAAAACTTTTACACAATGCCAATAATGTATGAATAACTGACAGTGTTAAATCAAAATACTAAACAATTCATTTTTATCTAAAGCACTGTTTTTATCATAGTGAAAATAAATCCTTAATACCGCTGAATAAAACCAGTTGTTTGGTAATTTTCTTTTAAAATTTCGCATCTACTCTATGGCTGTGGAAGTGTGAGCAGTATTCCTTAACCGACATGACCACCTCTCGCGAGAGTTTGGGATTACGATTCCGGAAGTTTACATTCTGTTCGGTAAAACGTGTCGCTCATGGCAGTGGGGAGAAGAGCCGGTTGTGGGGTAACGCTAACTCGCTTCTTTCTGACCCTGTAGCACTTCTTTAAAATGTATTCTGTTTTAATTAACGCGGTCCTGTCCAGCTCTCCTGACTATGACCGTTTGTTTGAGTCTCTGTCCTGGCCGAGTGAGTCGTGGCCGGGGACGGAGCGGGTGGAGGCGCTGACAGCCTTCGTTGAAGGGCTCGGACCGCTTTTGGCAGACTCGGACACGACTCCGTCTGCATTTGCGAAAAGACGAAGCATTCAAGATAAAATTGAGTCGGTTATTTGGACGCAGTGTCTGCCTCTCTTCTCCAGAATATCAGCGGAAGCCGACGAAGGCGTGCGGTGCAGGGAGAGTACAGCAGCTGCCTGCCGACTCGTGAGTGTCTGTGTCCCGCTGTGTGACGATGCGGTGCCGGGGCGCGTGGCTCTGTCCGTCCTGCCCTCGCTCCAGCTGTCAGAGGAGGATCTACCTGGTCCGGGACGACTCAGCGTGGAGATTGCAAGTGAAGTCATGGCTGCTCTCATACCTTCTCTGTCAGCGGATGAACAGCTCACTCTCACCACCCTGTCATCCGCCTTGTCCTGCATCAAAACACTCCCTGATGCTTTGGTCTCCAAAATCACAGTCAGGCTTCTCTTGACTCTCTTGAACTGCTGCAGCGGTGCGAGGTTAAAAAGCATCCTCAAGGTGATCCTGGATGATCTGTGCAGCTGGCACTGCACTGACAGCACACCTGTGGTCACAGAGAGAGCGCTGCTATGTTTGACCGCCATGTCAGACCACCTGCTGAAACCTAACAACCCCTCCTCCCCCTCCACCTCCCTCTCCTGTGAGCCTGATCCTCGTCTGTCCCTCCAGTTTTGGAGGATGGTTCAGGATGGACTGACGCACCGAGACAGCGTATCACGTAAGAGGGCGCTGTACCTGCTGAAAAGGTGTGTGGCCCTGTCAGAGGAGGAGCAGCTGGACTGTCCTCTCTGTCCATCAGGAGAAGGTAAAATGCACAAACATTGTACTAACTTCAAGTTCACTGATGTTGTTTTGTTGGTTTGTTTTCTTACTGTTCTTGAAATTGTTGCAGACGAGACATTGTTCAAATGGGACCCCAACAGGAGCAAGTTGCTTAGAGAGTTCTGGGAGGATTATGCGCTTGTGATGGAGACTCTGGAGGAAAACCAGGTAGACACATGGTTGGATTACCACAACCAGTTCAGCAGACGGCATCATGGTACAGCTTTGTAACATTGCTTCTCTCTTCGTCCTCCGCAGATTCACGTTGTTCGGCCGGTTCTAAACAGAATAGACACGTTGATCCAAACAACAGTGAATGATAGTCAGGGTAACATTGGAACTGGGCAAAGTAAGAAGTTACTTCATATTAATATATAATTAAAAAACTAATTAAGCAAAATAAGTACTTGGCAAGTTAAATAAAGTCATGCAAAAACAAACGTTTTATTCACTTGAAAAGACAATAATGATACAAAAGTAACCCAGTGTAAAAAAAACATGAAGCTCCAGCCTGGTTGTACCTGTTCTCTGAGTCAGTTCTCTGTCTGTGCTGTAGCTTCAGGCGAAGGCCTCTTCCACCCCTCATGGCTGCTGTGTGTGTACCAGCGGATGTTCCACAGTGAGAATAAATCCTTAATGAGAGAGGGAGTGTGTCATCTGCTCCAGCTGCAGGTCCTCCAGCAGCCAGCCTTTGCTCTGGCCTTTTCTCAGGTACAGGCACAGACACAAGTTAGGCTTATTTGTTCAATTTCACAGAAATCGTTCAAGTTAAATTTGGGCATTAAAGTTTTCTCTTCTTTTGTTTCCCAGTTTATCGTTGGCCCTTTTATGGATGTTCTTTCTGAAACTTCACTCTTCCAGAGGTGAGGATTACTGCTGGCAACACTGTGTTACTAAGAGTTGTTTTTTGTTTTGTTTTGGGTTTTTTTTTTTTTGCACCAGTCTTAACCCACCTTCTGTCCATGTGCAGGTCGGCTGGGCAGAGTGTAGGAGATTGTCCTGAGCTCGGGGCTAAGCTCCAAGTCTTCATGGCCACCTTCTTCAGTAGCCTACCATCAGAGCAAAGAGGTACAGCAAAACCGAAGCCACATGTTAACAAAGCTCTGACTCACTTCTCATGGCTTTAAAGCTTGTCTGTCTCTGACTGTTGTGTTTGCTTTTTAGGCTGTGTGTTGCTGCAGCTGATTCAGCAGCTGAGCTCTAAGCACTGGTGTGCTGTACCCCTCCTCTTCCTCTCCCAGGCTCTATCCAAACTCCCCCCAAGTCCGGTGCTGGGGATCGAAGGACTCACTGCCCTAAGGTACCTCATTGTGTTTACAGTTAGACAGACTGCGTCGTAGCTGGTAATGCTTGATATGGATGCTCATTTGGTCTGTGGTGTGTTACAGGGAGGTGCTGCGTTGCACCATGATCACTCATCAGGTTTTGTTGAGAGGAGCTGCCCAGTGCTTCCTGCTGAATAGCGCCCTCTGTCTCACAGAAGTGGTAAGACACAAATAATGCTTCCAATTTAATATTACAGCTTTCACACACAGCTCAAAAGGTCAGGAGTAGTAATATTGAATTGTCTTTTTTTTCAGAGTGCAGTGACCCTAGATGATGTCTTTAGTTTCCTGATGCATTTCCGTGCAGACGAGTCACTGTGTAGAGGGACACAGATCTGGAATCAGGTACAGTGCATCAGATGCATATGAAGGAACACTCAGCCTAACACGTGTGAAAGTGGTACATTAGTGAAGTTCTGTGGTCGACTCATTGCTGCCCTACATGTCCGTGACACCACTGCAGTTGTGTTCCTGGCTATCAGACAACGAAGGCAGTTTCAAGCCCAGGCTCATGGATGGTGATTACACTGGTGCTGCCACAAAGAAAGAAACCGTAAGAGGCTACGTTCAAGGCGAGATACATGCTTATCTTCGAGTCCCAGCTAGCACAGGTAAGTCTGAAGTTAGGCATTCATATATAAAATGAATAATTCCATCTGCAGACATGATTATTCTTCAGGTTTTTACAGTCAATTTTCTCACTCCCCAGGTCAGACTGAGAGGCTACCTGACTCTAAAGAGGCTGATAAGTTGGCCAGGGCTGTTTTGCTGTGTTTGGACATGGAGAAGAGTCAACCTGGTGCAGATATCGCTAACACTCTGGAGGCATTACTGTCTCCTCTGCTGGACACCCTGAGGAGAGTCCGCACTAATATCTACTTGCCTCTGCGTAAGAGTGACAAGAGCCTGCAGCTTGTGCTCCGACTGTTCCAGCTCGGTGAACCACCAAGTTGTCAACGAGTCGGAGCGGAGCAAGGTGTGTAATGAAATTCTGATCATTGAATGACTTATAATTTTGTTATTAAGTCTTCTAACTTTCTCAGGGACCGTCGTTCACTTACATACGTATAGAAAAAAAGTAAAAATTGACAGTATTACAATTTTCAAGTTAACAACACTCTTCACACACTCCTGACCAACTCAGGAGAGTGTGACATTCACCTCTTCTCACTCTGTTTTTCACAGGCGATAGCGTGATGGTTGCCATGGAGAAGCTCATTTTTAAACTTGTAGATCCAATCCAGGAGTTTATCTTGAGGCGGCTGTGTGGGGAGCTGCAGGAGGTAAACAGCAAGTCGAGCAAGTCACCGTCACTCCAATTAGCACAGAGGCCCCTTGTGGCTAGCGTTGACGTGTACATGTGCTACTTTTTTTTTTAACAGCTATTTGATGTGGAGAGGTCAGAGCTGTATCTGAGTGTCCTGAGGCAGCTGGTGGTCATGTACAGTTCTACACCACAGCACCATAGTAAAATTCAGCAGAGTGATTTCCCTAAACTCATCAAGCACAGCCTCAAAGTCCTGCAAGAACCAAGCCAGCAGGTACGAAGCTAAATATTCAAACCCCAGTCATCAGACAGGAATTTCAGGAATCAGTTTGGTTGCTTGGTTGTTCAACACGGATTGTTTTTCCATTGCCAGGTACCCTCTGTGGCAAATCAGGTGGCTAGAGCAGTTGCTATGGCATCCCTGGCCACGGTCTGTGGTCTTGTGGAGCAGGACGTAATTGACATTCGATCACAGACTATTTCTGCCCTGAAAACACTGAATGACTTCTTCTACAGTTCACTGTCACCTTCCTCACAAAGTCAATCATCGCTGGGAAACTTTAATAAACGCCTCTTGAAACCACAGACAGGAGACTGGTCAAGGTTAGTGCAAGGCTCTTATTTCAGTTATTACACGTCATAAGAGGTGTCGATTCAGGAGACCTCTGGCTGGAAAATAATATTCAGAATATATTGTCTCAAAGTGCCAGGCTGGGAATTAGGGATAAGCATTTTTCTTTGTTTGGTAGTGATCTAGGAGTGCAGGACTGGGGACGTATCGCTGCCAACTTTATGCGGGACCAGTGGATTTGTCTAAGCTTCCTCATTAAGGCTTTTGGGATTCCTGAGATTTCCAGAGCACCAGACACTCTGAAGGCTGCTCTGAGCTGCAGTGTGGAGGCGCTGGCACTGCTGCCCAGTGACCTGGTGCTGCCTGTGCTCACCTTTATGGAGACAGTGCTGCCGCAAGTGAGTCTTAAGTTAAATTTAAGCAACTGAAATGAGGCGTTTACGTGTAACAAGGAGTTTCCTACAGTTATAATATAAAGAATTTATTACAAAAACTAAAGTAATATCTGATGACGTGTCCCTGATGAAATGTTTGTTTTGATCTCAGTTACTACTTGATGAGGAGGCCCTCTGTGTGGAAGCTTTGACTCTGAGCTGGGAGCTGGTGCAGGGACTAAGCACTAATTCCCATGACTTCTGGCCGGCCCTGAAAGGCTTCATCTCCATGGCCTTCCACCCTAAACTGCTCGAGCTGACACACACTCAGGCTCGGACATTCATGGCCACGTTGAAGCAGGTGATTAAAATCAGGGTGGTTGACTTGTGAAGGTACCAGTTTGCTCTTTCAACATGCATTGTGTGTAATATGTATACAAATGTGTTGTGGTGTTGTGCGATTGATTTAGACTGCGGCCGAGCTGACTGAGCTCTCTCAGTCAAAGAGCGGAGTGTTCGGAGTGCTGCTTCAACACTGCTGTCGGACGTGGCTGCCCACTGACCGAGGCTGCGCTGACACAGTGTTTTCTAGCGTTTCCAGCCACATTGACATACTTGCTGACGCTTGTGTCTATGGACCAGTTTTCAGAAGAGACCAACGGTAACTCTTAACTGCATTTCTTAGATTTGCTCAGATTTAGTTGTTTCTCATTTTAACTGTTTTATTTCGCTCTTTCACAGGCTCATCCAGGATGTCCAGACATACGTGGAGCAACTCGGTGAAGAGTGTGTCAGTGACGTTGCTGTTACAAGGTGAGCTGCAGTCCTCTTTGTTGTTATTTGTGAGATCTCTTTCCTTTCTGTCTGTGATTTAAAAGACTGCCACTAGAGGTCTCTCTTACTGTGCAGATGTCACCGTTGAACTACTGCTTTTATTTTTCCAGCGATAACAGGGATGATCAGTTTCCCCGCACATGTGTACTGGCTTTTCTCAGTCGCCTTGATTCCTCTAATCTGCAGCATGAAAGAGTGATAGAAGAACTAGTTATATCTTTGTTGAAAAAGGTAGGTCCGGGCTGGTTTATACAATTGAAATGAGTGTCATGATATAAGTAACAGTATTTTGCCAGTGTCGAAATATAGTATGAATTTGGCATATGTTTACAAGTTCACATATAAAATAAGGTAATTTATGTTCAAATCTTCAACCAGAACTGTATGATCAGATATCACAACATCCTATACAATTACTTTAGATCACACAGATTCACTGACATTTAAGATCTGTTTTAAGGAGCTGTGTTTCATGTATCTTGATTTTTGATTTCAGCAGAAAGTAGTTCACAGGCATGTTGGTCATGATATTTTATATTGCAACTTCAAAAAACATCTCAACCTCAACTTACAAGAGCAAAGGGAAAGACAAGCCAGGCTGTGATGTGCGAACAATGTTTGTTCAGTTTTGGATATGGCAACAAATACGATTGTGAACTGTTTTTCGTATATTTCATTAAGATGATACGTTTAGCATCAGTTAGAGCTAATTTAACAACACTTAACACCATTTTCCATCTTCCACTTCATCCCTTCAGGATAATGACATATCCAAGTCAAAAGTTCGTTATTACAGCAACTCCCTGCAACATCGCATCAAAAACAGAGTCTGGCAAACACTTCTGCTCTTGCTGCCCAAACTCCGAGAGGTAAGTTCCTCCTACACTGAGAATCACACAGGAAATAACCACTCAGAATGTAACTGTGTGTGTGTGTGTGTGTGTGTGTGTGTGTGTGTGTGTGTGTGTGTGTGTGTGTGTGTGTGTGTGTGTG
>JBBMJY010000003.1:13803985-13842413 GCA_037833715.1 Toxotes lorentzi
GTGTGTGTGTGTGTGTGTGTGTGTGTGTGTGTGTGTGTGTGTGTGTGTGTGTGTGTGTGTGTGTGTGTGTGTACAGGAGTTTGTCTCCACTTTGGTGAACCGTGTGTTTGAAGCTGGATTCTGCAGTAACCAGGCCTCAGTCAAATACCTGATCGAATGGACGATGATTCTGATCCTCATTCGTTATCCACAACACATGGATAGCTTTTGGGCCTCCTTCAACATGGTGAACTCCCTCTGTGGACACCCATCTACCACAAAATACTCTATTATGAGTGAAGTAGTGAAATTATTGACCAGTTTCTGTGTTTTCTGTACAGGATCATGAAAAGACCAAAACAAGCGTCTGCACTTTCCTGTCAGTCCTGGTACATTTCAACGTCATCATTCCTAATCTTAGGGATAAGGTAAAGCCTTTGGTGTTTTTCCACCTCTCAAACACCATTCGTCTTGCATCACCTCTCAGTATCTACAGCATCTCTCTCCCTGTGTGCTTAAGACGGTGCAGTTGCGCAAAGCGCTGGACATCATCCTGCAGTGGTGTTTCAACCATAACTTCAGCGTGCGCCTGTATGCCTTACTGGCCCTGAAAAGGGTGTGGAGCTTGGCAGAAGTCCGGTCAGAAGAATGGGTCGATGGTTTGGGAGGGCTGTCCACTGTGATCAAGGCCTGTTTGAACCAGGCTGAGGCCATGCAAAGCACTGGGTGAGCACATGCCCACATCCGGTCATTGAAGAAAAAGCTTATTTTGGTATGCTAATGTATTTTTCTGTCTCACCCTCTAGAAATGCCAACAAAAACTGGATAAGGATTCAGGAACACTTTTTCTTTGGTGCCTTTCACCCTATCAGAGATTACAGTGTAGAGGTGGGCTGGTGTATTTTTGCATTTTTATATGGGAAGTCTGGCAACTAATTAGATTTTCTGATTTCTAAGACAACATGGTATACAGTAACATACTTGTTTTATTTTTCTCTCCTAGACCATATTCTATACTTTTCCCAGTCTGTCAGAGTTGGCTGATGATGAGTGGATTCCACCCTGGAAGTTTGAGAAACTGTCATGTTTCTCTGAAAGTCCATCTTTTCCTTTGAAAAATCCTGCTCCTGACCTGAGTCAGCTCCAGCCTGGAGACTGGATCCAGCAAGACAGAAGTACAGTAGCACCAATCACAAGCAGTGGAAGCACTTGATATGTTATGCAGTTATACCTGTGATCTGTGATTGAGTGGCCATGATGTTGTATCACCCAGGTGAGCAGGACAAGGAGGAGCGCTGGGCCGAGGTACAGAAGAAGATCACTCCCTGGAGGTTGGGGATCCAGGAGCAGGAGCCTGAACTTCAGCTGGTTCCGCCACAAAGGGCTGCTCGACTGGGCAAACTGCACGGCGCCCTGCTGGTGGTAGCCTCACTCATAGACAAACCCACCAATTTAGGAGGTCAGGAGCAGCACAACAAATGACCTTACTTTTCATCGTACTTTTAAATGTCTCTGAATTTCTCCTTGATTTATGTAACATTGCGAAGAACTGTCGCAACAGGCTTTTGTTTGGTTTCACAATCATGAACTGGGCACAGGGCTCTAATGCAGCTGCCACTAAAACCAATCACTTGCACCCTCTTATCAGTTCAGACAGAGAATGTCCAGCTTTCATCACAGACACCATTTTATGTCCTCTGCAAGCATATCAAATGATAAGAGGCTAAATCAATCTGAATTTGTTTATAGAGGAAAAGACCCATTTTCAAAACCAATATTGAAACTGCATGATGTAAGCAAGAACATTAGCTTAGTCGTTCTGTAAATGTTTTACTTCGCCCGCTCACTGCCCATTAAAGGTGCAGCTTTTTACATTTGTCTGTGCCCCTGATGATGGACTGGCAGCCATTTTATGCCGAGTCATCACTGCCACAGACGACTCAGGACTAAAATAGTCAACTTAACTCCTGAGAACCTGTAATAATTACTTGATGGAAAAACTCTATAATGCATATTAACTGTTCACATTTAGATATATGACGCTTTTTGGCTTTCTCCTCATTTGTTTATTGTCATTCTAGGTCTGTGCAGGACATGTGAGATATTTGGTGCCAGCGCTCTGGTTCTGGACAGCCTCCGCCACGTTGGTGACAAACACTTTCAGTCCCTGAGTGTCTCGTCTGAGTTATGGCTTCCTCTGTTGGAGGTAAATTTCATAAAACGATGCCACATTCCACCCCAGTGATCCCGATGTCTGCCCCGTCTTTGTAACGACTCTTCACTAGCGGGCTAGTGAACTGAGAAATGTGTGATTTGACCTGGTTAGCTTAGAGTTAAAATGATCTAAGTCACAATCAGCGTCAAGAGCAAGCAGCAGCCAGAACAGCTGGAAGCTGAAGCCAATGCAGCTGTAATCTGTAGTTCTTCTAATGGCTTTCTGTTCCACTGTGACCAAGGAAAACTGTCAAGAGAACTGTAAACACATTTCTTGCAATTACAAGAAAATAGTTTTAAATGGTGTTATGGTTTTGCTAACTAAATGCACTTACTCTTAAATTTGCCTCCGTTTTAGGATTTCAGCCTCTAGTACATTAACTGCCGAGATGGAAAGGGGCATCTAAATCCTCAATTTAAGCTCTAGGTTCTTTAGATGATGTTACAATATGACAGCCTTTCACAGGTTTCCACATTGGGATTATTATATATATATTATATTATATATTATGGCCTACCTTAAGGATTTACAAGACTTTGCAGATGTGTTGGACTTATTGTCGACCCTTCATAAATGTATATTGACTGTTTTGTCACACATTTATTGTTTGAATTATTTTTTGAAGCAAGAACTTTGTGTACATTATTTCTAAAATCATGAAATGTATCTGTCCATCAGGTGAAGCCAGTGGAGCTCACTGACTTCCTGCAGCTAAAGAAGAGTGAGGGGTATTGTATTGTTGGAGTGGAGCAGACAGCCAACAGTCAGAGTCTCCAGGATTATCAGTTCCCTGAGAAGACCCTGTTACTTCTGGGGTATGAGGGCATTAAACATCGTCTTCCCATTAATGAAACTGCACTGTTTTTCTACTCGTAGAGTCACCTTCATACAACAAGTAGTGCTTAAATGCAACCAAGCCAATGTTTTCCCATGCCCTTGTGACTCTCACACAGATAAAGACGTGAGCTGACGGGGCTATTTAATGTTATCTCACCGGTTTAGTGCGTTTCCCCCTGTGGGACCTGCACCTCTCCTCTCCTTTGTGTACCTGTCGGGGCATGCTGGGCTGTAATTGGCTCTCCCTGAGGACAAGAGCACAGGAAATAAATTACACAAACCAATATCAGCAAAAAAAAAAAAAACCCTACCCTTCATCTAGTGTAGTTCATGATTCTTCCCTGTGGCTTCCATCAGTGGTCAAGGCGACGCAAAAAAAAAAAAATCCTTTTCTTCAGCCATTTGTGGCTACTCAGAAATAAAACATAACTGCAATCATAAGCCTGTGCAGTTTCCAGCAGTGGCCATATGATTGACTAAATGCTTACTGCAGTTGTACACCTGGCCTGGCAGAGAGGGACAGATTAATGTTTATCACGTCTGTGTAAGTGTCCCGTTTTATTTTGCCCTGTCCAGTCACAAAGGTGTGAGCAGCCCCGTTAGCTCAGACACCCCATGTGTGATCTGAATCTTGAGGGCTTTCGCAGCTGTGCGCAGGCAGCATGGCCCGGCTCTAATCACTCATCAGGTGGCTATTATCTCAGCCAGTTGCACTCAAGATAAATGTAGCTCATCAAATCGCGCTTTCTTGCCGTGTGGCACCCGCTGTGGACTCACTGGAAGCCAAACTCATTACCTCTTTATGTTTGCTTTGCATGGCCCATATTGCTGGAGCTCAGCACATGTTCAGTTGATTACAGTTTGAATTGCTCTTGGACTTACGCTCGGGAGTCGTGTGTATAAAAAGCTTATTCCTCATAATTATAAAGACTTGGGAAAATAAAGGAATAGCCTGGCCGCTCATGGCAAGGGCTCTTAAATTAAATCAACTGGATAGCAGCATTAAGCCAAATGAAAGCTGAAATTAAAAATACCCAAATACCAAAAATGTGGATTGTGCTGTATAATATACATCAGGGTGTGATTGATACAGCAGTCTGCAGATGGGTTCAGTGTCTCACCCTCTATTACATATTGGGCAGTCAATGTCAGACTTCTCTTTTTTTGCGATTCTTTTTTTTTCTAAATTAATTTTGTCATTTCATTTAGAAAATACACTAGTGTATCCCAAATGTCCCCTGCTACTGAAAATAGAGTGTGAGTAAACTTCTGTTGAGGTTAGTCTTGATTTCACTCTCATGCTTGTGCTCCAGCTTCATGCTAAATATGATGCTGGAGCATCTGGCTGTGGCTTCATATTTATCAAACAGACAAGAGAGTTGTATCAAACCCCTCACCTATCTCTCAGCAATCAAGCAAATCAATGTCTTTCCCCAAATGTCACACTAGTCCATTAAAGATATTGAATATCAGAACCAAATGACTCAGCTATCAGTAGCTTAATGAACTTACTTTCCTCTTGCTCTTCTTATAGCAATGAACGGGAAGGCATTCCTGCCAACTTGCTCCAGATGTTGGATGTTTGTGTTGAGATCCCTCAGCAAGGGGTCATCCGCTCCCTCAATGTGCACGTGAGCGCTGCCCTGCTGATTTGGGAATATACAAGGCAACATCTCACCTCGGGTTCAGCTGAAATCAACTCAAAGCTCAGCTGAGGAAGAAACCGGCAGCGCAGCCCTACGGACGGGACATCTGACCTCCTAGATGTTGACCATATTCACTCATCTCCAGTAGCAGGCGTGAAAAGCGTCTTAGGGGAATTTTAAATTAAAATGTCAGCTTGAGCCTCTGGACGTTAGGAGGAAGGACCTTAAGGATTTTCATATTCTTTCTGGATAGGAGTCCTTTCAGGTCCTTTCAGGTTTTAACGTGGTCAGCAGTCAGCGCTGTTCTTGTGCCTTAATGAGAATCGTGAATAGAGATCAGTTCTGGTTATTACATCTAAATATTCCACTGGGCATGCTGTTATATTCATGTAGGGAGTCTGTGTGTCTGTAACAGCTGCATAAATGGAATTTTTTAGTGAGCAATTAGTATTTGCCTCTTAGCACTAGGACTAAACTATAATGTCTGTATCCAGCAAACTAATATACATAATATATTAATGCTGCTTTTGTTAATAGGCCTAATTTTCTGTATTCTCACTGCTTTTATTGCAATTTGTGGTTTTAAATTGTAATCTGTCCTAGTTTTTTATACATTTGAATTAATAAAACATTGATATCATCTGTTTTATGTACATATGTTTTGATTGATTGTGGTTGGAGACTGCGTCAACAGAGTGAGCAACGAAAGGGTTAAAGAAAAAAAAGAAGGTACACTAGGTGTTCATGCGTCCTCCTTCCTCTCCTTGTAAAAAGTCGAGGAGTCGGTTCACCTGGAGACCAGATGGGGAGCAGATGGACTACATTCGATCACACTCGTTTCTTTTTCCGTCAGATCACCGTTTTACGCGGCTCATCATGTGAGGACAGCGGACTTGAGCGGGACATGGAAGACCTGGGTGGCTCCTGGCCGGAGCTCGGGTCGCCTCTGCAGGCAGCAGAAGCGGCCAACGCGAGCTGGACTCGGGGAGCGGGACTCGTGCTGTCCGGGCGGACGCGGCTGTTCCTGGAGATCCTCATGGTGCTGATGTGTGTGGGAGCTGTGACAGGTACGGAATTTACCTGTTGACGATTTGATTTGTCTTCTAAAGCAATAGAAAAACTTTTCCAAACTCTTATTCTCTTATGCTGTACACAGTCTCTCTGTCTTCATCATTTGTTCTAGCACCTCTATAATATCTAAATGATAAACAAATAAATAAACAAACAAACAAAAGAAAATTGTTCCTTATTCTTCAGATTTCAGACCTAAAATTCTGTTCATCTGTACTGTATTTTTTGTGGTAGCAGAAATACCAGATTTCAAGGTCTGAACAAATAAATATCTTGGGGTCTTGGATAAACAGACCCTTTACATCTAGTCAGACTGATTTAACAAAAGGTACTTGCATGACTGCTCAATTAATTTGCAGTGCTGAGGTCAGCATTCTGCACTGCTGTGTCGCATAAGATCACCATCTCAGAACTGGTTTTTTTATGCTTGTTTCCTCGCTATTTAGAACAAGATCAAATACGGATTGTCCACAATTTTACAAATTCAATTATTAAACCACAGATTTACCAATGAGTGGATATTTGTCTCTAATGCTGTGTTACAGATGGAATAGGTGGTCTTGAATATTACCTGTCTGACCTGTGTGTCACTGTGTGTGTGTGTTTGTGTTTTGTTTGTTTGTTTTGTTTTTTTTTTTTGTATGTGTATTTACGTATTTAGGTAATATTCTAGTCATTGTTATTGTGGCTGCAAACAAGACTTTCCACTCTGTGACGTCAGTGCTGATCATGAACCTGGCCATCAGTGACCTCCTGGTGGGCGTCGGAGTCATGCCTTTTGTTGCTCTGTCCATCATGAACCGTGGATGGGTGGACTGCACTGTACGTCACCTACGTCCACTTCTGTCAAATGCTTTACAGTCATGTAACATCACAGCATCAGAGTCTGACATGACCTGAAGCTGTACCACTTTCCCTTTACCCATGTGTGCATGTGATGATGTTGTCTCTCTCTCCTGTCTGACAGGACCTCTGTTTGTACGTGGGTTACACCTCCTCTGTGTATTGCACAGCTTCTGTGCTGACACTAGCTGCTATTGCTCTTGACCGCTACCTCTCCATCATGGACTGCCTGCGCTATAGCTCTCGCTGCACCCTGTGGAAGACCTGTGCTGTGGTCCTGTGGATCTGGTTGCAGGCTCTGGCCACCAGTTGCCCTCCCCTGCTGGGTTGGAGCTCCATCAGTTTTGTGGATCCCATGTACAGCTGTGCTGTCAACTGGGCCAGCAGCCCTAGCTACACGGCTTTCATGGCTGCCCTCTCCTACCTCATACCTGCAGTGGTCATTCTCTTCTGCTATGTGAACATTGTCAAGGTGGCACGCAGCCACGCCAGGAGGATTCATACATTGGAGGACTCTGTCCAGCGAAGCAGGAATCCAAACTCTGCCTTTGCTCCTGGTGATTCACCTCACCAGCACTGTGGGAGTCTCCACAGCCCCTCCAGACTGATCTATCACTTAAGTGGACAGTTTGTGTCTGAGCTCAGTAGAGAAGAAGAAAATGATATCAGCCGTGCTCTTCCTAATTCTGCTCCAAAGCAGAGTAACCCTACGCCCAGACGTTTGTTCTCCTTCCTAGCTCAGAGCACCTCCCAGCCACCCTTGCAGAACTCCCAGCAGCACCATAACCACCACGGAGTGGTGCGTCTCTTCCTGGTCATATCAGCTTTCTTCTTCTGCTGGACACCTTACATAGGCGTGGCTCTTGTCCAGGCCACAGAAACTGCAATTTCAGGCCAATCCAGCCTCGTCCCCCCTTTTGCTGTTACCTTTTCGTACTGGTTGGTGTTGCTGAACTCTGACATCAACCCTCTTCTGTACGCTCTGCTTAGCAAGCGTTTCCAGGGTGCTCTTCAGGGACTGAGGCAAAAAATAAGAGCGCGCCTGGGGAGTGTGGTGGGCAGAGGAGGACAGGCCAGGGCCGAGGGAGACGATGGCAAGACCAGCGATCCCAGCACTCTGAACACCGCCTATCCTTGTCCACCTTCCAGCTCTGAGAGTTCAACCTGTGATGACTCCAAGTATTCTGCATCAATTTTTACTGTCAGCACTGACTTTAAACATCATTCTGAGGAGCATTTATGCAAAGTGTGTCACCCTGAAAGTGCCTCCTCGTCCTCAGTGTGGCCAGATGCGGGTGGGGACAGGAGGGTGGACTGCTTGCAGGTTCCCTCTCGGCCACAGGAGGGCAGCAGATTGCCTTTCTCTGCTCTAACCAAGGAGCGTCAGGCCACTTTTTTCTACGGACAGATAACAGTCAGAGTGGAGCATGATGTTTGTTAATTGTTCTTCTGCAGCATTTCATTATAATTTTCATTATTGGTTAACCTATTATTTTATTAATGAACTGATTAAACTTTTGGTCCATTAAATGACAGAAAATAGTACAAAAAATGTCCATCAGAATACCCCAAGGCCCAAGTTAAAGGTCAAATTAAATAAAACAGCAGATGTCCACATTTGAGAAGCTGGAATCAGTGAGATTTTTGGCATTTTTGCTCAAGAAAATAGCTTAAATGATTAATCAAGTAATTGAAATGATTATTTTCCTAATCACATAATATGCTGATAATTTTTCCAGATTAGTGAGTTCACTATTTTTACTTAGAAAATCTTAGAAAATACCGAAAAATGCTCATTACAGTTTCCCAGAGCTGAACTTGACATATTCAAATATCTTGTTTTTTCTGAGCAACACTTCAAAACCCCAAATTATTCAGCTCACTATCACACAAGGCAAAGAAAAGCAGCAAATCTTTGAGATATGACTAAAACGATTAAAAGACTTTCATAAAATCTGCAGATTAATTTTGTATTGATCAATTAATCATCTAAGCACTTCAGCTTAGTTGAGATCACCACATTTGCTGGCGGCCATTTTCAGTTACCGGTAACTGCGAAGCACAGAACTGCAACACTGAGGAGATAACAAACCTGGACAAGGGAATGTATTGAAAAGAATTCTTTTATATAGTACATGTGATTACACTTGAAGACATCCAACAGTAGATCTAATAAACCCATCATTTATTCACGCTCTAAATATTTCTTCCTCAAATGTGATAATCATATGTTGCATCTCAGTGTAAAAATCTTCATTCCTTACAAAGGTTTACATTACATGTCTAGCAATAATTCCAGAGGAATACAATATTATTTTTATTGTCATAGAGAATGACAATGGGAAACAGTGCTAATGTACTCTATTGCAAAACAAAGAAAAGGCAGTGAAGTGGACTTGTCAGCTGTATCTGCTCTTACAGTATGTGCATGCTCATCCTGTAGGTGTCGCTCGCTGTTTCTCAAGGTTAGTCAGCAACCAAATGCAAAAATCTATAAAAAGTCTGGTACGATGCGTCAAGAGTTTGTTCCAAAAAAAATGCAACTCAGTCAGATGAGTACAAGAAGGATAGTATTAAAGAGTCTCTCCGCAGCAGTCTGTGGTGGCACTGTGAAGAACAGATAGCACGTCGCGAGCATGTGTGGTCGAGTGATGTTCATACATTCACAACAAGGCAGAGTTTCCACCAGTCGCTTTACCGGGCGTGCGCCTCAGTCGCTCCCAGGTTCATCTCGGTTGTTAACTTGCCTCATGAAATGTGATAAAAATGAAAAACAGATACAGTGAGACTTTTTGACAAAGGGCAGAGTTGGACAAGTGTGTCAAACACGCCACACCTCAAGCCACGGTCAGACAGTTTTCGTCCACTGTCTGCTGTTTTCTCCAGAAATAAAACAATTTAACTGAGACTTGTCACAAATTGGTTTGTGTGCATATGAGTCTAGAAAGTTAAATGTGATGGGAATTGAAAGGGAGGCTCAGTGATAGCTATGTTTGACGTTCAAAGTTATTAAAGGGGTAGTTCCAAGTTTTCATGTGTTATTATAAGCTGATAGTGCTTTTAGTCCATCCAAAGACTGCTATACCTGAAGCATTAATTGTGAAAGTTTAATATTTGAGTGACAGTACATGTAAATACATGTGTTACCTGCGTTGCCTGGATATTAAGATGTTAATAGTGTTTGCGGCCAGCGTCTCAACAACAGTGTGAGACAAATGCTTTATGGATGGACTGACAGCACTCAAACTTTTTGACAAACAAATCTCAACCATCTCATGCATTAAAAACGTATGCAATAGAGATACTGGTTTTAGATATCTTGTGACTTAACTGTAGGCCTGAGCAATGGGTGCCAGCATTGACAATGGGAGTTTAACCCCAGGAAAGCACATAACCACAGGCGGCCAATCAGTGTGGTTTAAAAAAAATAAAATAAAAATAAGGACCTGACCTCTTCTCTCAGAATGAACAGAGTGAGGCGATGTGAAAGCTTCTTCAGCTCAGTTTGATCCTTAGATGTCCAGACAGGCCTCTTCACACCAGATGAGACCATCAGGTCCACAGCTCCAGGACATCCAAGGTGTGAAACACAGCTATGTACAGTGCACAAAAGGCAGGTATTTTTGTCATGAGTTTACACCTGAGGGATGCCACTGCGGGCCTCCCTTTTGTTTTCAGGCATTCAGCATTTTTAGGCATTCTTCTTTGGATCTTAAATGTGTGTACATGTGTATGTGTTTTAAAGCCAGCAAGTCCACATGGTGTTAGGCCTTCCTCAAAAAAAAAAGTTCTTCTCAGAACTGGAAAAGTGTCAGGCAAGTTGGCAAGTCTTCCCAGGTGCAAGGATGTAGTGAACCAATGGAATGATTAGGAGGTACAGCAAAATTAATACAGGACTCAATCAGTTCTACCTGATCTTTTTTTTTTTTTTTGGGTAAGAAGGATCACAGTTGATATGAGTCAGAACCTCTGAGTGGAATGGATGGCAAATGAGTGATATGCAATTTATGCATCTCCCCTATAGACTGAAATGTTACTGATCACAAAGCAGTCTGAATTACTTTTTTTTTTTCCATCCAGGGAGCTTTGTGAAAGAGAGGGTAGGAGACCAGGCAGGTTAAATGTCCCGACATCGATACCAAGATGTGTTAATATGTCTACCTCCCTGTGTTTGTGTTTGTGTGTGTGTGTGTTTGCATGGTGATATTTCATGGAGTCAATGTGCAAACGTTGACATGGAGGTCCTGGTTCTCCCTCTCCAGTTGAGCCCTGTGGTGGCGCCCGCCTCTCCACTGCCCTCTGCTGGCTCATCACGTTTGCGCAGCTTGGTGCTGAGCTGGATGATGCACTGGTCCCAGTCCTCCGGTAACAGCAGCATGAGGAAGCCCAGGCAAATGATGAACACAGCAATGAGGCGCACTGTGTTGAAATGAATTTCACATGTATAGAGGTCCACCACTGTGAAATTATGAGAATGCATTAGTAGGAGCAAAACATTTATAAGATTAATGTAAACAATAAATATAGATTGAAGATTATATGACTGTCTGAAATAAAATGACAAAGTATACGGTGAAAAGGAAGAATTTTAAATCCTTTAAACATACAAGTTAGGTCTCAGAGTAAACCCAAGAGACTCACTGGCATTTACAGGAACACTTAGGACGATGCCAAGGGAGATTAATGTTGGGTATGTAATCGCGATGCCAAAGTTCACCAGGATGTTGAAAGCTATGAGAACAAGCAGAAGTAGCAGAAAACCACACATTGATGTCAAACCACAAAACTTCACTTCGGGTGTATGCATCATATGGCGTTTTCTCTTACCAAAAAGCAGGCCTGCAACCCCACAGAGGTAGGCCCAAGGGATGTCTTCGGGCGAGCCAATGTACTCCACATGTGTAAAATACAGGATGACCGGTACAAAGCTGACGAAAACAAAGTTGGCACTTCCAACAATGCTCAGAAAGAGTGCAGCCTCTCCAAATTTGGCACTACCCAGGACCATTTTGAAGAGCACCTGAGGATGAAGAAGGACAAGAGTGACGAATGCAACAGAATGCAACTGCCCCCTTAAGGAGCAGCGGGGTATTGCAGAGTGTGCACCCTCTGCCAAGTACCTGCTATGTCTCTGGCACAGGACTGCTGCTGTCTGTTTATCACATTAGGCAGCCCAGACAGCTGGGCAGAGGAGAGCAGAACCCCATCAAAACATAAAGTGCATTCACTTTGTTCACATTTTGTTATGTTGCAACCTCATACCAAAATTGTTCAAATTCATTTTTTTCCCTTGTCAGTCTACACTCAACATATCTTGATGACAAAGAGGAAACAAAATTTTTGCAAATTTAAAAAAAAAATTAAAAAAAATGAAACATTACATTGGCATAAGTATTCGGACCCTTTATTCGGACTCTGTATTCAGCTGAAGCACCTTTGGCACTGATCTTCTTGGGTTTGACGATTGAGTTGTCTGCCATTGTTTTCTGCAGACCCTCTGGATCCTGGATGGGGACCTTTGTTGGACAGCCATTTTCAGGTCTCTCCAGAGGTGTTCAGTTGGGTTCAAGTCAGGGCTCTGGCCCCACAGCATGATGTTGCCACCGCCATGATTCCTTGTTGGGATGGTACTGGGCAGGTGATGAGCGGTGCCTGGTTTCCTCCAGACATGACGAGAACTGAGGCCAGATAATCTTGATTTCATCATTCTTTGTTCTCACAGCCTGAGAGTCCTTTAGTCCTCTTAACAAGACCCTTCTCCCCCAGTTGCTCAGTTTGGCCAGCTCTAGGAACAGACCTGGTTGTTCCAGACTTCTTCCTTTTAAGAAACGTCAGTGCAGCAGAAATTGTAGCCTTCCGCAGATCTCAACATGATTCTGTCTCTGAGCTCTGCAGGAAGTTCCTTTGATCTCATGACTTTGCTTTTAATCTAATATGCATTGCAAGCTGTGAGACCTTATATAGACAGGTGTGTGCCTTTCCAAATCATGCCCAATCAATGGCATTTACTACATGTGGGCTCCAATCAAGGTGGAGAAACCTCTCAAAGAAGTAATAGGCTCCCTATTACTTCTTCTCTGTGCTAAGTGTCACAGCAAAGGGTCTGAATACTGGTGTAACTGTGATATTTCAGTTTTTTTTCTTCTTAATACATACATCAGTTTTTGCTTTCTCATCATGGGGCAATGAGTGTAGACTGATGAGTGAAAAAATGAACTTTAAACAGTTTTAGCACAAGGCTGCAAAACGTGTAAAATGTAAAATGTGAATGCTTTCTGAATGCACTATTATGCAGGTATCTGTCCTGTAACCTCCTTAATCAGGACATCACAGCCTGAGGCCAGAAACCAGACACACTCATATCCCATGCTTCTGTCAGCTGAGTCTTTCATTTCATAATCTCCTCCTGTCTTCTGCCACCTGGTTACATAAGTCGAAGGGAACTAGTCCAGGATTTCTTATATAAGACAAGACCTTTCATACATATGTTTAGCTATTTTTACATTGTCTTTGTTCCACTGCAAATGAAAGAGTCACTACAAGTGTGGTTTATGGGAGCAGACAAGCTTATTTATTACATTATTTACAATTGATCCAATGCAAACAAAATACCTTGTAGAGCGCTGACATCGAAGCAGAGGCCACGACCAAAGTGATGCCGATGACCGAGTGGCTGTGGAATCCATCAGCATAGGTCATCATTACGATGCCTGCTATGGCCAAGATAGCAGCTACTATCTGTAGGGAGAGAGAAGGAGGAACATCAGAGAAAGACGGATGGGCGACATGCTGCTCACAGTGTGGTGATAAAGACGCGTGAGCCATTACTGCTGTGTAGGGACACAGCAGGCACACATGGCCTCCACTTTGTTATTCACTGCAGAAATCACAAGCCTCACAGGACAAGGCTTGTAAATGCTATAATTAATACGTGGGTTTTATTTTATAGCAATTTATAGCAGTGTATGTGCAGCAGGCTGCGGATTTGGTATTTGTATTTTCTCACATGCAGCCAAACACAGGCACATAATAAAATCTGTTCTGAGATTCTATAGTGTTGGCCTGATTGTCAGACATTGATTTCCGTTGCACTGCCATCATGTTTACAAACCAAATACCCCCCCTGGAACCAGCTTCTCACGCCCACTCCCTGCCTCTGCGATTATCACAGCTTCACAGCAGCATTAAACCATCTGTTTCATCCTGCTCTCAATCACCTTCAAAGAGCCCGGCCGAAAAGCTTTCAGTTATGTTTTACTGCGTGTACAGGATTCGTCTTTGCTGTATACGTTTGAGTGCATGTGGTCCTAACTGTACACGGGGGAGTGAACGGGTTGAAGAACCGCGATAGGGACAGGGTGCAGTCCAGCTGAGTGGATTAGCCCTGTATTAAGGAGGTGTCAGGAAGATAAATGAGCCGTGTGTTTTTGCTTGGCCAAAGCCCTTGGGCACCTTTGGCAAAATGGCTCTTTCTGCACTGCAGGCTTCCTGTCAGTCACAGCTACACCTTTCATTTTAGCGTAGGACCGTTTGCTTACAGGGTCAGCGACCCTGCATCTGTTAGTGTCTTAGTTTCTCGAGATGTTTCGGCACAACGTGAGGGGCAGAGGGGGAAAGGATCATAACACCTGCACACTGAGCTGTTGTAACTTATACACTCCATTCTACCTCTCCTGTTTCCTGCAAATTGAGCCAATAAGATATTTCTTTTTGTACACAACATCACTGACACAACCCTCATCCCTGTTAATGATTTAGCTTCCCCATTTCTCTCTCTCTCTCTCTCTCTCCTCCTTCACTTCCATGACAAACTCATCCAAGATCCCCTGCATTGCTGCAGACATCCAAACACTGCAATCCCCACCACCAAGCAGGCGAGAGGGAGAGAGAGAGGAGAGAGTCAGAGAGAGAGAGAAGCAAGATTATTACAGTATTTGTCTCTTACTGGGGCCTTTCATCGCAGATGATGGGGGTGGGGAGTAAGGGCATGCACGAGGGAAAGATGGGTTGGATGGATGGTTGGGAGTGTGCGGAAGAAGAAAGGGGGAAATCCACTCTGCGGACATCAGGATGACTGCAGATATGAAAGGGTGTGCAGAGGGAGGAGGGCAGGAGATACCTCAATTCACAAAGCTAAAGCCTTACACTTCTGCATCTCTCCCCTCATCCAGAAAAAAACAGTGACAAACATGCAAGCGCTCACGAGCAGTCACACACACACCAGGAGGCGCATTTGAATGACAGAGCCATCACAGGTGGGACATCACCCTGTCACACAGGTAATACGCTCACTAGTCGGCAGCGCTGTGCTGTGTAGCTCACACATTTGAGTGCAGTGTGTTATTGGAATTCCTTTGGGTGTCGTATACACTGAATTTTCTGTCATCATGAGTGAACTGCATATTGGAGGTGATACATACAGAAAACATACTTCAGCTACAATTTTTTTTTTCCCGCTGGCTTTTCTCTGATTTTTGCTTGATTCTTTTAAAAGCAGGAAACTTTTGCCCCTTTCATCAAACAGGATCAATCCGAGAAGGTAAAATCACTATTTGGTGGAATAATCATGAATCAGTATGTGACAAGATTTACGTAATTTCTTTTTTTTTTTATTTGGAATCAGCCTCAAGTCCAGCGCTGGTCAAGCTCTAATCTTAACTAAATTTAGTCCATCTGAGTCTGTGCTGTTCAATATTAAGGGAGTAAAACATCCAATTAAAAGATAATATCACTTCATATAGTGGTTCCTAAGAAACATTTCATGACAATATGTAACCTCATACAAGCAGCAGTAATAGTTCATGGACACAGATGGAGAATATCAGTAATGGGAAATTTGTATATTATTATTTTACATGAAGCTGTAGCAATTACATTATACGAATGACTTTCATTTGTTTGTTATTATCTTGATAATTAGAGGTGAATACACACACACACACACATGCATGCAGATGTACTCACCCTGACCCCCATGAAGCGGTCTCTGAGTACAATCCAAGAGAGCAGGAAGACGAAGGCCTTGTTACAACAGAAGAGCGCTGACACGTCTGTTGTGTTGATCTTCCTGAGGGCCTGCAGGTACAGGTAGTTGGTGAGGATCCACAGCAGGCCAAAGGGGGCTACCTTGGTGAAAAACACCTTGGGTGTCAGCCCGTCGTCCCCGAAAAACCTACAGCACTCCCTGTGCAGAAGCATAATGCAGAGCGAGAGTGTTAGCGTATTGAAAAATGTGGTATAACTAATTCAAGAGTTGATAAATATTATTACGGTCTGGGACTCCAATCAATGTTTATGGATATAAACAGCTCCGTCATAACCAATGCTACCAGAGGGACTAGAGACTCCAATCTGTGATGAGTGTGTAAAGCAATTCCCACTATAACAGTTACATCTAAATGAACACTGAATCACAGTGCATGTGGGACCAACTTCACTCTACTTGAGAAATTAGTAAATATTTACAAATACAGTCAGATCAGCCACGAGGCATCGAAGTAGATTATTTTTTAGATAAAATTCAGCTTGAAACTAAACCTTTTACTCCCTATCTCGCTCAAGTGTAAGTAAAAGTCTAGGCAGCTGCTGCGGAGGGGAAAGGAGACTGTAACAATATAATAATGCATTATTCAAACTGTGCCATGTATTTTTGATTTTACAGTTTGCCCACACTGGGTCAAACTTCACACACTTGTGCTGTTCCCGAGAGTAAACTGTAGCACACAGATACTGTTGATACAAATGGAACATACACCAACATGTTTCTGGTACTTATACTCAGTCTATAAGGAAGAATCATAGGCAGTTCACTGTGATGAACAGTCAGTCAGTCTGGGGACATTTTGTTATCTTGAAGAATGGACTTCAACTCAGCTTCAAGGGCTGTGGATGATTTTCAGTGGATATTGTCATTAAATTCTAGCTTAAGTTTGGATTTTATCTCTATCTGGAAAATTTTTTTAACTGCACACAAGAGAGCTGTAGGGTTTTCAAAATTCAAAACAGACGAAAACATCCTTAAATAAAAGCTGACAGTCTGAAGCTATTGGCCTGACAGTCAATGTGACACATTGTGTAATATAGGTGAAAAAAGTGTATGTAAGTATGAAAATACTTGATAGTGATCCTGTTTCATGTTCTCCTGTTGTGTCCCTCTGCGGTGATGCCAATGACATTATTGAATTTTTTTTTTAGCATTTTGACTGCTACTGTTTACAGCGTTCTTAAGTTACACAGTTTACCCTGAAAGCATCTGGGACTGTGAAAGTGAAGCAGCAATAAACTGAGGAGTGGCATGTAACACATTTGTGTGTCGGACTGGAAACTGAGGCGCAGCATTGTTACGAATCTGCTCCACAGAGCTGAGTCTGCACTAAAGAAATCACACTTCTCCCACTAATTCAGTGACACTCACATTAAAGTCTATCACCATTTTATTACAGACACTGGATACAACACCGTCAAATCCAAACCAACAACAGCTGTGTTGTTGGTTTCTGTTTTATTGTTGCACTTGTGAGACCTGTAATCTGCACTGACCTTAGAGAAACGTCTAGCTGTGCACCGTAGCTGAGGAAGGTGTCATGGAAGCAGATTTTAATGCATCTAGCAGCTTATACAGTTACACTTTAAAGTGTAACTGTATAAGCTGCATTTCAGATTAGGAAATGAGCCTCTGATGTGTGGACATCATTTCTATTTGGTGTCTTTGCTACCAAGCAAATCAAGTGATGGCAAATATTTCACAATTGTACTGTAGTTTGATGGTCTTTTTGTAATAGCTGTTGTGTTCTATATGTTTATCTACATTACTCATGAAGGTTTGAAAAATAAAAATCCTCACGCGGTGTTTACTTATTCTTCTACTTAGTCTTTTTTCTTCCTTGGCAGATGGAGTTTGTGCAGTTGAACAGCTACACAACTGTACAATCTCCAAGCCTGTGAGATACAATTAAAAGCCAAGGGACAAAAACTAGTAAGTGGACATTATTGTTATTGTTATTATTGTTGGTGTTATTTCACTTCATTTATTTATTGACAACCTGTTGTTTCAACTTATGGACGTATTTTCCATCTTTATTTATCTTTCTGCTTCCTGCATTTACAGTCTGTCAGGTGAATCTCACCTCCTGAGCAGATACAGTGTAACAAAGAGCATCTGCCTCTTACAATGAAAAATCCTCTCCACTCATATCTATGAAGTGAGAAGCCTGCTATTACCAGTGTAATAAGTATTTTCCTCCACTTTGGCCACCGTTTTATAAAAAGAGACAGGACCTACTATTACAAATATCAACTCTTGGTCCCCAATTTTTTTGCATTGAGACACTGAGATTCACAGGCAGGTGCAACCTGAATAAACACACGAAGGAAACAAAGTGTTTGATATTCGGAGCACATCAGCTCTGGCCGAGCAGTGGGAGCTCCAGATCCTTGTGTAAGCCCTCAAAAAAAGAAGTATGACGTCACAGAGGTGCATCAGAAATTTAGAGCTGATCCCCCTGGTTCTTCCACCCCACCATCCTCTTTGTTTCTGTGCACTAAAGTATCTTAGCAGGAAGCATACTCTGTTTCAACTCTGAAAGCTCCTCTAACAGACTCAGGAATTCTTTCTGTTTGCTGCAGCAGAATTACTACTACTCGGAAGTAGTAGTATGGAACCTGGTATAAGTATAATTATCCAATAATTGACAAGAGAACATGGCACAGGTTAAAGAAAAGTCTGTTTCTTATGTGATGACCCCTCAGGTTTGTCTTGCGGCCCCTTCTGAGGCTGCAACCACTGCATTCATATGTTTCCTCCCAAGGCTTTTCAACGATTTCCACAGAATGCTCCTGAGCATTTCAGCTGCGACTTCTATTTGAGAGAGCAACTTTCCATAAAATGATTTCTAATGACTGCATGGCATTCTGGTCTACTGAGGCTGCTGAGGTTGGGAAAAATGCTCCCTCCTCTAAGATGTGAAATTGTATGACAGCTGAAGTCTGTGCATCACATGTGAATGTAAGAAAGCAGCGCTCTTTGAAGCTGACTTGACATTTACTGTTGATATTTTTCTCTAACTTGATGTCACATCACAGTGTGTGTGTCCGGCCTGTTAGCCATCACAATAAGAAGGAAATAAAAAAAAAAAGAAACACAGTTTTACCAATGAAATAAACCAAAAAAATTAAAGCTACACATTATCCATTGCATGTTACTCAGGTTTTTGCTTCTCTCCACTGATTTCCTCAGAGTTTTAGAATTGATTTTGAAATCTAACTTTATAAATACAGGGGATTTTATAGTCAGGCAACGTTGTATTAAAAGGAGTTGCTGTGACCAGTGGCAGCAGACTCTGTTCTTCAGAACAGGGAATTGAGGCTGTTCCAAGGTCAGACATGGTGTTTGTGCTTTTGTTGTCGTTGCCTTTTGACTCTGGAACAGCCTCCCATAAGGTCCTAGAGAAGCCAAATCAAAACCCAGTTGTTTTCTTTGGTTGACTTTGTAGGTTGTTCACTTATTTCTCCTGTTTCTCCTAAACACTCCCTAACTTCTGCTTTGATAGGTGCTATATAAATAAAGTTTGCTTGCTTGTGTTGCTCTGATGCAGCGACAGTCCTCTCACCTGAATCTCTGTCTGGGCGTCTGTCTCTCTGGACTCTTGCACAGGTGGCCAATGTAATAGAGGGGAAAGAAGAGGCAGTTCCAGGTGGTGGCGAACCAGGTGAGGGTGAACGGGGCGTCAAACTGCTTGAAGGTCAGCTTGGCCAGCTGGGTGGAGCCTGCCCAGGATGAGCACACACACATCACCATGGCGACTCCCCACAGGGCCTTCCGCACCTGTACAGTTGTTACTCTGATGCAGCAGTGGAGCCTCCGTCTGTTGGAGCCAGACTCTGCTCCTGACGCACCACTGGCCGACTGTGGATCTGTGGTGCCCACCACATTCTCCCTGGTGCGGTCTTCTCCTACACATGGATGCAGACAAATGTTAAACCGACATTTAAACACACTGGTATGTCTGAGTTCTATGATCAGTATTTTTTTTTTCTTTTATTGCTTTAGCTGAGGGAATTTTAACTAAAAACTAAACTATATTATTCATCTTTGTACTTGCTGTATTTCTATTAGTTCTGATGTTGTTTAGAAAACCTAGATTAGCTTTATACATTCATGGGAAATGAGAGTTTTCACAGAAGAATCTTTTATCTGTACAAGTGACCTCTGGTCTCCCATGTCCTGCCATCTTTTTCCCGATAAAAATAACCACTTTCGCAGTTTAATTGAACTTGAATGTAATCAATCAGACATCTGAGTTAAAAATATGGTGATCGAGTGTGACAGGCGACAGCCAAACAGAGGACAAAAGAGGGCAGGCCTGATATCCAAGACCTCTTCTCCACCTCATGAGTTACAATGACCTGCGTGTGTGTGTCATTGTATTTGTGTGTGTGTGTGTGTGTGTGTTTTCCCGAGCACTCAAAGGCACGTATAACACTTAACTTTCTATTGCTCGCGTCAAAACCTGATAGCCTCCATACTTCTTCAGTAATGGGCTGACTGAAGCAAAGTGTTGGCGAGACATTTTCTGTCCCACTCACACCCACTCTGTGCCCCAAAACTGATTCGCTCATCAAGGTCATTTTGTTTCCGCGAGTGGTTGAACTTACCCATGGCTACATCGTCTCTTGCCTGCTCTAAACAATTCAGTTATAACTTTACAGTCTTGTGTGAAAGAATAAAAGTTATTAAGCTCAAACGCAACATTTAATACGATCTTCCAACCGTTCAGGTCGTCTACATGGGCATTTATTGTACTGATAACAACCATTACTTTACTCATACAGCACACATTCATTTAGACAGGATATCTGGCTTTCTTTATCTCTCTTTGACATTGTGTATTATTAGCATAACTTGACTAATGCTAACCACAACAAAGTATCACCAGAAAAGCCCTAATAAATCATTTTAGACTTTTAGACTTTGAGCCTAACAGACCTTGCAGCTATAATTCCACCACAAAGAACAAAACTGCAACAACACCACAACTTTACAATTAGAGAAGTGAGAGGACAGAACAGCGGACAACAACCTTACATCAGTTCTGTTTCATAACAGCTGTAAAATATGAACCATGCATCTTCTGTAGTTTTCTGCCTTCCAACAAGTTAAAAATGGGGGGATGTCCCTAATGGTGTTTCCAGAGGTAATGATGTGCCGCAGGGAGCCTTTTACCGATTCATCTGCACTGTACACTGCTGACAGGAATACAGAATGAACTTCAAAAGGCCTCAGTGAGACAAGAATAAATCTAGCTTAAGCCGGAGGAACACTGTGAAAATGATTATTGTACAGCACCAACAGGACGCTGAACTCTCTCATTTTATTTTAGTTGTCCTGTGTCAGTTTAGCATTGACGACGCTCTCTTGTCTTTATGTTAAAGTAATCTGTCTAATCAAAAGGACGCCTAATATAAGCGGCTTGCTGTATATTTTATAAATGACCTGTATATGAGGGCATCCATCATGGCCGATGAGGCGACTTATTCTTCCTGGCGGAGCTGCTTCTGACCTTGCCAGGTGGTCTCATCATATCACAGATTAACTTCCCTGATGACTATCGCCTCTCATCCTAATGCCCCGGCTTCCCCAGGCTCCCCGCTGAATACACAAGAGATTCTTATTCTGTTTCTCCACTGCAGAAAGTAAATAGATAAATAAATATTTAAATGTGATGCAATTAAAATGCAATTATACTGTGCTGTCCGGGCATCCCGAACTGCTGCTCCCTACTGCCGCAAAAACACTTGACGGCCCTGACAGCCCTGAGGCAAAATTTGACAGCAATGAAAGATGATTCAAGATCATTGTCTATTATTACTTTGTAATGATGAATCAGCAAAGACCAAAAAAAAAAAAAAAGGCACAAGAGACAAACAAATGTCTATCAAATTCTTGGGCACAAGCGTGAGAATTAAGTTTCTCTATTCTGAGCTTCAAGCCTCTGTCTCATTCTCAAGGTCATCTCCTGTTTACGCTGCCCGGCTTTTGTCCTTCCTGGGCCTCCATCCCGCATCCCGTGGCCCTGGCCACTGCTCCGTACTGCAGCACAGTTTAATCTTCCAAATGCAGCGATGGGCCAAGCCAACTGGCCCCCAGAGAGACACTGGGTGCCCAGCTAAGCATTTCCAGCTCTGGCACATGTGAACACACTTAGCGAAGTGTCATGACGACATTAGTGATATTCCCATCGGACACCCTGCACTCCTCAATGAATCTGGTACCACTGAAGTCAGAATGGAATACATTCCCGCTTTATTAAATGAAACACACTTGTTTGAATAATTAATTAAAGCTTTCTGTGATTAAATGCTGAGACATCAATATGTTTTCATTCATTACCCAATGAAGCATTGACTATGATTTAAAGACAGCACAGTCCTTTCACATTTAGCCTGACGGTGACTAATGATACTGTATCAACCTTAACTGCTGCTGATGAACAATATGGAGCTCTGCTGGACTCATCAGTGTGAGAGAGCTGGGTCAGTAGAGTGGCTGAGAGAGATAGAAAGGCTCCCCCGCTAATGACATTTGAAGCCATTCTTACCATGACGGAAACACACAGAAAGAGTCTCCTTCCGTAACGGCTAAATGACTAACTGAAAGCTCTTAACCTTATCAGTTTGTCATCAAATGTCAACTATCAAGGTCATTCCTGTGACACTAAATTGACTGCAGTACAGAGAATAGCCAGCAGTGCAATCTTTGGCGTCTTTTAGTGAGTTTTATTTTATAATATTTCACAATTGATCTCATCCTTTTGCTTACAAAAACAGATTTAGATTAGGTTTAGTTGCAGATTACGGCATTAGAAAATAAGCTTGATTTAACGCTAGATGAAAATATCTCCATTTATTCGTTCACGTTCTATGTCCAAATGTACTTAAATGAACCTAACAGGCGTCTGCGAAATTGCTGGAGACAGGGAGAAAGTGTCTGGCATCCCTGTAGGATCGGCTTTGGATCAACTCTGACAGCCGTATACTGCTTCTCCTTGTTGCCTCCTCAAACGTATTCATGCCAACCACTCTGCTGAATTAAGGCACACTAACACCGTGGAATTTCATATGCACAGGTAAAAGGTGGTTTCAGGAGCAGAGAAGGTGTTAGAAGAAGATTCTGCTGTGATACTTAAAGCACTTATTGACAGACAGGATCATATTTATGCTTGAACCACAGAACGTTCTTGTCCTTAATTTACATTTTCCAAAAAAAAAACCCTTGTCTTGGATAACACATCTCTACCTGTGTGAAAATCTGTAGATGAATCGGCCTCTTTACCCCTAAAGGCACCATAAATCAGTCTTTATCTTATGTGGTCATTTGTCTGCCTCCAGTCTTTCAGTACACTGAGCACCTCATAGGCTGAATATACATCCCACTCAGTGTAAGGACGAAGTGCTCTGACTGGTGTTGAGATTTATCTGGCCATTACCTAGCCAGTTTTCCAGTTTCTCAACACACTCTTCCCTTGCTTCCCGACCAGCCCTGTTCCCACTCCCGCTCTCCACCCTCCCTCTGCAGACTCTGCAGTGCAGATCTCTCCTGCTGATAGCTGCAAATCCCCAAACGTGCCAGCAGAGGCCTGCCTGACTGCCTGTTCTCACACTTCACAGAACCTGGGCATGACTCGCCGAGAAAGCCCCGCTATGTCCTGCTGTGGCTCCTTGAACCGCCCACACCATTCACCACTTTCTTTCTCTCACTCTCTGCCGCCCTGATTCTCCCAGAGCACGAACAAAGACCCTCGCAGGCGGCAGAGACGATAGCATCGGGCTCGTGCTGGTTTGCCAGAGTGGTCATTACAACTGTCGGGAGTGCTTCACTGGAACCTCAACTAGACACTGAGGTAACAGAGAGGTTTGTCTGTTGGGCGACACCTCTGTGGGAGTGAGAGTGCGCTGCAGCGCTCTGCCTCAGTGATTCAAGAGGGTAAACAGATCAATCACTGATACACACTTCAGAGGAACTCTTCTCCTTGTCTTACAGTCTAATGGGTCTCTGCTTGGTGATGAATATGAATTGACTGGTGCAACTTACTCATTATGTCATACTCATAATCAGACATTATAATGCGGAGTCCTGGTTTGGCTACACACGCAGTTTACATAAAACACTTAAATCATTACTTTAAAGCATTAGCTCACATTAATGTGAGCAGTTTTTTCTTTGCATAACTTTCTCGGAGAAGAAATAATCGCTGTTGACAGTGTGTTGTGTGGATTATCCAAAGAAATCTCTGCTCTCAACCAAAACTATCTGCATGGCACACGACTGAGGCCACTGTAAGTGAACATAAGTTTTCTCCAATTTGGGTGAACTGATCCTTTAACGTAACCTTTTGGATGTAATATTCAGGGTGAAAAACAACCGAACAAATGCAGCGTTAAAACATCTTAAATCTTGTTTTTGGCTGTCACACAGAATCAATCAGTGAATCAATACCTTCATAAAAATAAATCCCTCAGTCCCATGTTGGCTTATTGGGTTTGTCACTTCTGACATGTAAGTCAGGGGTGGAGTCTTTAAAAGATGTTAGTCTGTGGTTGTTTGAAAAGTAAGACAATTTCTAGGAAGTTGTTGTGAACTATCAACTACAAATGTCACATTTACAGACAGATGGTAGTTTCGGTCACGGCAGACAGACAGTCAGAGAGACAGGTACCACACAGACAGACAGCAGTCACTGTCTTTGTAATCTCTATGTCTGACAGACAGTGGGAGTCTGTGATACTTGGCTGTGACAGCTTGGTCAGGCCAAGCTGTCAGAGGCCTTTCAACACACCAGAGCAGGCTCATCTGACAAGCCTGTCCCACTCAATAACACAACAGAGAGACAGGCGGAAAACACACCCTGCTGCTTCAACCAGCTGATAGGTGGGACCACATGGGCCGAGGGAACAAACGCCCAGGAGGGCAGACAAGGGCGGGACAGCTGTTAACTGATCCCGCTCTCCTTAGTTCCTCCTTCAACCTCAAAGGGCAACGGAGTAACTTCCTCACCGAGAAGCAAACTTGTTGTTTGTCACTGCCCTGGCCTGCCCAGCTGGTTCAACAGAAGCTCATGATACAGGTCAATGCCGAGGCCCTCTGATGTCTCATTGGTTAGTGACATGACAAAACACAGCGCACAAGCAAGCAAGCAGGGTGTGTTTATGTGTGTCTGTGCACTGTGTGTTACCACAGAGCAATAGCAATTACTCATATTTGGCACAGTGCACGCTCCCCAACAGTATATTCCCCCAGTCTTGAAGCTTCCCTCCCTCTCCCTTGCAGTCCCTTACCACGGTGAATACAGCACGACTGGCCTGCAGTTTTACAGACTGACATGAGTCCCAGCACTTTCCGCGACGAATCAATATTTAAAAGATTGGCCACAGCGTCCCTGTTGAAGTAATTGATAGGCAACCACCACAGGTGTACACTTCTGCCCAGGCAGCGCTTTTTCTCGCTCCCTGCACCCCAAGGCCACTGATGATGCAGGGGCTCCATCGGGCGTACAAAAACCTGACTTAAGGCTTCACTGTTTTCAGATACATCTTACCATTACATCACTGCTGTAAAATGACCCAAACAGTTTGAGGATTGATTAGGTTTTTTTTTTTAATGGTATCAAAAGAAAAAGGGAAGTTCATCAAATAGGATTTAGATGGGGGTGGGGGTGGAGGAGTGACTGCCAACTCATTCATTTTCACAGATGGAATGCAACAAAACACGCAGCACACGTTTTTTTTTGTTTTGTTTTTTTTTTGCTGACACTGTTTCAGGTCTGGTCACAGTTGCTACGACTGCTGCACCATGGTGGAAATATTTTGTTATTTCAGCTTTGTAATAATTAGCCTACTGAGCAAACCAAACCTGTACTACATCTGGTCTACTGGCTGCATTGGACTATTGGAGAGAATGGGCATCCATCCTGCCCCCTGAAGAAAGCTCCCTCAGTTTAGGATTACAGCTTAGAGCTTCCTCTTTACACTTACCTCATTTAATAAACCTAATCAAAAGCTGGGCCTCTTAATAAAATAAAAGCCCGGTCATTGTGTATTCATTGCACACTTACGGAGTAATAAAGGTTTCACTTGCCTTTAAAAGGGATTTAAAGTGAAGAAGAAGCCTCGCTTTTATTCCTCTGACTACCTTCAAATTCAGCTCCAATTATCTTCAAAGGATGAAAGTAACCTTTTAATGGAGCTTGGAAAGGAAAACTCCGGCGCTGACGCAGGTTAAACATACATGTGCTGTATGTCTGATCTTTGTTTTGGCAGATGCAGCCTCATCTCCATACTGAGGTTGTTGCTATTTACACACAGCATGAATGTGTATTTACATATAAATAAGACACATGTAAATGAGTGCAAGATGCAAGATTCTATTCATGTCCTTTGTAAATGTGCTTGAAGTAAGCATGTCATGTTATTCTTGTGTTAAACACTGATGATTCAGGTTTTTGTGTTCCTTAATGACAAAGTCATTAAAGTTTTAATCTCACTTTCTTTCTCTTTTTTTTGGATCATCTGCTCAGTGGTAAATGACACTGTTCTTGTGCTTTCATTAAGCTAAAGATGAAACTCCTGAACTGTGCACGACATGCAGGACAGACGGGCCAAATTCAACAACGTTACAGAAACAGCCACACAGCAAAGTTACTTGCCTGTCCAGCATTTCTGAGAACATTTGTCAAATCTTGAAGCAGACAGAATAAAGCTAACCGCTTTACTGTCCACAATAAAAAGAAGGTCTTTCATAAAATATACTGAATCTGTTTAATCCAAAAACAATTTGTCACCTCACTAACGCTCTACTTCTGTGTGTGAAGAGTTATAATTTCCTATCATTCTATGGTTATTATCTGAGGTCAGTTGCATAGAGGCCTGGGGAAAGGTTCAGTGTGCCCCTAATAGCATGTGGTGAAATATGACCATCTTCCTGGGGGACACACTGAATGTACACTGAATCACTTTTATAGACGTCTGTTCTGTTTCAAAGTGTGCAATGAAATTACAGAGATTAAAGGGACTTTTATGAACTTCTCGTCCCTGACTCTGACGACAGAGGAACAACACTGACATTCCCCAAAGACGCTGTTGCTGGAAATGCATTAAAAAAATTAATAAATAAAAAAGAAATCAGTAATCATTGTCCACAGGCTGCTGCTTGGGGTAAACTTGTCACAAGATCACATAGAAGAAGAGGTAAATATTCCAGACGAAGGCAATGAATCAAATTTGCGGCTGTAGGAGACAGAAGAAGATTCCCTGAAATGGACTTTTATTACAGAACTAAATCAAGCAGCATTAAAAGAACAGGGTGATGATGACTGACTGTTGTGTTGCTATCCTCAAGATAACAATTGCTCCATTAAATCTGATGCCAAAATTGATTGGTGGTGGTTTCACCTCTGTCTCAAAGCAAATCAAAGCTAGCAGCTCCAGTGACAGTCCCATCTGCAGGAAAACCAGCATTTCACGTTCAGATCTGAGAACAGAAAATTAGACTTCTGAATTATGTTTGGCTGCACATGTCACTACATCTGCTCAGTCTTGTACTCGCTGTTTAACGACTGTGCGCCGCCACACTAATACTACGTGGAACTGAAAGGAAAAGAAAAACCCAAGAAGATCCCAAAATAAAAAAAAACAAACAAAAAAAACTCTTTGACAGTCAGGCGCAGGTTGCAAGTGAGGAGAACAGAGGTTTTGGAGCTGGTGTTACATAAGCAGCAGAGTCTCTGAAAAGCTGTGTGTTGATCCGATGTGGCCCCCTGTGATTCCCTTCTCCTTCAAAGCAGTGTGTGTCTGTTAGTTACCCACCCAACACAAACAGACACACACACACATTTACAATCCTTTCTTCATCCACTGCCTTGTGTCGCAGCATAGCTTTAGTTAATTCTGTACAGAGAAGCTTGTTAAATAACAGCCAACCATCTCAATTAGTCTGAAAATAAAATATTTTGAGTTGACATTCACACCACCCTAAAATCTTTGGTAATCCTGCAGCTGTAATTATTCTGCGGTGATCCATAATGTCATACACTGACCGAATCTATGAAACACAGCTGAAACAGCTACAGAAGCATGTTAGTTAATTTGATAGATTTCTGCAGTGTCCATATAAAACAGCATGAAAATCCCTCATTCATATTCTAGCAGCTGGTCTTGTCATAAATTATGAATAATGAAGTATTTTCGGTTATTTTCATACTAATACCCCAGACTGTTGTGCACTCCCAAGCAGCTGGAGCGTAGACACAGTTAAGCTTCACTGTCAAGTCTTAGTCAGCATGCTCTGTAGCTCAAGTTTTGACAAAAAAAAAAAACTTTTACAGAAAGTGAGAGGTAAACAGTTTCACAGATATTGTATTGCACATGTTTCATATCTGACATTTTAATCAAATATATCTTGAAAAACAGCTTTTTTTCTTCTTGCTACACTGACATTTTGGCAAAAGGCGTGTTGAGAGTGATGCATCAACACACACTAGGCATCAATACACCACACATGCAAGGAGTCAGAGAGGAGTTGTCCTTAATGATGTGAGCAGGTAACCCAATTGTGCTCCTGCAGATCAGGGGGGATTCTCAGAAAAAAATAAAAAATAAAAATAAAATAAATAAATAAAAACGCAAGGACACCCCATATGAAGACGCCACGTATGGGCACACTGTAGAGCAGCCTGACAGAGGGTTTTCAGGGACCATTAACATGTTTACTGCTGGGTTCGTGTCCCAGCTGCCCCGGCTGGGTTGATGCTGTGGTATTTTAGCTGTTAACTCGTGCAGCCTGCGATGGGTGGAGGGGGGCGGCCAGTGTGAGGGGAATCCCTGCTGCAATAACAAGTTAAGACCCTCCCTGAGGAGCAGTAAATTTAGCACAGTGTTCATCAGGCCAGCATGACTGCCAAAAAAAAATAATTTAAAAAATCAATGCGTCAATAACGTTTGGAAAATGCGTGTGTATTCCAGCCTTTCATTTTGGTTTTCAGCAAAATCACACGATCACAGAAAATAATAAAAGGCATAATGGGATTAAAACTCCGACTCCGTTTGCACTTATGTGCAGAAACTGGATTAGGACACTGGGATATTTGCATAAATGTTGCATCATAGATTTTAAGTGTAAGTTACGCGCTCGGTCGATTCCCTTGTTGTTCCATCTCGCTCGCAGTAAGATTTTCTAAAGTTGATCCCTGTGAGAAATATTTCAGCTGAAATCCTCTTTCTATAAGACCAGCAGAGTGGTGCTTCTAAATTTAGAGTATTCTGTGAATAAAAAAAAAAAAAACCCACACACACACACATACACGCTCACATACAACACGCAGCCCCAACAGGCAGAAAGAGCAGCCCCAGTTTGCGGGGCTGCAGTCGGGTCTTACATGGATATGAACTCTCCCTACCTTCCACTTTGGTGAGGGTGAGCACCGGGCTGTTGCAGGCGGACAGCGGGGCAACCCTTGCGGAGTGTTTCTTCATGGTGATGAGCTCGGATGGGCTGAGCTCTAAACCGCTTCGACTACATCCCTGAAGCTGATTTGGTGCAGACACCAGACCTCTTGATGGGACCCTTGATGTTTCTAGAGCCGGTCTCCTGCTCTCTGTCCCCTTGCATCCATCCAACTCCCTGTTGATGTTATATATTTTTTCTTACCTCTGTCGTATCCCCCCACCCCCTTTCCTCCACTTGCCTTCCCTCCCCAAATCTGCTGTATCCAGTGCGTCCTGGTTGGTCTCTCCTCACGTACAGTTTGACAATTGCTGCAATTCGCCAGCGTCACACATCCATCAGCCCCTACAGCATCGCAACCGCCTCTCACCACCCACCACCTCCTGTCCCGAGGCAGTCTTACGAGGCTGTCCTACCCGACGCCCCGTGGCAGTGGTCCCTCCTGGGCTGAGGAAGCTCTGCATGGGACTGACTGGACGCAGGCACTGACCAGGCAAACTCTGGGCTAAAAATGGACCCTGTGACAGATATGATGGCACCAGTGCAGTGTGTGTGGGGTGTTTAGCCCATAAACACTCTAACTGGAGCGGTTTCTAATGAATTAAAATATAATGAAACGAATTAATCCTTTTTTTTTTTTTAATCTGGGGACCACATGGAATCTCTGCAATTAAGGCTCATTGAAAGTCCCCAGACCCCACTTGGTAATACAGCCTATTGATTGACTTTAAAGCTGTTCCTGGTGTTCATGCTGCCTTTAGTTTAATCTGAAATTTAGCCCAAAAACTGTGAAGATTAACCAAAGTGCTGGTTTTGAAATTAAAGATATTTCATGAAAATATCTTCAGCGTGATCTTCACATGCATTACTTGGCAGTAATGTATTCCTTTTGTTCTATTGATGACACAAGAGAATATGAAATCTGCTATACAAATTAATCACCTTAATTGAAAGATAATATGATCATTATGTAGTTGCAGATGGACTGAGATATAATTCTTAGTGTTTGGTGATACCTATGGTTACTGGTAGTGAAAGCAGGTGCGGCTTAATATTACAGTACACACTCAATAGGCAGCTACTTTGTCTGAAAACAGAAGAGCAACCAGTTTATCTGTTTACAGTGCAGCCAAGCAAACTCACACTGTACTGTAGGTAACACTGGTGATGTTCAGTTTGCATTAACAGTAACTTTATACAGCTCTGATGTGGTGTAAGAGGCTGTGTAAGAGAGGTGTCCTGTGACTCTTGTCTGTTATAGCTCGTTCTACCAACAACAGAAAGCTGCTTTTGAAAGCTGAAGTGACAATTCGGAGTTTCACATCAAGTTTCATAACACTTTTAAACTAAGAGCCGTCCAACTCACAGCTGGTCAGATGAAATTGTGCCTGATGCCCTTTCTGTGTATCTTTATCATGTCATTTCACGTGTCACTTGCGTTTTACTCCCGAGAAGCCATTATACACAAACAGATAATTCAGCAGAGGAAAGCAGATCGGCTGTCAGTGGTACAAATTGAGCCGCTCGGTATTGATCTGAGAATGCCTCTGCTGTCCCTGTGACCCTGCGTTAATGTCTTTAAAGACGTAGGCCTACATACGCGTATCCACAGTGGCTCGCTCTCCATGTGTCTGTAAAAGCCGCTGAGTATGAGCATGCCTCAAGGAAGCTGCGCTGAATAATTCACTGCTTAGACTCTACCTCACACTCAGGCTAGAATCCCCTGCCCAGCCTAACTAGGACAGGGAGCTCTAAAAACACTCTGCCCAGACCCATTCTGACATCCCTCAGCAACATAATCCACTGGATCCTCTGCTGTTTTCCATTGCTTCCCACTCCTCCTGTGTTTGGGTTTGAAAATGGGAAACGTCAGGAACAGCGGATGGGAGCTAATGGATGAAGTGCAAGAAGTCGCAGCGAACAAATAAAAAGGGCAGCACAGGATGTTTGATGGATAAACGTTATAAACATGTCACCTGAGAGTTATATTGTTTTGTGTTCACAGTGAAAGATTCCACATAACTTTTTTTTGTCAGTGTCTGTGTGAGTTCCATTTAGGGGCTCTGCAGCTGCCAGCTGTCTTTGGGAACTAATGTTTTTCAGAGGCTTTGCATGGTAAGAACATGAAGATTCGGTCGGAGAGCCCTCACTGTTATTGATAGAGAAGACAGGGAGGTGGAAATAGGTGGAGCGGGTGAGATCATTACAAGATCCCAGTCAGTGACTCATAGACTTTTATCTTCCAACACGGAGGAGGATCAAACCAACCCATGCTCTAAGACACTACATGACAACTCTCTCTCTCGAACACACATTCACATACTGTATATGAATAAGCATGTGTGAGCAATAAAGAAGTGCAAAAAGCCAAATCCTTTGAGGTTCCTGCATCAGCATAGTCTTCTGAATCCCTGTTTCTACCCAGAGACGGATGGAAGCAGATCAGGGACAAGAGGTGATTATTGTTTTGTGGACACTGGAAGGTTGTAGTGCGCTCTAAAGAGAGGCTTGAATTTTTTCTTAAATGTTTGCTGAAGACCCTTAAAATGCTGAATAATGAGGGAAACCATAGTAGCCGCTGCTATAATGTTCCTGCTTATTCAAATCAACCAAACATGGTAATGTTTTTTGGGACAAAATAAATCCAACTATAAAGGACATTAAGGAATATTAAGGAATTTTAGGTCTTTTGAGATTTAAAGGAAATTTCATTGATTGAAATAATCACAATGAACATAACAGTTTCAAAACGAAATGACTGGTAATGAGAATGTGTGCATAAGTTTGAGTCCACAGCTATTTGTTCTAGGTTATGTTGTGCTTGGGCAAAGTAGTGGTAAAGTTGCTTCATAAACACAGGACTAAGTGTCTACAGTGAGAATGTCCTTAGGCACAGCGCTGGTTTGAGCTAAATGCTATGATTTGTATTGCATCCATAAAGCCATGCTGCTTGCATATGAAACGTGAGAACTTCCAGATCATCATGTTGGACATTGTGCATGGGATGACAAATTTAAAAAAAGTACACACAGCGCTTAAGAGTAAGAAGAAGAGTAAGAATTCATTAAAAAAAAAAAAGTTAAACTAATTGGAGGTAACACTGATTTCATCTGGAGATCCAAACGCTACAAACACACATCTTGTACTCACCACTTTAACAATTACAAATCAGCTGTTGCCTGTATGGGATGGGGAGAAGGAAAACGAGGTGGTCTGAAAATCAGTTTTATTGATCTGACTGCGTGGGGCACTTGATAGTGGAAGATGATTGACTTAAAGTGCTGAAAGATGTGAGTAAGAGGAAATGATTTCTCACTGTTTGATCTAAATGAGCTAATAGTGCCAATGTGAGTAAATATGTCCGGCTTAATTTGCGTACCGCATCTGCTTGGTACAGTGTCAGAGCTGTTGCTGTAGCTGCCTCTTTGCCAAAGCATTAACATATTTGTTATCGGCTTTTACTATCCAATGACACAGCTCATCCTGATTTAAGACTAATCAATTCCTTGTTGAACACCAGTAACGACTACTTAATGTAAGCCTGACTCAGATGTATCACGAGAGCTGAGTGTGTCTGACAAGAAAGCAAGTGGTGTAATCTGTCTTGGACTTTCACATTGCAAAAGTCAGATTTATTCCCTTAACATTTGTGTTCAAAACTGGCATAAACAAAAATCAGTCACAAAAGCTGACATTAGAACAGTCATTACTCTGGTCAGGAGGGACACAAAATCTCAGTGTTTATGTTTGATGAATAAAAATGAGTGCAGCTTTTAGCACTGAGACTTCCATTACCACTCAGACAAAGATAAAGATAAATGCTGATATGATATCAGCAGTGCTAGCGGCGTGGCTTTAATGTCGGTCTGTCAGTCTGTTGGTCCAACAATTTGCTCCAGACTGAAATATCTCAACAACTATGGGATAGATTGCCATGAATTTTTTGCATATATTCATAGTCCCTAGAGGATGAAATCCACTGACTCTGTTGATTCCATGCTAAAGTTAGACTTTAGCTTCAAGCACCGCTCACGGAGATGTTAGCACGGCTGCAGACTCAGAATATTGTTGTACAACGACATTGTAAATAATGAACTAGCCTGATTTTTTTAGGGGTCTTTTTGCAAGTTTTTCCATTAAGTTTTGCGGTATGAGCAAAGCACATGAGGTTATGCATACCAAAAAATTTAATAGGTTAATTCATTTTAATACTACTATGAATCTTAATGCTGCAGTGATTAATATTTAAACCAAATATTGGCAGTGTTCTCTTTTAGATGAGAGGATTTCAGTGATTACTTCTCTCAGGAAAACATTTGAGTGAAGTTTCTATCTTCTCTGAACTTTCTTTCCCTGCACTGTTCCAGTCTGGGTCACTTCTGGCTCTTGCCTCGCATGGAAAACAGGTAGTGGAGCTGTAAACATGAGAGCAGAGGGTTCATTATCAAACTGAAGAGGAGTCTGTCTCGCTGCCCTCACACTTAATACCAACTCCCAGGACGTGGGAAAGGAAGGCGGCGGGGCTGAGTGCGGGGGGGTTGTTGTGGCATAGAGTTCTAAATAACAGCTTGTTTCAAGCACCAGAAAGGTCAAGTCAAATTAACTTTCTCTCTTCCTGGGACCTATACATCTTTAGAGCAGACACAGCTTATCTGCGGAGGCAAGCGGCTGTCAAGGCACTGCAACCAACAGCAGTTGATTGGATTAATGGCCTCAGCGACGTCCCCTGAGGAGCAGGTGGGAGAAAACAGTTGCCAAAACACTTTCCCCATTTTAGTTACATTGCAGAGGTACACAGTGGCCCACACTTACACTGATCTTTCATAGATGCCTGAAACCTTACACTTGCTGCCAAAATTGTGACTGGTACTCCAACTCCAATGCTGCTTTAAGAGTCGACGCATTAAAATATGGGCCAGCGGTTTTCTACATGACACGTACTCTTCAAAATGATTTTTAATGAGCATTTTGCAAATCAATCCCTTGTCTGCGGAAATCAATACCTCTGAATTATTGTAACATATCTTCTCCACAGGGGAAGAGTAGCATGAAATAATGTGATGGAACAAACATTGTCAGTCAACTCCATAGAGCTCCGTTTAATTAGGGTGTGGTGATTTTACTGTCCTCAGTGATTTGCAGTTGTGCAGTATATATGCAGTATATAACAGTACAAATAACAACACCTGATGGTGTGTACTGTAACATCAGTGTACAGATTACACACATTCTTATTCTTGTTTGTTTTTTTTTGTTGTTTTTTGGGGGTTTTTTTTGGAGAAATTGCTGCCAGTTAATTGTCTGTGAAATGATCACTCGACAAACTGGAGTACATGCATACACTGTTCTGCGTGTGCCATCTTACACAAATACAAATAGACTGTCCGACTGCACTCGTTTGTCAGAGGAGCGCACAGATTTGAGAGATTATAACCTTCACCCACTTAAAAGACAATGTTGTCTAGAAAGAAGACAGAAAGAGCGAGACTGGCTGCCACTTTAAAGTAATGTGAGACTTCATCTTAATTACAACCACAGCTAATAAAGTCCAGCAGTATCTATTAAATGCCGTCAAGTTGTAACACCTAATGGTAGGACCTTATAATCACACTCTACCCTGGTGGCCCACGCTTAATCAGGAAGAGTGAGTCTCCATTAAATCTGCATCCCACAAGAGGAATAAGTCCCTGACAGCACATTTATTCTTTCCAGTTTAGGTTGTTTCAGAGAGACAATGTGATGTGTGAAAGTTTTATTATTTGTGGTGCAGACACGCAGGCTGGGTCAGAGGTTTTGGTCTAGGATAGAGGCCCCGTACCCTGTAGGACATGATTGCAGTGGTGCCTCAACTGAGACTATATAGACTATACACTGCTCTTTAAATGTGCAGTAAATGTGACAGACATCAGAGTCATTTCCTGACATCCTATAGTGTTAGTCTTCTCATATTTGTTGTAGTATCAGTTGAGCTACAGGTTTTATCTTAGCTGAGGCCATGGAATGGAAGAGACACAACACTGAACAGAAACAGGAATAAAGTCCTCGCTAAATATCAGTCCTATGCTAACTCTACAGGGGAAGTGGTCCAGATAATAACAGGTCTTCTCTCAGCACTTGTATGCATCGTCTCTATGCATCACAAACATTTTTAATATTTGATTTATTCAGGGAAATTTCAAAACTGCCCGCAAGTTCCTCTGACCAACAACTTCCTGGTATTTCTGATGAAAACTGCTGATAATAGGAGCAAGATTGTGTACTAGTTCTGAGATCACCCCACTACTGAAATGGGCCCTGGTTGTTCCATCTTTACTATGGTTGTATTTGTCACATTTAGTTAACGCCTACTCACTTCAGGAACAAAGAAATTGACCCTTGAACGCCAGCTGCTGGTTAAAGCGAGAAGTTTCCCTCTACGCCTGCAGAGAGAGAATTTTTCTCTCTAGTAAATGGTGCTTGCTCCCTCTGTTGTCAAGCTACAGTATGACTTTTCAATCTTCAGAGTTTTCTGGTGCAGGGAATACAGTCTGACTAACTTCAAGCTTAGGATATGTCATATCCTGGTTTGTGAATTTGATTCTCACTCTGCACCTGTCCGGTGTTAATGCATTTTTTAACATTCAGACATGTCCACTGTTCTGAAACAGAAAAAGCCTCCCAGCTGTTTTTCTGCTGAAGTGGCTCATCTTTACGCTGCACTTATCTCACTGTGTTAAACATTATTCAAATTGCTGTAATAAAGGGGCAGCTTTTCCAAAAGCTTCTCTCCACCACTTGCATTTAAATCAGGTGATTACCTAAGCCACAGAAGTGAGGCCATGAATTTATAACATATGTTATGCAATCTTTTCCATTCTACTATAAAACTGATTTTATAAAAAGAAAATAGGCTCTTAGATTGCGCATTTTGCTCCTGTCTTCTGTCAGAACAACAAGTAATTTGTAGAGACAGTCTCAAAACATGTGACAAATAGTGTATTTTAAATATCATATTGCTGAGACAATAGTTTATAAGCCAAAGGATGATGGCTCTATAAGGTAGTTATAGATGTAACACATGCTGCTTTGAGTTAACGCCAATCAGGGACGTGACTGTGGGGACATCATCCTGACACTGCAGAGCCTCCATTGTGCCCATAGGGGGCACTGTGACCACATGTACTCAGGGATGAAAGTTTGACATGAAGACACCTGCTCAGGGTTTGGATGAGAAATGACCAAGAAATCAAACTACAGCCCAGCAGTGGACCAAAAAAGTGGGACAGCAGTAATGAAAGGTGATGAAATGACCCACATACACAGAAAATACAGAACAGAAACAAGCACACAACCACACAGAAGGATAACACACACACACACACACACACACCCACACACACACACACACACACACACACACACACACACACACAGATGTATCTTTCTGTCTTTCTTGTCCTTTCTTGGGACATGGTTAGAGCTCTGTCACAGTGGAGTGAGGCACTCCACTTTCATTTTTGATCTGGCATTTTCTTTTCAAGGTACATCCTTCATAGTGAAGGATGTAGCAAGTCCAGAGTGACCTGAAAAAGCACTGACAACTCTATTAGCTCTCTTTATAGTGGGTTTCCAAAAAACAGAAATATATCACTGAAAATTATTTAGGTTTAAGAATTTGTTTTTTAAGTGTTAGACAAACAAAGGTAAACAGTCATACATTAATACACATTTGGTTCTCTGGTGAGGATTCACAGCAGCAGAACAGACAAAACGAACTTGTTTTCGCACCACAGTATGGCACCGAGAAATAAGCTACATCAGGCTTTGGATACACAGATTATGCGTTTTTGCTTTTTGGGTTTTTATTGGATTTCATGGATTTGCGTGTTGTTAAGAAACACAGAATATTTCCAGCTTTATCCCTTAAACCGTCAGAGGGAACAATCTCAAAAATTATAACATCATTTCCTAAACACTGACATCTTCTAACAGCGGTCACAAGTTCAAAGTCTAATCCTGTGAACAAGAATCTAATGAATAAACAGGATTTTAGGGGTTATTTGCATAAACATGCCTGTGACCTAATATATCAGTGTTTGCAAGTGGCTGAGTTAATTCATTTTCTTTTTCAGGAAGCGTTAACATGATTTTGCCTATGATTTTGGGATGTGTCTGAATATATCGCGGTATGAGGAAGCTTTCAAGCACTGGTGCAACGCTGGTTATTTTACATCCAGACAGTTAAAGAAGGTTAATTAACATGAATGGCAATCGGCAACGTGAATTTTGGCAAGGTTCCGCTGAATTTCTTTTCTTCCCTGAATTTTTTATATACTTTTATTTATCCCTTGAGCTGCAGATCTTCTTTTCTCCCTCTCCAGTTTGTGTTGAGACATTGAAAAGCCAGTATGTTACCGCTGATTAAAAGGGTTACAGAAGGAGTGAGGAGTTATTTATGCATCTGAAAAATGCTGCAGCACGTCTGGCCACACAGGGGACCAGACCCCTAAACCCTCTGTTTGGAGAGACCCTCTGTAAACTGCCAGGCCAATCCTGTGCCTCTTCATTAAAGCATCTAAACAACAAATGAAAAGAACATTATCTGAGCCAGAGCGGCAATCAAGCCCAGAGTCCTGCTGCTGCTGAGGTTGGAAAACAGAGGACTTGTTGCCACCTTTCACTAACTCGTCCTGCAGAAACAGCCTGACTGGCCTGCCTGCCAGTGACATGGGACCTTAAATGAGGGATTCAGCTTATTTCCATCTTTGTGGCACAGGGTGCCATGGAGACTGCTGACAGAACTGTGAACATCCTGTGCACAAATGAATAACAGTAAAATAATACACCTGAGACACTAGGCCTCAATTATGCAGAGATCCGGCGATATGAATCACTTTCCTTGAACATAACTGAGGCTGGCAGACAAAAATTGGGCATAGGACTCTGCCTTTTGAGGTGAATAATTCAAAGCTAGGGAATAGGTTCAAACACCAAGAAAGAAACTTGTACTTAAATACAGTTGGCAGCTGCAGCAGCAACAATATAAGTCTTTCTCATGAGGGAGGAATGGTAGAAGAGGAGGTTACTTCCGATCTGTATAATTACGTTATAGTCGAGCTTCAGATCTGTTCGTTTTGTGTCTTTGAAGTGCTCAGATTGGTTGGCACGTCCAGCAAGGTCGCTTTCAACACTAATCAAACTGGTTTCTGATCACGAGCGAACCTATCTTTCCATCCGTTACAGCAGGTGGTTGGAGGACTTTCAAAAGGCCTGGAGCAGGTGTGTCTGTGTGTGTGTGTGTGTGTCTGTGTGTGTGTGTGTGTGTGTGTGTGTGTGTGTGTGTGTGTGTGTGTGTGTGTGTGT
>JBBMJY010000003.1:13853148-13879185 GCA_037833715.1 Toxotes lorentzi
CCCCCCCCCCCCCCCCCCCCCCCCCCCCCCCCCCCCCCCCCCCCCCCCCCCCCCCCCCCCCCCCCCCTCCCCCCCCCTTTTCTTTGTTCTGTGGGCTGATTCTGTTCAGCACATGGCATGCAATTGTGTGCAATGAGTGACTAGTGGGACTTCTGTCACCACGAAGCACAGCTGCAAGTAGGTGGGCCAGAAGGAGCTGAGAGCTGTGCTAATTTCAAATGTGGCATATTTAAATTTTACTGTAGGGTTGATTTGTTAGAAACAGGAGCAAGCTGGACGAACCCAACATTTCCTGAAAGGCAAAATCATCAATGTTTCCCCTGTTGGCTACGCAAACAGAAAAACATCTGATGCAACAGTGCAACACATCCTGAAATTTTTTATTTGCAATATAACTGTCATCCACAAAATACCATTTTAGTGGCTGTTTCTCTCAGGTGAACATTTGTTTTTCTGAATATGGATTATCGTGTTTGGGAATTAAACCCTCCATTTCTCTCACTTGATGTGAAATGTCTGGGAGAATAGACACATTTGACGGAATAAAAACACAATCCACTCTAACAAGCAATACTTGTTATTATGTCTGTTCCACAACATTATAATTAGGCAATTAACTGGAAATGGGCAGTTATATAGAGGGATAATGAGTTGGTGGAATTAGTTTGAAACAGAACTGTGATTTCAGAGTGGGGTTGGCGTAACCAAAGATTCCCCGGTTCACACTATTGAAATGTCTATAAAAAGACATAAAAAGACAAAACTCCATGTATATAAATAAACAACAGTGTAGTATATTTGACTACCATTGCTTTGGCAGCCATGGGGCCCCATGGGAGACAGTATAAAATATGACACGTATACGTTTCTTCAAATTAAAATAAACATGCATCCCTCTTCTTGTTACAATACAAATTATTTAAATCTTAAGTCATGGACACCACAGTCTCCCCTATCCAATCAGCACCAGCGGTTCCGAAAGAAATAAAGACAAATTCAGACGTGAACAGCAGCTGTCCTGTGAAGCCCGCAGTGTTCAGATGTTAGGTATAGGCCTATGAATTTTGTAGTAGCCTTGCAGCTGCTTAATATTGCAGTCTCTCATATGAAATTTACAAAATTTGCCACCAGCCGCCAGCTAAAGGTCGTCTGCCAGCGAAATCCTGCTCAACGTATCCACATCAGAGTAGAAATAATAAACCAATGAACAAAAGACTGGCAGATTGTGATTTGTCCTGACGCCACCACAGCAAGAAAGAAATGGTGCAAATAAACTGAAGCGATGCAGGGAAAGAAAAAAAATGAGAGAACGAAAATAAAAGCTGCGTTGGCAACTTTTTTTCTTCAAAGAATCAACTGCTCCAAGCAACATTCCCACTGTCTGACTCCCAGCCCAACAAGCTCCAGTGAGGCAAACACTAGCTCCACCGTCTGCGGCAACCAAGAGCAACAACAATGCTTTAGCAGCTACCTCTCAGAGTGAGGGAAAATTAGATTCAGTGATAATAAGGATGAGGATGAAAGGATGGAGAGAAAACAAGATGAGTGCTGGGATTCAAGGAGGGGAGGGGGATACATCACACTATCTGAAATCTTTGTGGCTCTGCAACAGGGTGATTTCCATCATTCTCTGAAGCCTCACAGCAACACTGTGAAAGCTACAAATGCTTGACCATAGGTTAGTATGCTTAACACTCTCACAGTTATTTAACCTGCCGTCAACCTCCATCCACCCACACACAGCAGGATCTCTAACCATGTCAGTCACAGCACACCATCAAGCTGCACACTCAAAAACTAAGTGAGCACTTTAAAAGCACTTTTCATTCCATCAGTACTCTGATGTCTGAAATCCAATGAGTGTTCGTGTAACGGACTCAGCCTGGTTGTGTGAACCAGCAGTTCACATACAGCCTACCTGACCTCTCACTGGTCACGATGCGCCACTGCATGTTACAGTTAGAGAAGTTCACAGCTCCATGCATGTAAACTGACTCACTCTTGTAGCTCGCACTCCAAGGCTGATATCCATAATAGCCGGTGATCCGCAATATTCGCTCCTCTATGGACGCGCTGTTGATGTCCTCAACTGAGCGGGAGGACTTTAGGTCCTCTTTGATGGCCTCGTCCACCACCAGGTACTTGAGCTGTCTGAGCTGAGGGCTGATGTCCGAAAGCCTTCTGGGGCTCACGTCGGGCGACTTACGCATCCCGCTGGGAAGAAAGAAACAAGGGGTGGCGGTGTTACAAGACTAAGTGAGACCGCTTGGCAAAGGGGAAAAGAAAGCCTGTAAACCTTGTGTGCGACTTGATGAGATAAGAGTTCTCCTTGGCTAAACCAGGAAAGTCCGTGTTGTATGTTCCACAGAGACCGGCGTTAAGGGCCCCTGCAGCGCGTCTCTCGTACAGTACAGAAATCATCATCCTTCACTGGCCCTGCGTCCGCACAACAACAGTGTGAAAGACGCTAAGCGAAAGTGACTGGTCCTGCAACTGTTGTAGCTATAGTATACACTGTGCAGCTCCTATTATAGGCTTATAGGAATTTGAAACTAATGAATCGATCGTGAGTGATTTGCGGAGATGGAGAAGCAACACTTGTGACAGCTCCGGGCTTCATGTATGGGCACTGGAGCACAAAACTGCGCCCAGCCTCCTGCACAGTAACCTATCAAATATCATTCTATCACACAGAGCAGATAAATGCTTGTTATTCTGTGTCCAGCAGGTGAGATAAAACTATAAAATAATAGTAATAATAGTAATAATAATAATAATATTGCACCAATAAAGCTCTGTAGTGTCATGTACCTGACAAAGTGGCACAGTGATGACCCGAAAGCCCCTCAGCTGTTATGAAACCGCCAACATGTGAAGGCAAAACGAGTATTTACTGATCTGCTCAGGGGAAATCAATTACTATTGAGCAACAGCGCTGGTTACATGTAAAACATCAATGATATTCACAGAGAATAACACTTAAGCTCCGCAACTGTTATGAACATTTTTTAATATATAATAAAGTCTGTTTACTTTATCAATACACCTGGGAAATCAAGTGCGCAACAGGTGTGACCTGCTTCCTGTCGTTCGGGCTGCAAAGCATTGGTAAAAGTTTAAATGTCTTACATCGGCATCAAAGTAGTAGGAGGTCCAAGGTAGCACATACAGTCCCGGTGGGGACGTCCGACCCGGTCCCACACAGTGCCCTCTCCATCGCCGTACATCCTCGAGGCCACAAAGCGGGGCAGCTACTGTAAAACTAAATCCTCATCCAGGCTGACGGGAGACAAGAACCATCGTCCTGCTCCTTCCCACCCCCACAAACATATGCCTGGCCACTACAGCACAACATTGAAAGGCTGCGCTCTGCTCTGGATGCTGCTGGGTCCTGGAGGCACTGCAACAGCACCATCTACCGGATCCACTGGAATTATTGTCATCTCCAACGCTGACAGATATTGCAGAGAATACAATGTACCAGCTGTAATCCTTATGACCTGAGGGATCTGAACCACCACGTTAGTACCTTTACTTCTATCAGAGGACCCCGACCATTTTTATGCAAGGTAATTCAAATAAATGCATAAAAATTTCCAATAGTTTTTCCAGTACTTTAAAAACTGAATCTGCTGTCTTCTCAGGCCCCCACAAGGACCCTTTGTGGCCCCTGAATCTTAGTCTGCAGAGATGTGCACCTATAGTGACTCGTCTTTCTCACTTTTATCTGATATAAAGTGTCTGCAAAGTATTTTTTTTCTCCTCTGAAAAAATGGGATGGGAATGTTAGGCAGAAGCACATTAACTTTTCACAATTGTCTTGATGATATTTGTACCTGTCAAACAGTAAATCCCTGTTTATGTTTTGGGAAATAAATGTCCATTGTCCCTTTAAATTCTAACACATTTCTGTCAGCACATGAGTCACAACCCTGAAATTTTTGCTCGTTCTTTCCTGCCATTTCTTGCTTTGTTTTCCTGGTACTTCTATTGTTGTTGTTTACTTTATGTATAGCTGTGTTTTATGGATGTGAAAAAAAGAATTTGCCTCCTCAAAGGCAAAGGTTCTGTAACCAGAGAGCTTTTTCCAGCAACTATCTCTATAGATTTTGCAGCAATTCACAGGTCACTGGGTTTTATTCATAGTGTACTATATCTTAAGGAGTCCACCAGCGTTTCAAGATGATATGATAGCAAGGCGTGTATTTCAGATGTGTAAACAGAGACAGACATTAAACAGTAGAAATGTTGCTTCTGTTCAATACCACAATACAAAGACAATTACAGGGATATGACTGATTACATCCAATCAGAGTTGTGCTTCCAGTAATGGGGTAATTATGTTCACTGGTGGTGATCATGTCTACTTGGAAATTAAAATGAAGTATTTGTATTCATCTCTTGTGTTCAGGAGTGTGAATTGTGCAGCATTGACAGCATACTTAGTGTTTTGTTATTAAAAAATGTGACTCGTAACTGTCAGCAAGGTCTTCAGATACAACTTTCAGATTCAGATTGATCTAAAGATGATGTACATTTCATGCTCATCGTATATTTATCCATCAAGTGAGACGAAGTTTAGATAAAGAGTATTATTTTCTGTCACTTCCTAGATAAACCTGAGCAGTGCATGCAGTTCCAACAATCAGGATGAGTGGAGCTCTACCTTGCATGAGGAATAGCGTAGTGTCGGTCATCAGTTCCAGGTCTGTGATCCACTCGCTGCATTGCGTCGGCATCCTGTGGGATCCAGACTGCGGAGAGCAGCACAAGTACACCCAGCTGTTTTTTGAAGACAGGTTTTTCATCGATCACTGACCAACTACACCTCACATGTCCACACACTGGGGGACAGAGGGGGGACCTGTGCTTACTCAGGCAAAAAAGTGGAGTCTAGTCATCAATAAGCGGGTCAGCACCTCCCATCGACAGTCTTGGGGAGGAGAGGATCAGGTTCATCTTGCATAATGCACCTCTCAACTTCACAGCTCAGCCAAGGCCAAATCAGTTTTCACTGTTCGACATCCTTCTTTGCCAAAACTAAATTATATGGACACCTTTTCCTGGGAGACTCAGTTCATAATCATCAAAACAGTTTATATAAAAGGATTGTTGATGTGTTCAAGTCCTTCACTGCCATCCGCTGTGCCACCTTCCACTTCAGCAGACTTCTAATAGCGATTTAATTGGTGCCCCCAATCTACAGGGCACTGCACTCCTTTCTAAATATGGATCAGAGATGAAATGAGAGCCAAAGCTCAAGGCCAGGAAACATAAAATGAACACAGTGAGGATGATCCAAATTCCCAGTTCACACACAAAACAGAAGATATTGATTAAAATAATCATTTTTCTAATAATCCATTCATTTTCATAAAACCAGTTCCAATTAGATATTTTGTCTTGTTATAGCAAGAAAAGCATAGGTCTATCTAATAACATTAACAATGGCGCCATTTCATTAATCGTCTCTGTAAGTCATGACAATGAGCTAGAATTCACAGTGCCATGAAAAATGAAAAGCAGCCATTTTCAGAGTTATTTATGTCATTTAACAGCTTTTCACTGCTACATGACATATCAAAACATCAGTCATGAAAAAGGTGTCTGTGTCCTCTCACAGCTGAGTTGTTGGCCTGTGCAAAACGGGTGTAACCATTGGTATTGAATAATGGCATGGGGTCCAGGTTACTTGTGCCATCTGCAGTCACGGAAAAAAAAAAGAGCAAGACCAGAATCAAGATTTCTCTCTCCTTCATCATAACCTCCCCTTTAGCTCTTTTCCCTCAAAAGCTTGTATAATGCAGGGCTTAGTCAGAAACAAAAGCCTGCATGTTAGGAACCTTAAGCTACTTTCTCCATTATTTCTCTCATCCTCCTGTGTCCAGTTGCATACAATTAAAAAAAAAAAAAAAAGTAGTATGATGCAAATCCTCTCTCTTCTCACCATCAATATTTAATTCGTCTCTCAGCATGGAAACAGTGTGACAGACCACTGCTGATTGGCTGATTCAGGAAGAGAAGTGAAACTCTGAGCCAGTAAAAAAAAGGTCCTATTCATTACTGCGTTTTTAAGTACTTAGACACTTTGTCAGCACTTTACTTCTCATTGCTCAGTGGTTGATTATTGACTTTTGCATTTGCATATGCCAACATGAGGAGCAAGTTATTACAATGATCCAGAGAGACGCATCTATCCCTCTGTTGCTGAAGAAGGCCGTATCTGTTGAAATGTTGTTTCAGCCAGAAGGAAACATAACCTTTATGTGGTCGGCACCCTGTAGTCCCAAGGGCCTGTGTGATTTCTTCAGGGTATATTTGTTATTCAGCTGCCATGATTGGTAAGGTTGACACACAGCTGGAGAGTAACCAGCAGAATCTCTAAGGATGGGAGGACCTGCTGATGCTATTATGTGTCAACATCGTGAACCAGTTAGCTGCCCAGGCAAACAGCTCTGGAGGGAAGAAAAGCCTGGCAGCTTCAGCTTCTGTCTACTTTTCTGGCCAGCCTTATCTGCCCTGATTTCCATTCTCAGACATTCCCTTTTTAGTTTTGTTGATCACTGAAAGAAATTCAAAAATATATGATTAAAGTTCTGGAAGTAGCCCCTTCTTGTGCTGCTATTAATATTAAAAGACACCTCTGAGGTACCAGAAAGAAATGGCACTTCAGAGCTGCTTTTCAAACGACTTTCACAATAGTTCACAAAGAGTGTGCTGTCAAATAAACACAGTCGTGACTAAACTGGGTTCCCCTCCAGCTGAAACGTATGACTTTTGACCATTAGTCGTTCACATTCATACTGAAAATGGAACTAACATAATAAAATCTGTCCACTTTATATGTAAATCCTCCTGCTTTTTGTGTCTTAGACAAGGTGTCCCTCTCCTGTGATAAATGTCTGCTTTGCATATTTGTTGTCCAATTTTGCCAAAAGGGATTTTGAGAAATTGGTCACCCTGTGTTGCAGAGGAAAAACTCTCCACTGTGCTTCTCCGAGTCCTGAAGGTTGTCTGACATTCACATGCTTCAAACAAGAAGAACTGCTTCCTTTGAATATTTATAACCAATTATTTTCAGTGAGTTCTGGGGTGCGAAGACTTGGGGAGAAGGAAGAATCAACCAACTTTCAGGTTATTTCGAATGCATTCTGATATGGTTGAACTGACAGTGTTGGTCTCTTCATGGGTTTATGATTTGATACAAATTGTGTTGTTCAAAGGCACATGGCTCTTTGCCTTTTGTCATCTAATTAGTGGTCACAATATTTTTCTCAGCGTTTTCACATGCTTGCTCAGCTGAATATCACACTCAGATCTGATTAATTCGGACGTCAGCTTTAGTGGGACGACGTAGTGGAAAAGAAAGGTGAACTGTGCTGTTGCATTCCCAAGAGCTGCTTCATCTGTTTCAGCATGACTGATGATGTTTCAACGTGTGATGCCTTTCGTCAGAAGTCTGAACTCTCGGGAAAACGGCATCAATTAATTTTTTTTTTCCCGTTTCTATTTTCATGCATTTGTGTTTGTTATCCAGCACTTTTTAAATGTGCATGTGCCGTCTTTGTATGGAGCATTGTGTGAGTCTAGATGTTCTCCAAACATCACACATTACAAAGATGGAGGTTTCACTGCAAAATGGCTGCAAAACAGGGAGAGAAGATGCCTATGGCTGCAGCATCCACTTGCCCCTTCCTCTCTTCTCTCCTCCCTTCCTCTGGTCCTGTCAGTTTGTCTCATCTCTCATACATACAAGAGTATTCAGTATGTACGTCCTGCCAAGAAAACAGGACTCCCATGTATGACCACAACCTCAAATACACAGCTCCATAACTTCATTTTAGTGACTGATCGACCACAATCCACACTATCATTTAAATAAGGTAATCAACGTTCCCTTCACAACAGCAAAATGAAACCGTCGTGTTTGCAGTAGCAAATGAGGGCAGTTACAGAGTTGGCAGTGGGAAATGTTTGTGCTTGAGGCCTCCTGCATTCCCATAGTCCCAATGTGTGTGTCAGGATATAAATAGAGCTGCTCCACCATCAGAAAGCGGAGCTATAGGGGAGATGCCAGTCGTCGCCTCGGTTCAGTCCAACCCGCCCCCTGTCCTGGATGACCCCTGAGTCCTTGGACCGCTAGCGTATGAGGAGCCAAAGCTGCAACAATAGACTTGTTGTAAAACCTGACTGATGAAATGTCAAGCATTACACATTATTCTCCGGGCGTTTCTGCAGTATGTGTGTTACTGTCTTGGGCTTTGCTGGAGTGAGCGTTTGATCTATGCACAGCAAGCTGTAACACAACAGTCTTGCATTATTTGTATACCAACGCAATTTGGATTCCTTGAAGAATAGTTTCAGTCTGAGTGAGTGTAATGCTGCATTTCTCAATTTCAGCACAGAGATTAAAAATCATTCCGTACACAGGGTTTAACCATTAGGCCGAATTCTTTTATCTTCACAGCTCAGGCTCAGGTAGTTTCCTGTGTGTACATGAATGATGAAAAAAGATCAAATAGCAATATTCATGACAAGAAGCGGCTGGTAAATTTCAGTCTGGTGTGTAGAGTCGGGCCTTCAGGGGATTGCGCTGTTCTGCCCTGATACACTCCTGACTGACAGCCTGGATACGTCTACTGACAATTATACTGTATGTATGAGTTTGTGTGTGGGTGCAAATTAAAAGCAAGTAAAGGAGAGAAACGATGGGGCATTAGGAGATATGATGTCCTAAAGGGTAGGTGTAATTCAGCCCACCATGAGCTAAAAATCGAATGTATTTTGCTGGAGTCTCCAGAGTCAGCAAATGCACTCTCATTTTGCTGTGAGCACAGACCTTGCTTGTGCCCGCAGAGTGATTAATTTCCAGCTTAATATTGTTTTTCTTTTTACAAACCCCACAAAAACACAAAAACTCCATGATTCACATTTAGTAGGATGCAGATTCTTCTTAAATGGGAACACTGTTCGGACACTGTCAGACCAGTTCCAGATATTCCAGCCTGCACCACCTGCTGCCACAGACAGCAGCAGAAAAGTTGCATTGCCACCTGCAGGCAATGAATGAACTGGCTGTAATTTTTTTTGGTCCATAGTTTATATTGTAAACCTGCACAATGAGCATTTAAAGATATTTACCATTTGAAATACAATGTTTACAGACATGCACAATATGTAATTTAAATTTAAGCAGATTTCATCCTTCAAAGCAATGATTCTGGTCCGATCACAGTCTGAATTGTTACAATCACATTATGTAAATGAACAGACACAATTACTACTCCATGCTGATTGTGAATATGGAAGATTTGTACTGTATAAAGCCGGCTGCCATCCTTAACAGTTATTTCCAATTACGATGCGCCCACAGGTAATTGTGTTCTCACAACGTGCAACCAATAAATACTTTGCCAGGAGCTGCCTTCCCCTCATCTTTATTCAGGCAGTTAAACCGGATAACATGGATGTCGGCTCAGTGGCTCTGCAGAATGAGGTCCCTGCATGTCAGGCATAATTAGACTTCTGTTCAATAAGAAACACAGTTGCCGAACAAAACAAAGCATTGCAGTTTTTTTTCCTTTAGAATTTGTTAGGCGAGGGACCAGCACTCTAAACACACCAAATTAAATTTACCCTCCTTAGAGAGACACATGAAGCCTGCAGCCATAAAATACAATATGCTCTAATACTGGGATGAATGCTGAGGTTGAAAGACATCACATAAATCAAAGACAGATCACGAAACAAAACCACTATGTATCTAGGATGAGTGTTTAATTTATTAGTTATTGTTGTACACATTTCTTTTTGCCATATACTGTAGTCATACTAAAGCCTCACGTCCTGCAAATTAGAAAGCTTTACATCTTGTTCTTCGCATGTTCTCATAGTAAACGTCTTTCCACAGCTAACAATGTCCTCTCTTTTATGAAGTGCAACATTAATTGAGCCTGATGTGCAAATCATTGCTATTTATGCTCAAATACTGCAGCATTTTCTGTTAATCATTGGCCGGGGGTTTTTGTGAGCCTCTGCGATGGAGGCAAAGATGTGCTAAACATCCATCTCTATTTCATATTCAAAGATTAGATGAATGATTACAACAGTGTATCGACCAACAATCTGATTCTTTCTTTAAAAGAAAAAAGAAAAGCTTCCCAAGACCCTACAGATAATCACATTTGCTCCATTTGCTCTGCTCTTCTTTCCGATACACTCAAGTGATTTTGTGTGTACAAAAGCCTGGCAACTACTCACAACTCTCACCCCCACTTGTATTCATTTGAAGTACACTGTTATGGCAAATACATGTTATATAATCACACGTGTTGCTGCAGGCAGACAGCTGAAACCGCTATCAGAGCACAATAGCCCCTGACCTGCCATTGAATCAGTTCGTTTCGATGCTTTTTGGCACTGATCATATGCGCGGTAGTAACTCTGGATAATCCAGTCAGTGGGATAAAAATAATAAACAAACAAGTCAAATGAAGTAATAACAAACCAACACTTTATTTAAGACACATTGAGATTTTACAGTTCATGGATTCACTTCTTATGCCGAAATGAATTTTACAGAAAACCTTGGTGCTCCTTGGCAATCCTGTATTACAATGTTGGTATTGTAACACTAAAATACTCACCTGGGCATATGTATGTACAGTATGCACCACAACCTCTGAGGAGATATGTACAGAAACTTATGATTCCAAATATTCCAAACCTGTCAGTTTTGTCAGTGTAAATAAATTATAACAGTATGCCTGCATTTGTAATCCTTGACACAATGTTTACTCCCTGAACAGAACTAGAACTACTTTACCTGACAGCTCTCGCCTTCAAGACAAACTGCGTGAAGACAAACGCTGTCAAAAACAGTAACGCTGTAGGGTCCGAGCCTTGACATCGACCTACTTAACGTATCTACAAAACAGTGAAACATCTCATAGTAAAAGTGAATCCCCAACTTGGCAAAATTCAAGTTCTCCTTTTTTCTCAGCAGACAATATGAACAGCATCAATACTTCACAGTTTACATGAAGGCCCAGACTGGTGAAAAAAAAACAAAACAACCCCACTGATCCATAAAACACAATATTACAGATCAGTGAGTAACTCAGATGCTGACACAGTCAAAGCTAGTTTCGCAAGTTCTCGTGACGCCTTGCTGCAGCTCACCTGCACACGTTTCAAATATAACTTGTCAGTACTAAACTAACAGAGCCAGCAGAACAGCAAGAAGTTGATGCTGCGCTCTGGTCAGGCCTTGAATCTCCCGCTAGCAAACAGCATAAAAAACATTACATTCAAGACTTTATAAAAGGCTGCGGCTGCGTCTTGATGTAGCAGAGAAAGATGAGGTCGGAAATTCAGCGGCAAACGGAGACTGAAACATTAAAACCGTACAGCGGTGTGCTGCGCTGTATGTGTGGGGTGTCTGCGCCAAACAGAATATTAGAGGACGGATAATCACATGAAATTAGTGCTTCTGTCTGTACATTTTACCTCCTGCTAAAAATGTATTAAAAAAAAAAATACACAGAGGAGTTCAATGTCAGTGTCATACATACTCGCAAGTGTATACCCACTGGTTTAAACTCAAATGACGGAAAGGCGTCCTTGATTGATGAGATTAAAAACCGATGTGGTAGACAATCAGGACTGGGACGTTTCAGTTCAAAGCTGCACTCCTTGAATTTAGAGTTTCAAGTTTCCCTAATGTACCATTTTTAGTACAGAATTACTTTCCTTAAATTACTAACAAAATTTTGTAAACCTTCCTCATGTCATATCAAAAAATATACATTTTGACATTCAAATGATGTAAATACAGTAAAATAGTTTTCTGCTCAATGCCTTGCCCTTTTCTAGTTGAGAGCAACTTAGCCATTATAGATCATCCACAACAGAGGTAACATTATCTTTTCCATTAAAAATATCTCCTGTTTTACAGATGAAATCTTTGGAACCATGACCTTCATCTTTCAGAAAAATCCCAAACAAGCTATTTCTTTTTTCTGTACAACTGCCTGGTTCCAGTACATGTGCAAACAGAGCTCTCTTTATTGACTGTAAAATGCAATGGGCTAGCCAGCCTCTGAGGTTCCCTTTTTTTTAAGCTTGGCGAACCTCTCTTCCCTTTTCACACAGTCCAGCGCACATTAAGCCTTTCAGAGAAATCAATAAATTATAGTGCTTATCACCACACACGGACAGCTCTGAAATAGTACTGCAACATGTTGAGAAAAAACACATATCTGCTGACAAATATTTTCCCTCACAATGAAATGCGACAAATGTGGAGCGCAACCAGAAGAGTTAACGCCTCTGTAAAGATGAGCCAAAAGTGCTCCAAAAGATAGACCGTAGGACTGTGTTCTTACATGTACAGTAAACTTTCAAAAACTCTTCAATAAAAAAACATCCAACAAAGCAATTCAGAGCTTACCCACCAACAAACTCTGATCAGTTTGCAACAGGCGCGGGCAGAAAACATGACCTGATACTAAATTTTCATGTCAAAGTTTCCCCTGATAAAATACTGCTAATAAAAAAAAAAACTATGAATGTAAATGATTAATATTGATGAATTACTTGTGCTCTTTTTATGTTTTGGCTGCACTTTGGCTCATCTTTCAGAGGTATCTCAATTCTAGATGGCACTATATTTTACATCTTTTACCTGATTATGTACATTCCACATACCTGTCGAGCATCTCTATTAAGATACACACATATTTATGTACTATTTTGTGACAGACTACAAATATGTTTTCTATATTTCATCTAGATTTAAGAGACCAATTACTTTCTAAAATGTTTCTAAATATGCAATAAATAATACAGCTCATAAAGGAGCCTGGCTCCTGTGAGTCATAAATACAGCAGAAGGCTTTTCTTTTATCAGTGACTTTGTCTTTAGAGTTCCTGTTAAAATATTAATTTTCTCTCTAATTAATGTGCATACATTTTTATCTCTGCTGCATAGCACTATATTCTCAATATTGTGGTTCCGTAAAGGAGATTGTTTGCTTGATCGGAAGTCTCAACTAGTTTTACGACTAAAATTTGCAGGGCTGAGCTTTGTAGAATGCCTACAGCTGAGACTTATGATCTACTCAATCTATCTACTTATAGTCTTGCGTGCATTAACCCCCTACTTTCATATTCATATTCTCAACCTTCAGCAGGTGTTTGCTCTGTCTTTGTTTTACTGAATCATGGGATCATCGTTGGGAGAAGACAGAGTCGGGACACTAACAAATGGCTGGGTTTTGTCTTCATTGTGGGCTGTGGCTCTGTTGGCGACAGTAGTGAAGGACAGGTGGTCGTGCTCCAAAATGGCGAGGCGGTCCTGCGGCTTCTCCTTCTTCAGGTAGAACATCTTCCTCAGCTGCTTCAGCTGCTGCAGCTCGCAGAAGGTCTCCAGCACCACCAGCATGACTATCAGACCCAGGATCAGGTAGACTGATGAGACAAACACACAGGCAAGGAAAGGGAATTGCAAGAAATATGAGTAATTAGCTGCAGAGAGTGGTATTATTAAAAATGATTAAAAAACAAACCATAACCATAAATTTTCTATAAATTCTCTGTAGGTCATTCTATTGAAAAAACACAAAATAATACATTTCTTCAATATGGTCCCACAAACTGCTGTTTATGTGCACTGACACAAGAGGGCAGTGGGTAGCTAGCCATGTTCACAAGAACAGTGTGTATGTTTTATTGAAGAGAGGAGGAGAAACAGAGAGAAACTGTTTCAGAGAATGCTGGAAATTCCCCCGCACCCCATTTACGTGCACATATTGATCAGAGCAAGCAGTAAAACCTTTCACTTAGTGGCTTCCACCTGACACAAGCGAGCCATCTTTGCCACCACCCAACATGAAAAACACCCGAGAAACCCACTAGACACCCAAGATTTGTTTCGATCACTGTGTGAACTCTATTAACCACAATGCAACTACTCTATTAGCATTATTACCATTTATAGTACTACTGTTACACTCCTACAAAAATAGTAGAAGTATTACAGCACTGTCAGGGGTGTGTTGAGTATCAGAAACCGTTTGAAAAACATTTGAAATCTGCAGGAAATGACACATTTTACTGTGTATTTGGATTTAACTGTTTTTAAATTTAAGAGAGCAGATCACACTGTATGCATGCAGAATAGGGCTACGCCCTAAATGCAAACCACAAAAGCAATGACTATGTATCACAAAAGCCACTGGCAAAAATCAACACTTCAGCAAATGCCACAAACCGTTCAATATTAGGTCTTCTGTTTCAGTGCCTCCAAATGTTAGTACAGATAGTGGTGATGTCACTTCCAATATGGACATGCAATTTTTTACAGAGGAAGTTGTACAAATGTGTCTTGAGTCATTTTGTACAAACAAACACATTCTGTCACAGCCCTCTCTCCTCCTTCAGACTGACACATTGTGCCTACTGAATGACGTCTCCCTGGCTGACGCGTACCACACGCCCACATCATGGGCATTAATACGCCAAGATGCTGTGGGTTAAAACTAAGTTTGACTTTTTTTTTTTTTTTTTTTTTTCTAGTCACTATTTGCCCTGAAAGTGCTGCTGACAGCAAGCTGCACAAGTCACCCAGAAAATGCAATCAATGCCTTGCTGCACTGTTTCAGGCCACGGCCCAGATTTTTATCTTAGCACTGCACTGTGTTGTTTTAACACAGCAGCTTAACAACATCCAAAGAGTAGAAATAATTTTCCAAACAGCTACTGAAAACTGATTCCTTTGAGCTTTGCATTGTTTAGAGGAGTATTACTGATCGGTTGAAGCATTGAAACAAATTTAAATTTTGAAACTGAATAGGCTATTTTAAAATCAATAGCGACGATTCCTAATATATCTTTCAGTGCAGTAAAACCATAAATCTGTTTTGGTGTCTAACCCAAAGCTGTTTTGTATGGATTATAAATTAAAGAGCAATAACTAATTTCTGACTTTATTGTAAGTTGCACACGGTTTACATAAGCTTTCACTAAACAGGTCAAGAAATGGACCCAGCTGATTGTGTCACCAGGTAGGTCAAAGTTCACCATCATAAAACCCTCTATATGTATTATTCTCACATCAAGAACTGATTACAACATAAACTCTGAGAAACTGTCACACTATTTGAGAGGCCATTACTATACTACATGTTAGACAGTGTGGCCCAAATCGTATAGGATTTGTAGGGATTTATAGCCGGATTGTTTTATGACTCAATAAGGAAGAAAAGTGCTGTGCTTCCAGTGCAAACAAATGAAACAGTAATATCCTCTTTGCAACAGGAACCATAAGGGTTTATGAGAAATGTCACACTGATTTGAAACACAGGCACTAACAATATCGCTGCCATGTGCCCATTGTCTCATTCATAATATCTTCTGGGAACAGTAAAAGACCAAAGTGTTGCATTTAATTTGACAATGATATATGCTGTTTAAAATGCTCCACATGGTACCATCTCAGTGAGAGAAATACATTTTAGACCTTCCACCTTATCTTGCTGTGGAAATGGCTCCAAATACAAACAATCATCAGCACTCACCAGTGATGCCCACTTTGTAGAGCTCCCTGAACCTCTGATTAACAGCTTCTCCAGGTACGTAGTCTCCCAGGCCGATGGTGCTCAGGGAAATGAAGCAGAAGTAGAAGGACTCCAGGAAGTTCCAGTTCTCCTCCAGCGCTGAGAAGATGGCAGCGGGGATGAGGAAGAAGCAAGAAACGGCCAACGAGGCGAGCAGAGTGGCGTGAATGATGGCCACCAGCGGCTTGGACAGGCCCCAGCGCGTGTGGATGTACATGATCGGCCTCCGTGTGCTGAACACCATGATCCTTTGCACCACGGCAGTGAGGAAGAGGAGGGTGAAGGGGATCCCAATCACCGAGTAGATAATGCAGAAGGCCTTCCCACCATCTGACAGAGGCGCTGTGTGACCATATCCTGCACGAAAACGCACGACAGAAAGTGTTTCAGTTATATTGTTATTATGAAAGCCACACGACTTTTGCTATTGAACACATGATGTTAGTCTGTATTTCCTTCAGAATATCATTGGCTCTATCATGTCAGGTGTGAAATTATTCAAAGGTAAATATTTACCCCCAGAATGGATTTGTAAGTTCACAGTAGTGCTGTGTCTATGGGTATTTTATGGAAATGAGCCTCCATTTCAACATGCTGTAACACAGAGAGGTATGTTTTTCTGCTGGAGAATATCACATCAGGATTTCTTATTTCAGCACTGCTATATTGCATTTATGCACTATGTATTTACACTGTGATGTTTACAGTTCTAATTTATTTGTTTACTGTTTGTTTACATTTTCAATGTTTTATAGTATTTAATATGATGCCATACTTTGATTCAGATACAGTATAATGATGCATTACTTACATTTTAACACTTCGTTATAAGCAAAAAGTGGGAAAATGCCCTTAAAATACATAGGAGCAGCACAAAAAAACAACTCCTCTTCAAAAGTCTCTCTCTGTGCTGACAACATTAACAGCCCTGCGTTTGACTGTAGATGGACAATATAAAGAACAGAGAATTATTATTGTAAATTTGTGTGGTCTTTCTGTTTCTCAGTATCTGTACAAGTCTGCACATTGTCTCCTCCACCTGGTTCAGCCTGTTTCTGGCTTATTTAACCTTTATTTATACAGAATAGGTTGGCTGAGCATACATGCTCTTTTAAAGCAATTCCCTGAAACAGAAAAACAGGAACAGAAAGAGTCATTTGTTACATATATGAGTATGAGTATAGTAACAGAATAAGAGACAATAAACAAGGTTCAGGGTCAGCTGCAGCGATTGTTAACACAAGAGTGTTAAAAATACCATGGCTCACTAACAAAAGAGTATGTCTGCTTGTGATATATGTTGTTCCCAAGCAACTTACGTACTTTCAGCTCTTGACATTTCTTAAACACGATGCAGCTAAAAAATGAATGTATGGCTGCTCGCAGGTTCCTGCCCCCTTTTTCCTCAGGTGAGGACACCATCATTGTGGCTGGTAATATATTTTGTAACTACTCTGTCAGTTGTAACTGCTGAGTAACAAAGGTTGTATTAAATATCCAACAGTTAACAACACTGGGTGTTTTACTTCTTATGGTTAGTAGGGAAAAAAATGAAGATCAAAATCATTCTGAAAGTGTCACTGAGACTAACAAAAAGTTTCAAAACTATTACAAAGAGTCTGAGCTCTACTTGATCTGGGTGTGAGACAAACCATGTCTGTTTAACCATCAACAGAATTTTGCTGAGACTGAAAACAAGAAACAAAGCGTTTTATGCAGCCAGGCAGCCGCTGCTGTACATGGTATCTGCACAATCACGTATGTTGAAACCTCACAGATAACTCTGCTGCCATGTGGTCAGACTAAAGTTCCTTAGGTTATTGTGACTGACAAGTATCTGCAAGCCACGTTCTTTCGTGCAATGCAGAAAATGACTCCATGAGTAGTGTCGTGCAAAACAGTCCAAATGCCTACAGACAAAATATACAAAACAATTTGTTCGAAGGATTTGCCTAAATTCGAATATGTGATTTCCTGGGGGGGAGAAAGGAAGGTGATGTTGAAGCTTCTGTGCCTGACACTGGATATAGGTCTGCTTCTGTCTGAAATACAGCAGTATGTACACGTATACAGGGCTGCTCCTTTGCATAAAAATGAAGCAAAGAAGTGATCACTGTGCCAACATAAATGCAAGGCAGAAAAACCTATAGGTTTAGCTTGTACCTAAGTAACCATATAAGATTAAGCATAAATAGATTAAAACTCAATATTAACATGTTTTAATTTGAGGATAAAGCTACCAAACAGCTTTACAGCGTGGCTGAAATCTCGGGATAACTTGTCAAAGCGATTATATTAAATATGCTTTCGGTAAAATATGTTAATTTACACCACAGTTCTCATATTCTGAATGACACTTGGTTTGTTTGTTTTTGTTTCCACCTCCTGCCTATTTTCTTCAGGCCATAGGTTTCTGTGGCCTAGTGGCGGCTCGCGGGTGCGCTGCAAATGAGACATGGTGTTTTGCTAAAATGACAAAATGCTAACAAAAAGAAACCCAAAACTGTTTCTGGTTGAATGTATGTGCTGTATATTTGTCTCTTTTTGCTCTATATTTCTGATGCTGTGCACCTGGCCGTCTGCAGCATCACCTACACTGTGCAGCCTGAGCCTATCGGTGGTGACCTACACTTACCTGTGGTGGACAGCACGGTGCTCGCGAAAAACAGCGCAGAGGTGAAGTCCCAGTTCCAGTTAGCTGAGGCGTTGTTGAGGATAGAAACCCCATAGTTACTGGCATCCAGCGCTTTTTTAAGGAACCGCTCCAGGCGCTCTTCGGATAGACATTCATTTTCCTGGAGGAACTGTTTTTTAATGGCCCTCAGCTCCTGGCGCAGGACGTCTTCATAAGGCAGCTCGACCGAAGAGAATACAACAGCGCCGAATATGAGATAAAGCAGATACCCTAAGACTAGAGATACAAAATACCACGTCGATTTGTGACTCTGTATCAAACGCACACAGGAATTGCTGGCTAGAGACTGAAGCATTTTCAAGAGGTATATCTACGTATATATACGTTAAGGATTTAGATGGATATAACGATAAACTAACGATATTAATTTAACCGCCTCACGGTTAACGTTATATTTTCGGGAAATATCCTATAGAGAAGGATGTTGTTAAAGACAAAGCTCAAATGAGGATTCTCTTCCCCCTCCGCGAAACCTAATGTGGCATTTGAGGCTTTCACGTACAGTCGGAAATGTCATTATCATGCTCTAAGAAGAACGTTGTTTTGATTTGAAAAACTGCTTTTTATTTCTATTTCATAGGCAACACACAAACAAAAAAAATCTGGACTTTTTTTTTATTAAACTATAAATTATGTTACCAGTAGACCGTTTCAATCTTTGATTTTATTTCCAGTAAGCCCCTCACATAGTAGTGGTCAAACTTCCGAGCTGCAGGTGTTACGTGAAGGCAGCAAGTGATGTGGCGGCGACAAAGGCGCCGTGTGACGTAAGAAGACGTCGTCCTCTCCTCCCAGGTAGAGATCTGTCGAGGTGTCTTTCAGTTTCTGTTAAAAAAATTAAAATAAACGGCTGCTGTCTCTGTCTTTCATTTTCTTGGTAAAGAAAGTGATCAGAAAGGGGGAAGTTACAACGCCCCGATACGAAAGAGAAACTTGTAGCACGGAGAGACAGGTTTACTCGTTGCTTCAGGGAAAACTGGTCCTTCAGGCTGCAGATGAAAGACGCCTTAACATAAGCTTTTAAATTGATTAATGAAATACGCCTACTCCTCTGAGGGTTTTCGGTGTACTGGTAGGGGTCACTACACATTTAGCTGAATAACGTTTTGTAGCAATCATCACATGTAGTTTTGACATGTTATTCTTGATTCTTTATTTGACTCTTTTGTTGCATGGAATTTGAGTAGGTGTAATGTGTCCTCCATGAAGCGATGGCCCAAAAGGTTACTTGATTTAGCCTATAGCACAAATAAAATCCACTGGGGGTAGTTGTTCATCATTTAGGTTGCTGCCTTTAAAAATGAACAAAGGTCAGAATAAGGTCATTGTGCTGACCTCATTCTACTTCATAATCCCAAGAAAAGAAGAGCAGACATCTCTGCAATTAGATAAAGCCTGCCTGATACATTTTCCATTAGTTTTCTCAGAGGTTTTGTGTGATGGGCTACTTCCTGAATCTGTTATGGTACTTCATGTTCTTGAATTACTCATGTATTCAGTCTCTAGATCTCTAGTTCTTGTGGCTTTGACTCTTGCCTTGTGACAACTGAAACAAACCCCTGAATAGGGGACTATTCATTTGAGTAGTTCAGGCAGATATTGTCAGGTTAACACCGGCCCCCATTAAGTCAGGAGGTGTCTGATTATTAATTAAGAACCAGTATTTTCAAAGGATTCAAAGGCTTTTTTATTGTCAATTTCACCATATGTCAGACATACAGGGGAAATGTTGTTTCTCTCTCTCTGCAATGTGCATACAATAATAAATAAACAATCTAAACAAAACCAGCTAAATAACTTTACTACAATATAGTGTGTAAGAAAATGTGAAAATGTGTGTGTGTGTGTGGGGGGAGGGGTTTACAGAGTTCAGTATCCTGACAGCCTGGTGGATGAAGCTGTTGTTGTGGAGCGGGCCCGGAGGCTTTGGAACCATCTCCCTGAAGGCAGGAGGCTGAAGTGGAGGTGTGAGGGATGAGAGTTGTCCTCCGCAATGCTGATGGCTCTGTGAGGGACAACAGGGGGACACCGATGACCTTGCTAGCTGCATTCACTATGCTTTTACTTGTAGATGTTTAGACACAGTGTTTTTGTGCAGGAATGAATGGAAAGTGGTGGTTGACCCAAACTTACCCTTTGTGCATATTATGCCTGGATCCATATGTTTGATTCAAACGGGACATTCCTGGATTACTTAAATGAAAAAAAAAAACATTTGTTCTGTTCAGTTTTGTTTTCTGCCATTTGTGTGAACTTGCACGATTTTATATATAATAAATGTATATATGTATATTAAAGTGTCGCCGCAAAAACAACACGTGTCCTTAGATGTAAACATTAATTTATACAATTATTTAATTATGTAAATAATGTATGCAGCGTAACTTTAGGTTAAATAACCAAGTGGGCAACTGTCCCAGAAACCAAGACCACCAGGGGTCCCCAAAATCCCCGTATTATGAAAGCACAATGTCAACTGACACATTAACAGCCGTCAGGTCGGCCTGCTTTATTACCTGGTTTCAAGGCCCTGTCTGTCAAAATCAGTATAGCATTATTTCAGCTGGCATCACATTGCCAGCATGGGCTCATGTTATGTTACACTATAGTAATACTGCATACAGTTCATAAAGGGTTGGTTAGAAAATAGGTGAATTCATAGGGGCAAAGCAACCGGTGGCCTCCTGTAGGTTATTCTGGAAACCGGTTACAGGTTGCATTCATACTTAAGAAAATCCTCATTCATCATACCACAGACAGGGTGCGGCTTAACAGGGCAACTGGCCTCTGAGATTATGTTCCACTGGGTCCCAGCACTGTAGCAGAATACACTGATGGTGAAGGGCCATCTGTAATCAACTGCCCCCGTTCTCCCACTGACAACTACAAACCAGGCTGTCATGAATAATTGACTGGAATTATCCCCAGCGGGCATTTGAAGCAGATTTATTTTTTTTCCACTGCAATACATGTCAAGTGATTTAAAGTGTGATAATTCATGATGACCACATGATAACTGATTCACTGTGACTGTACTGTGAGGCATCTTACAGTCACTGGTAAAAACAAGCGCTGGGTGCGCTGCATGACCGCAGATGACCTATCTGGGTTGCCGTAGTAATGCAAATACTGTGGCACTCCTCCTCAATGAACGTTGGAAAGATGGCGACGGCATACGCACAAGCGAGAGTCAACTGTGCCGGCGGATAGAAAGTGCTCTAAAGAGACAGAAATCCGCCTCTCTTGCAAATATTTACCGGTGCAAAGTCTGTGTGAAATAGCTTAGACATGGTTTAGTCCATGCACGGCTAGGAACAAGAAGCCACTGCTTTGCCATGGAGCCTCCGGATCGTAACAAGCTCAGCAGGTATGCGAATTTGTTGAACAGACACTACACCATCAGGACCTCGCACTTGCCAAATAGGGAGCTGAACGTGACACTGCAGTCGGCTGTATGGGAGCGCTTGCGCATCCCTTAGAAATCGACTTCCTGTCAAATAGTGGTACGCGTGCAGTCACTGCATTTGCAACACTGGAGTTGCAAACTTTTTGCAGCAGCATTTTGAGGCGCACTTCGCTGCGGACATTAGCCTCCCGTCCAATTCGCGATCTCTAGAGAAGGAGGCAAAATGCTCGCCAAATGATAAGGTAACGCCGCGAACAGTTATCGGCCGCTGTAACTGTGCAACATGTCAGGGAACAAGCTAGCTAACATCTCCTGTTAGCTGTCGCTTGTCAGTTTATTGTTCAGCCGCAAGTTCACGAACAGTAAACTGACGGTGCCGGAGCGAGATAAGTGTTGCAACGTGGGCTCGTAAGGTGGACCTGAAAGTGTGTCGCTGGTTATTTGAGATTGCCAGACCATGCATTTCGCCATAACGCCGAGGCACAAACTTCGCTGGCTTTAGCTAGCATTTTTTCCCCCCTCTCCACTGTTATTGTTAATCCTCTAGCTGGACTTAGCGCTTCTGTTGTTGTCGTCTCGCACTCCATTGCTGAATCATGATACGGGCTCGTTGACGCTGTGCTGCTAATTCATACACTTTGTGCTGTGTTATAATGTGGAGTTTCTTCTCTTAGAGGTCCAGAACTTAGTTGACAATCTGTTGCAGATACATGTGCAGTGAAATGTCTCATCATGCCGTATGTGTTCGCAGTGCGCAGATGACAGGGCTAATGAAGGATACATGTCTGCAGTGCACACAGGGGAATGCATACAAAGAGACACTGATGAGATGTTTTTGTTTTTTTTTCCCTCATATGTGCACATATCCTAATCGAAACGCCGCACTGTTTGCCCCTGACCGCTGGCGACAGACCCTCAGGAATCTGCTGTTATGTCTTCCCCCTCTCCTCCACCTCCCTTCTCCTCACATGCAGTTGTTTGTCTGCAGAGCCAGTGACTTTTTTTGAGGGCATTTATCCCTTTGGATCAGCTCTGTCATCTGCGATAATCCTGGTTTTGAGCAAGCAGCTTGGCTTTTTCTGTCGGCTCTTTCAGTAAATGATCGAGCACCAGCCAGTTGTTATTCACTTGGACGCTTGTGGCCACTCAGTCCGAGGTGGACACACAAACAGCTCGCATGATTGTGCAATACTGGCCCTGTTACTGTAACTGCACTGTCGCATAAAGAAAAAAAAATACTGAGCCATTAACCATGCTGTTGCTGGAGGCATGGCAGTATCACAAGCTGACATGATTACAAGAGTTTCATTTTCATGTTTTTTTTTCCTTCCAGTTTCATACTCTTGTTTAGTGTGTGCACAAAGTCTGGGGTTAAAGGTAACGTATGCACTAGAGAGATCAAATATATGCCTTGGCCGCGTGTTACTGTGTGTTGTAGTCACCATTTGCATAGTAGTGTTTTCAGACAGCTCTGTAATTAAATTCAGATTGAAATGAGGCCTCACCGCATGCAAAAAAAAAATTAGTTATCCTTTCATTTTCGTAACAGAAACATCCTCCTGTCCATTCAGTGAGTGCAAACGAAATGTGAGGTTAGTTCAAACTGAAAACTATCTTGAGATAGAAGAGCTATATGCTTGCATGGCAAATGAAGGCTATCACTGTTGTTGCAAGTACAGAGGTTCTTTGTCAATAATGTCTCATTTTCAAAGTCAGTCTGAAGACACTGTGGCTGACAGGCATTCCAGGGATTTCAGGATGTGGTGTACTGTGCGCAGTGGATGGCAGCCTGGAGCCCTGGAGACGCTCATGGGGTAGAACTCATTAATGCCAGCATTTGCCAGGAGCACAGACTGGAGAATACAGATGGACCGTCCTCTAGCATTTCCTAACTGCATCCTGTCTCTGCCCACACCTGCTTTAGAAACATTAATGCTGCTCTCACATTCTGTCACTCTCATCAGCTATTTCCTTTTAAACAATAGGATTTTTGTAACTGCTAAAACTGCACCATTTGAATTTTATTGATGTACCCCAAGAGTAAGATTGTTTCTTTCGAATAACTAATAGTGAGGGAAAGGAAAGGTAGTTAAGTGCTGCAGAATAACATGCTCATCAATTAGATTTGGCATTTCTGAAGCACACAAGTGCAAAAGAAACTGAAATGCGAGTTGAAACCAACCAAGGTGTTGCCTATGACTCTCTACAGTTTCAGAGAGTCATAGAACTGCCTGCTCTGTATGTATGATGCAAGTTGCCTAAGGAGAAAAACATGTCATTACTCCATTTACCTCATGCTGCAGCCCACGTCTACATTTAGATACATTCAGGTCATGTGGCTTGCTGTGGTTAATGGCATGAGCTTCCTCTGGTCTAACATAAGGGCAGATAATAAGCACAGCGGTGTTTTGTAGAAATGCATTGATGTTCTGATTGTTATGAATGAAAGTCTGCGTGATACTGTCTGCATGTAGTATCCTGTCTCGCAGAAGCAAACCTCTCTGTTGTGCATGCACAGTATGCAACTGTGAGAAGCATACTGTGCATGCACAGTATGCTTCTCACAGTTGCATGTAGGAGAGGTTGGGAGGTCCACTCCTGGCAGTGTCACGCTATTCCAGTGAAGGGTGTGGTCAAGTGTTGTGTTCATTCTTTCTGAATTCTGTCAGCTTATGGCACAAATTCTGATCATTGCATCAACCTCAGCAGGCCAGACATGATGCGTGCGGTTGTACGAACAAACCACACTTCCACTGAAATTTGGATGCATGTGCACACATAGGTTTTATATACTTATTGCCTCACCAGTTACCCCTGGGCTCGATTACTAGACAGCAGAAATCCTTTTTACGGGGAGGGGGTCAAAATCTGAATTGAGCCTACAGTGCATCAGTTAAGCCAGGATGACCTAATTAGTGGAAAGTGTGCTCTTAGAAAACCCCAGCCACCTTCTCCTACTTTTTCCTTTCTCTGAAAAAAAAAAAAACCCTTTAGTTTGGTCATTGTGAGCAAGTGTGCTCACTAACCAGCTGTGTGCTATTCAGCTGTGGGCCTCTCGGGCCACGTGTCACAACTATACAATAGAAGGCCCTTCCTGGTACAATGCTGTGGATGGTTGGAGTCAAAGGTCAGCCCCCCACCCGACTCTGGCAGCCCTTGGTATCACTGCTTCAGTCGCTATACCGATTTTGTGCTGTTTATTATGCACTCAGTGTTTCTGCCTAGGGGCTCTAGCATTCCACTGGCCTTTATTGGAGCCCCAATGAGCCATCAGATGAGCCATTGAGAGCAGCCAGACACCATCTGCAGTGATAATTCACCAGTGGCACCCAGGCAGGGCCAGCTTGAAGACCATAGTGTGCCTATGGTTAACTGCAGGGCATGCAGGCCAGGAATGTTCTCTGGGCGACCTGCAAGTAGGTTTAGGGGAAGAAAAAAAAAGAAAAGAAAAGAATTTAGAGCAGGAATTTGCACAGCCTTTACTGCAGCAGCACAATCTGTGCTTAAAGTGTCTCATGGCAACCAAACAAATAACCGGCGGTGATGGCGTCACTGGTTCCGCTGTCATTCCTGAGTGATTTAGTCATGCTGTTCTGCGTAAGGAAGTGTCTTTTTAAAACTCGGCCTCACTCACTCTCACATGCATTTGCTATTTCTGTCCTCTAGACACCACACACCCATGCACACTCTGGAATGTTTACAAATGTGCGCACAATGTGGTCATACTTGTGATGGATTCAGGGAGGAGGTTGGTTGCGTTCACTCTATGAGCTTCTTCCACGCAGTTTCCTTATACCTGTCTCGATTTTCGCATTGTGTTTGCACAGCAGTGTGTCTCTCTGCCGTTGTGCCTTATTGTAACGCACAGGATTGCTTACTGTGCCTTGTTGTGCCTGCATACTGAAAAGATCACTGTGGTGTGCTGCTCCTGCAGAACAAGCCCCTTCACAATTTCCCATGCAATACACTCATAAAGGCACCAGTGTTCTTTCATGCAAGAGAGTTATTCTGCAGTTTCAAGATAGTTGTGATTAAAATGGTTGCGCAGTGCCGTTCACATTAGTCTTGCGGTACGCTTCGTTCATGAAGTCTTGATTGCATCTGGATTCTTATTGCATTTAAAGTTGCAGGATTTGCAGCAGGTGTCTGTCTGACTCGCGTGTAGCTCTGCAGCTGCTCCCAGGGGACTGTGTGTGTGTGTGTGTGTGTGTGTGTGTGTGTGTGTGTGTGTGTGTGTGTGTGTGTGTATAGAGAGCAGATATGAACCATAGACATCTTCTCTCTCTCTCTCTCTCTTCCACACACCCCAATCTAGAAAA
>JBBMJY010000003.1:13879285-13890272 GCA_037833715.1 Toxotes lorentzi
TTCTTGTGTTTTTGTGTGTGTGTGTGTGTGTGTGTGTGTGTGTGTGTGTGTGTGTGTGTGTGTGTGTGTGTGTGTGTAGACAGAGCAGATGGGCCATAGAAGTCTGGTCTCTCTCTCTCGCTAGTTTAAGCAAGTCATTTCCAGATTAACCCCCTCCCTTAACACTCACACACACACGCTCCCCCAGTGAAAGTGATACAGCCTTGCCTCTTTCAACTCCCTCTGCACAGACGCTAACCGGCGCGTGTTGGGGAATGCCTTTCAGTCAGTTGATCGATGGAGGGACACATGGTGAAAAGCATATAGTACGCCCTTTTTCATGCCCCTCCTCTTCTCTCTCCTTTTGTTTTTGTTGGCAGGGTCAGACCAACCAACCTTTCTCTCTAATCCTATTAAAAAACCCTCAGAAAGGCATTAAGGAACAAAGCTGTGACATTGTAATCTGGAAAAGCGTGTAGCTCACACACTCCGTTTTCTTTTCTTTTTTTTTTCTTTTGCTTTTCCCAGAAGGAAGTGATTCCAGTGATTACTGTGTTTCCTCTGATGCAACAGATTCTTCTATGGTCTTTCATTATTTGAAATTCACAGAATGTGGTTGCACAACCATGATGTCCACGTCTTTCTATTGTGGCTCAAGATTTACTATAATCACATGAAAGTGAAATTCTGTTTTGCATTAGCACTGCATTTGCACACGGTCGAACAACTTCTACACACTGTGGGTGAGTCAATCTCAGTGCTCCATGAAAACTTGACTCGTGCAGTACGGTTGATGACATTGCAGACAGAGTTAATGAGGGTTATTATTTCTCCCTCTCTGGTTGAGCCATTATGTTTACCTAGACCGAGAGAGGGTGCCCACAGCTTATTATTCTGCGTCTGGGCGGCTGTGGTCATGCTCAGAGCGTTGCTGCTGTACATTTGGGAGGCAGCCGGTCAGGCTCCAAAGGACAGACGACTCGACAGTCTGCTTTCGGTTGCAGCAGACATTCAGTCTAGTTGCAGTTTAGCAGCCTATTTGCTGTGGCATTAGAGGAGATTTGCTGCACTCTCTGTTATGGGAACAAACAACCTAGGACTCTTTGACCTTGCACACACATTTCTTGGGTTTCCTTGTTATATGACAGAGACAGTTTCATAATGCACTGGCTTGTGGTTAACATCACTTCCAGGTAACAGTGGTTATGGTAAAGATGCAAATCTAGCCCACAGTCATAGTTTGTTCTGTTTTTGCTTAAATGTCATTGCATGTTGACAGGCAGGCCAAGCCGGTGGAAGATGCATCCCAACAGAACTCGGAGGTGGATGAATCCTGCGACTCTGCCAGCGAGGAAGAGGAAGCTCTGTATGGCACGTCACCTCCGTGTACCCCCCGTCAGATAAAACGCATGTCTGGCAAACATCAAAGGAACAGCCAGGCGAGGAGTGCTGGTCGGTCTCCCAACAAGAGTAAGTTAAGAAATTGATTTGAATGCATGTGTGGTAATAAGTTTTGAAAATGTTTTTACATGCCTTGTACTGACTGAGAGGTATTTTCGGTGTTAATTTCAGCAGATCTCAGCCCATCTGTTCTGAGAGAGAGTCCCAGGCAAGCGGAGACCCCTGAGGAGCACAGCTACAAGCAGGGCAAGAAGCACAGGGCTACGCTGCGCTCCACGGAGAGAGACCACAAGAAGACCTTTGAAGGTTCCTTCATGCTGGATCCACTCTCAAAGTCGAGCCCTTTCGGTGCCCTCAACATGGATCCCAGAAAGCATTACTTGAGCTTGGGCTGCAGCAGCGGCAAACTTCCTGTGTCTATGCCCCATATTGCCCGGACCCACCGCCAGACCTCCAGGACAGACTGTCCCGCCGACCGCCTCAAGTTCTTTGAAACTCTGCGGCTCCTGCTCAAGCTCACGTCTATGTCCTCCAAGAGGAAGGAGAAGGAGCAGAGAGGCCTGGAGATCATGGCCTTCATGGGTCACAACAACGAGGTCATTTGGTTGGAGCTGCAGGCTTGGCATGCACGACGCTCCACCAGTGATCAAGATCTCTTTCTTTTCACTGCCCGCCAGGCCATCCCCGACATCATCAATGAGGTGCTGCACTTTAAGGTCAACTATGACAGTTTGAGAGGGGCCCAGTGTTCGGGGTCTCAAACAATCCAGGGGGACTATCAGAGCATCCCAGATCTGGTCTGTGGAGAGGAGAGGGAGCCTGCTGTAGCAGAGACCAACCACTGTGGAGTAGATCCCTGGGGCTTTAGCGCCAGCTCCTCGACTGCGATGAATGCAGCAGAGCCTCTGGGCTCTGGTGCCGCTTGCAGGGAACACCTTCAGCGCCAGCGGCTGGCATTTGAGCAGGTCAAGCGGGTTATGGAGTTGCTGGAGTATGTGGAAGCTTTGTACCCATCTTTGCAGGCCCTGCAGAAGGACTATGAAAAGTATGCAGCACGAGACTTCCAGGGCAGGGTGCAGGCGCTCTGTCTGTGGCTCAATATCACCCAGGACCTCAACCAGAAGCTGCGCGTTATGGCCACCGTGCTGGGACTCCGCGATCTATCCCGTATAGGGTGGCCTGTCTTTGAGATCCCTTCACCTCGCTGCTCGCGTGGCAACGACGAAGAGGAGAGTGAGAAAGATGAGGAGAATGACTCGACAGCCACCTTTACAGCTGAAAGTGAAGGGGAGGACAGGGATGCCGCCGAGGAGGAGGAGGAGGGGGAGGGGGAGGGGGAGATGGGATTGGGACATGAAGCAGATGGAGAGTTGTCTCCTTCCCTGACTCTTAAATTTTCCCGATTGTTGTCAGAGGACGAGTCTCTCTTAACTGCTGCTGCAGGAAGTGCAGAAGCAAGTGCGGGAGGGGGAGTATTCTGCCCCACAGCCATCTACAGACCGTTTGTGGATAAAGCTCTGAAACAGATGGGACTGCGTAAACTGATCCTCAGACTGCACAAACTGATGGACCGTTCTCTTCAACGGTCCAGAGCAGCGTTGCTCCGCCACACTCCAGCACTGGAGGTGAGGCTGTAACATCTGCACACTGCACACTTACATGATTACCATTTTATCCCAAATCATCTAGCATTAAACAGAACTAACATCAGTTCAATAGCACACACACACACACACACACACACACACACACACACACACACACACACACACACACACACACACACACACACAGTGGGGTCCACTAGTTAAGATACTTCTATTGTGCATTTAGTTCACATGTAATATTATACTTTTTCATTACAAATGAAAATATCAGCTTAAAGATTTGAGTGAAAAGTTGAATCTTTGCAACATGCAAATTAATTTCAGAATATCTTAGAGGTGGACTCCACAGGTTTGTGCTAAACCTGATGACCCCTGTTCTCCCAGCATGATTTGACAATGGTCCAAGGAGCTTCTTGTGGTGTCACAGATTGTTTGGCTTTCTCAGTCTTCAGGTGTCCCCATAAATATTCAGTGGGGTTGAGGTCAGGTGACTGTGGAGGGAAGTCCATGACAGTCAGAACTCTGTGGTCTTCTTTGGTCTTCAAGTAGTTCTTGCAAAGCTTTGATGTGTGTTTGGGCTTGTTAAACCAGAGGGTCCTGCAGGTCTCTGAAGAACGGAATGGTGCTTCTCCTTGGTCACGGAGGGGTCAGTTTGCTGCCGGTCTCCAACTCCAGAGAAGGCAAAACACTATTTTTCACTGTGGGTTTGATAAACTGTGGTATCATTGTCTCTGCTGTTCGTCTCCTTACATACACACTGTTACTGGCATAAATCTCAAACTTGGATTCATCAGTAAACAGGACTTTTTTCCAGTCATCCACTGTGGGATGCTGGTATTTCGTAGCCCACTCCAAGCGTTTGGCCTTGTTTCCCCTCCTGAGAAGTGGTTTAGAAACTTGTCCTCTGAGACCACTTCAAGACGGCCTTCTTTTAACAGTACTTTTGCTGATTGCAGTCTTGTGTTCTTTATTTAGCAAATTCTGTTTCCGTGATGGTGTGGTCACGTTTGGTCTGCCTGATCATACTTTGGGATACAACCGATCCAGTTTCTGTAAAGCGTTTTAGACTTTCATGCACTGCCCACTTAGAAACCTTTAGTCCAGCCATGATTTGACACTGAGAAAGATTCTCTTTGCTTAGAATAACAATCTGACTTCTGACACTTTCACTTAGTTGTGATGCCATTTTCCCCACTATCACAGTGCTACTTAGTGAGAGATGATGTGCTGGAAACATGAGGCACAGCATTATTTATCACACTGGGAAAGGAGTTAAGTTGGTCATTGGCTCACCTTAAGAATTTATTCTTCATTTTCCATTTTTAAATGTTTCTGAATCCTCAAACTTTCAGGTCATTTCCAGGTTTATGTAAAAATACGTATCGACATTTGTTAGTCGACAAATGTTAGTCATTTAATTAGGCACTTCAGGGAACAGCATTTGGAGGAGTTTTCACAGATAGGAGTTTACAAGAAGTCTGAGCCCACGCTTCACAACAAGAGGATGTGTTGACACAGTGAGAAAGAAGAAAGAAAGAGCAGTGAATGGGAAAGGCTCATCTGGGTGTTGCAGACACTGCCTTGGCACCGTTCGTCACAGTTTCCGGTAATGCGTACTGTGCTGTGCAGTCCCTTTACAGAATCTTTTCTAGATTCGCAGCCATGCGACACTGTCTGAACAAGATTTATTAAACAGCAAAATAAAACAGAAACGGGCTCTGTTAATATAACAGCATATTACACCACTGAAACTTTCTGAATTAACTTCCCTGGATCTTTCACCTGCAGTTTGCAGACTTCCCAGACCCCATGCTGTACAGCGATTACCTGCCAGAGTTGTCGCGCCACGTGTCCTACAGCGGTCCAGCTCACCCAGAGCTCGGAGCAGACCAGGTGTCCTGGGAGGATTTGCTGGACATGGACCTCCCATCCTTCCGGCCGGCGTTCCTCGTGCTGTGCAGAGTCCTTCTCAATGTCATTCACGAATGCCTTAAACTGCGACTTGAACAAAGGCCTGCCGGAGAGCCTTCACTGCTCAGTATTAAACAGGCAAGAAGCTGTTTGAAAACTAACCTTAGTATAAGCAAAAAAAAAAAAAGACATCAGTCATATGGCATGGCCTGCAAATATATACACATATGCACTATTAGTAGACCCAATAATCTGAACATATAGGCTGTATGTATTTTGTGTACTTTCTAGATGGACACAGTTGGCTGACAGAAATACATTTTTATTCCTTCAGTTTGATTTGATTTGGTCGCCACTTGGTCAAGCCTTATAGGGAGCTGTGTAATTCTTCTTCATTGATTATCAAATAAGTTATTAGTTAATTTTGTCTTAAAGAAAAAAAAACCCCATTGAGATAACTACTGATACCATTTTTACTGGACAGCGCTAATACATGTTAGATTTGTCATAATTTAAAAAGTGCTAATCTGTGTGTGTCCTCTGCAGTTGGTGCGCGAGTGTAAGGAGGTTCTTAAAGGTGGTCTTCTGATGAAGCAGTATTATCAGTTCATGCTGCGCGGCGTGGTGACTGATGCTCAGGGCTTGCAGACAAATGCCAACATTGACGACTTTGAGGAGGACCTTCACAAGATGCTCGTGGTAAGATTCCTAATCATCCGCTCTCCTCCTGTTTACGCAGCCGTGAGTGCATAACCACTGGCTTACAAATTTCGGAATTATTGAAAAACAAACACAGTAACTAATGCTAACATCTGTCCCTGTTTTTGTAGGTTTACTTTGACTACATGCACAGTTGGATCCAGATGTTGCAGCAGCTTCCTCAGGCCTCTCACAGCTTGAAGAACCTGTTAGAGGAGGAGTGGCACTTCACCAAGGTCATCACTCCTTACATCCGTGGAGGGGAAGCCCAGTCTGGGAAGCTTTTCTGGTAAGTGCAGGACATCTAACATGTGGCAGTAAAAAAAAATTATTATTATTATTTTTAAATTCCTTTATAGTCCTGTCACCTACTTGCAAACCTTTTTAATTTAAGTTAGAGTGTATTAATCATTTATATGTGACTGAGGACTGCCCCGCTCTTGGCAGTGACATTGCTGGGATGTTGCTCAAATCCACTGGAGAGTTCCTTGATGCCGGACTGCAGAAGTGTGGGAATGAATTCTGGGAAAGTGCAGATGACAGCACGGCCTCAGATGAAATCAGGTAAAGGGAATAAGATGGTTTAGATTTCTTTTTTTTTTTTTTTTATAATAATAATTATAGTCAGTATTATACTATTTTTGTCCCAGTGGAAGTGTTTTTAACCTTTGAACCTCTCGATCCTTCCAGGCGGTGGGTTATTGAGGCTAGTCGGTCACTGAAAGAGCTGTTCCACGAGGCCAGGGAGCGAGCGTCCAAGGCTCTAGGCTTTGCCAAAATGCTTCGCAAGGTGAGAGAGAGCAGTGGAGAACACTTCACTCCCTTGAAATGGAAGCAGCACAGACTTTGCTGTTTATCTGTGACCCTGTTTTCTCTGGGAACTTAAGAACTGGGACTGAGTGTTCTGACACACACTTTGTTTGCTTCCCTCTCTGCAGGACTTAGAGGTTGCTGCAGATTTCAGCATCACTAACGGGGTGACTTGTCTCCTGGAGGCACTGAAAAAGAGAAGATATGTCAAGGTGTGTTATCCTTTTCTGTTCATTTTGCACATTTCCGATCTTTCTTTTCTCTCCTCAGGTCATTTATTTACCTCCTCCTTGTATATCCAGGTTCAGATTCTGGGCTTGGAGGAGCTGCAAGTTTTTGTCCCCTGCGGTTTGATGAATCAGAGGCCACTCATCCTGCAACTTCTCAATGCTGCTGCCGGCAAAGACTGCTCCAAAGAGCCTGAGGAAATTGCAGATGATGAGGCCTACCTGCTCATGAGCAAACACAGAGCCGGGGACTCCGCGACCGATTCTGAATGGGCTCAGTGGGATGGAGAGCTGCTCAAACTGGTCCCTCAGATGGAAACTGTTGACACTTTAAGAGCCATGAAGGTGTGTGTGAGTCTATGTGTTTGTGTGTGAGTCTGTGTGTTTGTGTGTGTGTGTGTGTGTGTGTGTGTGTGTGTGTGTGTGTGTGTGTGTGTGTGTGTGTGTGTGTGTGTGTGTATCCATTGTTTACAGCTCTCACAGTGGTTTTATGTGCTCTCAGGTGGAGAACATGCTGTTGATAGTGATGCAGTCCGCTCACCTGGTGGCCCAGCGAAAGGCCTTTCAGCAGTCCATGGAGGACGTGCTCTCTCTTAGCCGGGAGCAAACGTCTAGTCAGCCTCTCATCGCGACCGCTCTGGAGGAGCTCAAGGTTCTTTCATGATCACACGCAATGATTTCTAACCTGTTCAAACACTGGTTTATTTTGAGTTGTTTTAAAAACAGGTGCGTGTTCGTGTTCTACTTTCACATCTGTTTTTCTCCGCAACTGCCATCAGACCTAATTTTAGATGTATTTCTCAAAGGGGAGGTGACTAAACTTGTGTCCAGTTTTGCAAACCCGGTGCAGGACGCTGCAGTCAGAGCTACAATACATGTGATTTCTCACATGGATGCCATCAGTTTCCCACTTTGAATGCTGCTTCACTTTTAATTTGAGATTTTCTACAGAACCTTTTTATCAAAAACTAATAATAAAGCTCTCCTTTCCTCTTTGCTCTCCCCACCATTCTCTCTCCTGCCACAGGATGAGGCACTACAGCTATGCATTAAGATCAGCACTGCCATCGAACGAGTGGAGTACATGTTCATCACCGAGTTTGAGGCAGAGGTGGAGGAGTCTGAGTCAGCCACTCTGCAACAGTACTATAGAGAGGCCATGATACAGGGCTACAATTTTGCCTTCGAGGTAAGAGCCTTGCAGGGTTTTAGATGTGTGAGCTGTAACACAGTGTGTTTTTTTTGTTTGTTTTTGTTTTTGACAGAAGCACATGCTTTAGATTCAACACATCTCATATATCTGTTCTTCAACTCAAATTTTTCCTGGTCAGAGCTTGTGACAGTCATATTTCCCCTTCACTAACATTTAGGCCAATGTAGACTTTGAAATATCGGTGTGGTTATGGATCATGCTTTGCAGAGGGCAATAAAGTTACATAAGGACTGAATTAGGCATAAGGGCATTTCAAGCAAAAATACTATTCACTGGAAACTCTCTGAGCTTTCTTCGAAGGCCCCCCCCTCCCACCACCACCACCACCACCACCACATCAGATGAGGAGGAGTAATCCTAAACATAATCTCTCTTTGCTGTTTTATTTCTTTCTTTCATTTCTTTTTTTTTTTTAATTATTTGTTATTTACAGTACCACAAGGAGGTGGTCCGCCTGATGTCAGGAGAGTTCAGGCAGAGGATCGGGGAGCGCTATATAGCTTTTGCCCGCAAATGGATGACCTATGTCCTGACCAAATGTGAGAGTGGCAGAGGCACCAAGCCCAGGTAAGGCCCTGCCTTCCATCAGTGGAGCACTCACACACATTTTTGTGTAATTTACTTTGTGTGGTGTTCCTGAAGCTCCATTTACTGGTTTGAGGATGTTTCTCAGGGATGCTTTTCGTAGCATTGCTGCAAAGAGAGTCTTAAATAAATCAGTTAAACTATGGTTCCCCCTCACCTTAAACAAACGGTTGTCTTTAGACTGATAAAAGCTTTTTTATTTTACTGTATATAGGTTCATGGTAGTTAAAGTAATTTTGTTTATGTGATAAATTCCTCATTTGCCCAGCTGTTTCTTTTTTTAAAATTATTTTTAGATCTATAGTTAACTGTAAAGCCAGATATATTTAGCTTCTCTGTAAGAGCTACAGTCTTAATTGTACAAAAGTACATTTATTCTAGCTCTCGTTGTCGAGAGCTCATGTTTTGAGCCATATTAAAGTTTTGGGGCTCACTGATGGACTGCCATGTTACTCCTACAGGTGGGCGACTCAGGGTTTTGATTTCCTTCAGGCCATTGAACCTGCCTTCATATCAGCATTACCTGAGGATGACTTCCTGGTAAAATCACCTGTTCTATTCCCTTTATTGTTTTCTACAAATGTGCACAATTATACGTGGAATATGATGGATTTATTATCCGTTCACCTTGAATTTATTTTTCTCTCTGCAGAATTTACAAGCTTTGATGAATGAATGTATTGGACATGTGATCGGAAAACCTCACAGCCCAGTCACCGGCCTGTACATCGGTAGGGCGCTCTCCTGCGATACAAACTGTGACTTCTGGCTCTGGAGTTCAGGATTTATTTCAGTGTTTACATTCTGTCGCAGGTTTATAACCAGGGTGTCATGGGGACAGGCTGTTACACACAGCAGATACAGCGGCAATGAAACAACAATCCAGTTCCCGTAGAATAGCAAAGATTTATTTGTGTGACTTGACGTTTGTTAGTTTGAGTGACTCCGCTGGTTACGCAGACTCCATGCTGCTGCTCAGTGGCCAGCAGTAGAAACCAATGGTTGTTTTTGGGCAAATCTAAAAGTGTGCTCATGAATTAGGGTGTTAAAAAAAAATAAAAGACCACAAAACTAATTTTATTGTGGATAAAACAAGGAACAGTTATTCAAACCAGCAGCCAAATGTCAGCCACAGCTTTGTTTCTGCCTTTTAATTCAATACAAAAGTGGTGTTTTTATAGAAAATTAATGCTACCAAAAAAGTGACCACCAGATCCTGCCAAAAATAATTTCCTGATGCAAAAGGTTTTAATTTTGTGCAAACTTAGATATGGAGCCAACAGAGTGAAACTACATTTTGCAGCTTGTCTGTCTGTGAACTGGCTGAAGTAAAGCAGCATAGCACAGTGTCTTTCATGTGCTTGTATAATAACCATACCACTGGATGTATGTGGTTGTAAAGAGGTCGGCGGGTTTGCCACTGCAGAGCGGAATTAGTGTTAATTATGTGGCGTCAGTTCACAGATTTTGAGAACGGAATATTTTATGTTATGCAAGCGAAACGAAAAAAAAAAAAGACTTTTGCCTAAATTTCTTTTGACAAGAAACATAGAGCACGTAGCAGTGTGGTAAAACGCACTCTGACTCTGAGAAACCAAATCAGGGCACATCTTTAAAAAGCTTCTGAAAACCCATTAGTTTTTTTCCTTTACCTTTTTATTGATTTTATAACTCTTTCCTTTGTGTTATACATTTATTCTCCTTGTTTTATATGTTGTCTTCTCTGTCTCCCTCTTTCCCTTTTCTTGTATATGTGAGGTGTTTTGTGAATGTCTGTTTTAAGAAGTGCCGCTGTGTATAAACAGTGTTTGCTTGCTGTCTTGTTTTACGTTACCATAGTAAGTTAACTGTCTATAGCCGTGAGTTCCACTCAATTAATGCATAGTCTGTTCAGGGGTTGCTTTGGTAGGCGTCTCGACTAAATTAAGCATCGGGCGTTTTTCTTTTCAGCTCCCAGGAATAGTCCTCGTCCCGTAAAGGTCCCTCGTTGCCATAGTGACCCACCAAACCCCAATCTCTTCATCCCCAATGCTGAAGGGTTCAGGTAAGCCGAGACAGTTCAGGTTTTGACACTACTCTGCGTGCTTACTGTGTCTTAATGTTATTACTCTTCCCTGCATGCCTCATCTTGCTTTTTTTATGCCTACTGGTGTTCTTGTAGTTGTCGATCTCTGTGTTAACTGAGCTTCTTTGTGTGTATGTGTACGCTGCCGAGTATGTCAGTTGTCTTTTTTTTTTTTTTTTTATCATAGTGTCTGAGTAAGGTAGTGTAAGTTAAAGTGTTTATATGTGTGTGTGTGTGTGTGTGTGTGTGTGTGTGTGTGTGTGTGTGTGTGTGTCTGTCCCTGGATCAGCCACCCAGTCAAACACACATGTGTACATATCCCTCACAAGCCACCTCACCTCCCAAGCCAGAGCTCCTCAGTTTGTTTTTTCACCACACAGCTCTCGAAGTCTCCCCTGCGATCTGCGGAACCAGCTGTTCCCCAATGGCCCTCGCCCCGTCCCTCAGGGCCCAGGGGAACAAAGCCACACCAAAGCACCAGGCAGCACCC